>PNRQ01000004.1:0-471531 GCA_003439915.1 Trichoderma atrobrunneum | reverse complement strand
ATATTAATATATAATTATTATAATTAATTTAAAATAAAATTAATAAAAAAGGATATTATATTATAATTTAATATTTATACTACTTTAGAAAAATATATACCCTTAGAAAAACTATAAATTAATATTTAATTAAATTAAATATTATTAAAAAGCTAACTTAAATATTAAATTACTTTTATATAAAATTAATCTTTAGTAATAATTAACTTAAGTTATTTATAAAATATAATTAAATATATAAAATTTAACTAAATACTTATTAAATAGTTAAAATAGTTAATTATTAATATACTAATAAAATTATTTTTATATTTAATTTATTAACTATATAATAAAATTACTTAAATTATATTTTATTACTTTTATTAATATAAATTATAAATAGTTTATTACCTTAAGAAATTACTTTATAGTATTTAATATAAATTAATTTATTATAATAAACTAAGCTAAATTAATAAATAATTAATAAAAAATTAAATAAAAAGTATTTATATAATATAACAATTCTATTAAACCATTAAGCCAAACAAGGCAAAAGATTAAACTAATAATCGTAATTATAGTAATTACTATAATAAAACTAGCTATTTATAAGGGATCTAGCTATTACAGTAAACTAAATTATAATATAGTACTCCCCTTCTAATAGTTTTATCCTTAAGACTTTACTAAAATAGTAAACTAAGTTATCTTCTAGCGGTCTTAAATAGCTATTCTAACCCCTAAGGGTACTATAATATTCCCTATAATATTTTTCTATAAGCTTTATTAACAACGGAGGTTTAATATAATCTAGCTTATTAACCTAAGCTGGAATTAAACCCTAGGCCACTGGCTATATATAATTATTATATAATAATTTTATTAAACTATTAAGCTAAATAAGGTAAAAGATTAAGTTAATAATTGTAATTATAATAATTACTATAATAGAACCAGCTATTTATAAGGGATCTAGCTGTTACAGTGGACTAGATTGTAATATATAATTATAAAAAATATTTTATAAATATAATTAAATATTATTTTATATTTATAATTAATTATTTAATTATTTTAAATAAATATAAAAAGTAAAAGTTATATATTAATTAACTAAGTATCTTTAATATCTTTAATAATAAAGTTTATTAAGTAATACTTAATTAACTTAATAATTAATTTTATTAAGTTATTTTTATTAATTAATTAACTTATTATTTATTTATAACCTTTTACCTAGGGTAGCTTATAGTTACAGCTATAAAAGTTAATTTATAATATTATTACTTTTATAAATCCTACTATTTTCTATATTAAGCTTTTTCTTTATCTTCCAAAGACCTAAATCCCTATGAATCAAGCTATTGATTTACCCCCCTATAACCTAAGAAGTATACTTATTTTATTCTCAAGAGTATACAAGACATTCTATTGCCCAGCTTAATATATCTTACACCTCAAAGTAGATAATAATAGTATATTGCCTATAGAGGACAACCGTAGTAATAACAATAATAATCCAACACGATAGACTATAGTTACCTGCAAAAAGTATCCTGAGTAATATTTTGCATTCTCTTGAATGTGCGAGCTTAGTGGGTCATAGTAATTCTTTAATGACGATATTCTAGGCTAGGAATTTAATGGACAATAGTCTGGATTTTTGGCCATCAAGGTGCAGACATTGAAAATCAAACCTAGGGCTCCTTGAAAATTTATTATATTTAATCTCGTCCAATTCGCTGTCTTTTCAATGCACTCCGCATCTCGTTTCTTCGTGTTTTACAGCTTGTCATTCAATTGCCATCAAGTGGTCGGTCTGTCCATAGTTCCGTGCGCTTAGACTCATTCAGCCAGCACTTCCTTTCACCATGGTAACTTCAGGGAACTTTGATCCTACCTCGGTGAATCTGACCGACCCTAATGTTGACTTGAGGGACATCATATGCAGCCTTCAAACTAGTGGGAATGAGTACAATGGAAATCTCGGTGCGAGAATATCATCAATCTTTGTCATCTTCGTCGTCTCTACCGCCGTTACTCTCTTCCCTGTGGTAGCTCGCCGAAAGCCTACCTGGCGCATCCCTGCTGGGCTTTACATCTTCGCTCGCTATGTTGGAACCGGCGTCATTATTGCAACAGCCTTTATCCATCTTCTTGACCCTGCTTATGAGGAAATCGGCGGCGCATCTTGTGTTGGGTTGACAGGCTACTGGGCTGAGTTCCCATGGTGTCCGGCTCTTGTTCTGTTCGGGGCAGTCATGACGTTTCTTACCGAGCTGGGAGCCAAATGCTATATTGATGAAAAATATGGCGTCCAGACAGAGCGGGATATTAGAAAGATGGTGGTCAGGCAGCCGGATCCTGCTGCACATGGCTCCTGTGGCATCATGGAGCCTTCCTGTGGTCAGCTCAAAACGAATGCTGGTGAGAAGCCTACGGCTGTACCAGAGCTGGAAGACTGGGAATCTCTAGAGAAAATGGCGTATATGCAGCAGATTGGTGCTTTTCTCATCCTCGAATTCGGCATCATATTTCATTCCGTCATTATCGGGCTGAATCTGGGTGTTGTCGGCGAAGAGTTCAACACCCTGTACCCCGTTCTCGTGTTCCATCAGTCCTTTGAAGGCCTTGGAATTGGCGCGCGAATGGCCTTAATCCCATTCCCGGGCAAGAGGAACTGGCTGCCCTGGATCCTCTGTCTTGCTTACGGACTCACAACACCGCTGTCGATTGCCATTGGTCTTGGGTTGAGAACAACCTACGAACCAAACTCTTTTACTGCCAATGTTGTCTCTGGGGTTCTTGATTCCCTGAGTGCCGGGATTCTCATCTACACTGGATTTGTTGACCTGCTCGCGCGTGACTTTCTCTTTGAGTGCGACAGGACGAGACATATAAAGCAGTTGGTTCAGATGGTTTTTTATACTCTGCTTGGAGCAGGTATTATGGCATTACTGGGGAAGTGGGCTTGAACTTGTTATGTTTCACTTGATTTTCGTCTGTGGTCGTACATGGTCCCCATGTAAAAGCTCTCATCATGTTGAGGTATGGTTGTTCTTACCCAAACATGCGACGGGTATTTATGCTTGTAGTCACAATGACATTCAGGAGGGCTGTAGCTAAAAATTAAAGAAATCTACATTAGTTCACGATGTAGTGATTACGATTATTCTTATCCCTGTGAGCTTCACCGATGTAGTGGACTACTTTGATTGAATTGCCTTTTAACTAGAGTATCATATATCTGTATTGGCCATATGCCTATAAGGTATAGGAAGAGTTCCCAGAATATAACTTCCATCCTCAACAGAGGGCTTTCTTTGGACTAAACATGTATTACTTGTAATTACTACCACAGGAAAAAATACTACGTGTGATGATTGATGGGTCCGTATTAGGGTTGCAAGCCGATCCTCATCCTAGCTAATTGCTTCTTACGCCACTGCACCTTGATGGTCTTGCACATTATCCCCGCCAAGCCCTACTGCATTCGACTACTCCCTCCTCCCCTCACACATTTGAGATTTTCTGGGATGCACAAAAGCTGTCAAATAAGCTTCAATCTCACTGTAATTCAATCCAGAGCTTCCACTCCTTGCCAATGACTGCTCCACTGAACGACTTGGCGAATGACGCCTCGGAAGGAAATGGCGAACTCACCCAAGCCAAAGCCTTGCCTGTTACCCTCCTGTCGGGATTTCTCGTAAGTTGTCGACCGTTAACCCATTGGCCCAGGAGCAATTGGACCTAATTGTGCTTCTTAGGGCGCAGGCAAGACCACCCTACTGCAGCACATCCTCAAAAGCAACCATGGCCTTCGCATTGCCGTTATAGTCAACGACATGGCAGGGTAAGTACGTTCAATAGCACATGGGTTTTGCATCTCTGCACGGTTGGGGGCTACATGTAGCTGACGAGGGCTCTTTTTCTCCTTTCTTTAGTATTAATATCGACGCTGCCCTTGTCAAAGAAACCTATCGACTAAAAAAGTCGGATGAGAAAGTGATTGCTCTTCAAAACGGCTGTATCTGCTGTAATCTCCGCGGTGACTTGCTTGAGGAGATTCTGGATCTGTGGAAGCTCCAAGCTTTCGACTACATCATTATTGAGAGCAGTGGTATTTCTGAGCCGGAGCAGGTTGCCGAGACGTTTGATGCTCGCCTTTCGGAGAGTCTGGTAGGACACAAACAACTTGACGAATACACTCTTGAAACGCTAGACGCAATGTGAGTTTTTCTTTTTGCATCGCTTCGAGCGGAGACAATCATGAATGCTCCATGACGGATACTAAAGGATACTAAAACTTACATGGTGCCCTAGAAAAAAAGCCGGTGGCCTAGAAAAAGTTGCACGCCTCGACACGACCGTTACCGTAATCGACGCCTTTACCGTTATTCGCGAGTTTCATACCGACGAGCTACTCTCTGGAAGACAGGATAATGTCTCAGCAGAGGACGAGCGTACAGTATCCGATCTCATGGTGGATCAGATTGAGTTTGCGGACGTGATCGTGGTGAACAAGATTGATATGGTGAGGACTTGTTTTTAAGGAATTCCTGTCATCATGTTTATTCTTTACGCAATTGTCAACTAACAAGAGGTACTGAAGATTGATGCTGATGCCAAGACGCGCATTTTTGATCTGATAAAACAACTGAACCATCGAGCCAAAGTCTTGGAATCATCCCACGGAAGGATCGATCCTAAAGAGATTGTCAACACCAAGCTGTTCAATTTACAAGTTGCTCAGACTGGGTATGGATGGCTGCAGGATCTCCACGCCATGAGTGTTCGGGAGGTAAGGTTTTCCCCTTCGGGAGCAGTTTCGATTACAGTGAACAGTTTTTCGCTAATGTATTCATTGCAGATGGAAGGAGGCAATGCGGTTAGCCTTCAATCAAAGACTCAGGCTTTCAGCGTGCAAAGTTTCATCTACACCAACCAGCGCCCTATTCACCCCCGTCGTCTTTTCGCAGTCCTTTACAACAAGTTCATTCTGCAATTAGAGCATCCCAATGACAGTGACGACGAAGAAGACGCCGCCGACGAAGAAATGAAGGATGAAGACAATGGTGACCAAGACGTGGATATGGACAATCAACCAGATGCGGATCTTGATATGGATGGAGTAGTTTGGGACAACGAATTCCCTATACCTTCAAACGAAGTCATCTTGGAGAACAAGCGCAAAGATCCTCTTCTAGCACCACTACTCAGGTCCAAGGGCGAGTTCTTCCTCGCCACACGCCCGCATCGTGCCGGTAATTGGTCTCAGGCCGGAACGATGCTCACTCTCACCGGAGGCCGTCCCTGGTTCTGCACACTGGATCCTGAGGAATATGTTACCGGCGACCCCAAGATCGACAAGCTTGTAGCTCATGACATTAAGAAGGGTGGTGAGTGGGGAGACCGCCACCAGGAGATGGTCTTCATCGGCGAGAAGCTGGACCATAATGGGCTCAAGCAGATGCTGAACGAGTGCTTGCTTACCGATGCGGAGTTCGAGACTTGGCAGGAGATCATGAGAGACGATGCACGAGATGACGACTCCAAGTTTGAGGCGCTGAACGATGCGTTCGAGGATGGCTTCCCTGATTGGCCAGAAGACGATGGTCACGATCACGATCACGATCACGATCACGATGACCCAGATCATGACCACGCTGGCCATGCGCATTCCCATCCTCGTGCTACCAAGCCATTCAAAAGGCTCTAAGCCAAGGACAATACTACTATACATGGATTGAAAGAAATTCCACATGCTACTTTTCTGACCTAAGCATCTCGTGCATACCCGCATTATCAGTCAGGTAGAGGGAATTTGGCGTGGAAGAGGCGGAAGTAGGCTTATGTCTCATCCTATGTCGTTAAGTAATATAACATAGGGTAAATCTGCTTATAGCCTAACCATAAGACTACAACGACTGATCGTAAAGTGATTGCCATCAGCACGCTTCCGGCGTACCCATTCATGGCGGTGCCATTTGAGCACGATTCCATCATCCTAGACTCGCTTTCCTTGTCAACAGCCATCCTCTCCCACTTTGGCTGTCACTTCAGGTAACAGTTAAGGGTCTCCAGTGAGGTTTTGTAAAAACTCACCTTGAAGCATTTGCCATATAGACCTATCTTCCACTCCTAGCGTTTGAATATATGATGGAGCCGCGCTGACACCTTAGCTGAGACTGTTTACTCCGGCCTCAATGTGTTTTGGGCGTGGTTCAGAAGTCCTTCTCGCCACTCGGTTGGGCCGCCGATAAGGTTGACGGTTGTGGTCTCACTCCGGGCTTCACCAGGTCATCGTCAGGAGGCATGTGCTCTGGCTCTTCGCTCGAGTCCAGTGCAGCTTTGATGAGTGTTTCCAGACTAGGTCTGGCCTTGTATGGTTCGTCTTCTACTTTCACTAAATCTGGCATTTCAGATGTGACAAGTGATTGTGTAGGATCCTCCGGCTTAGCTGCAGGGAGCTCGGGACTGGATTGGCAATCTTATCATCCTCATTTGTGACTTCGTTGGTCCTCGCCCGTAAGAGCTCAAGACGTGCGAAAAGGTCGTCAACGTTCGCTCACAATTCTAGTTCCTTTGCGACGAGCTCGTCGATGATTGTCTTGTGGTCATTCTACGCTTTCGCCCCCGATTCGGTTCGTTCGTCTCTCTCACTATTGAGCTGATGTGTGTTTCCAGAAAGCTCTGCCACTAACGCACGCAATCTGGTCTTCTCCGCTTCACGTTGCTCTATTGAAGTTCTCTTTTCGCGTTCAGCGGCTGCAAGTCGCTCTAAATTGTCTTGCTGCTAATCAGTTTGAGCCTTTAGCTGATCCAATCTGGCTCGAGCCTCCTCTTCCTCTGCCGAGAGTCGAGCCAGTTCGGACCCTTGAGTCTGCACCGTACTTCTGAGATTCTCCAGATGGTCTAGCTGGGCAGCTCCATCCAGGATCATGATAACTGGATTGTCATTGCTGACTGGTTGCTCAGTAGCTCGCGACGGATTAGCGATATCCCGTGCAGGGTGGATTTCATCCTCAGAGGTGTGGTCGAAGGTGATAGAGATTTTCTTCCCACATAATGCGAAGTAGGTGGTTCTTTGGATGAAAAACGATGTCAAGCTTTCCCCGCATGTGACGGCCGCGCGAAACATGTCGAGGAAGATGCACGGGTTTTCCTTCGCTGGATCTTTAGCGTTGGGAACGCCTGCTCGGCTGGGTGTTTTGAGTGATCTAATGTGACTATCCAGGTCACTGTCGTTGATGTCGATCTTGTCATTGCGTACAGGTTGCGCCAACTTCACCAACTCTGTTACATCCATAACAACTCTCGCAATATCCTGGTACTCAAAATGCATAGGTGCTCGAGCCATCAAGAGCAGCCAACGGGCGATCTCGCGGTCTGAGTCACGTTCTAGGAAGGCCCCGATCTGTTTCGACCTGAATCGAAGCCTTTGTGCAAGAGAAGCAAAATCGCTGAGCATCTTTGGGTTTGCTTCTCCAGGATTGGTTCCTGTAAACCTTTTCGTTGTCTTGGCTGGCATTTCCTCGTACTCACGCAACGAATAAAGTCATGGTACCTGCTATGAAACATCAAATTCATCAATACCGCTTCCGTAATCGACCGAAAGAACGAAGTTAACGTTTAACACGTGGCACTAATATATTAATTTACAATTTGTCATATTAAATTTTGTTATACTGAATTTCTTTTTCCTAATAATGCCACAAAACTATAAAATTCAAGGCAAACATACAGCTATTGAATAAACATATACAACCTTCCAGTATTTATATTATTATTGTATTGTCTCCAATTTGCACATTATATGTTTGGCCTTATTAGTCACAACCCTTTAATGTCCGTGAAATCAAAGTACAAAACCATTTTGGTATATCCTGTTGAGTTGTGCGGCTTCCAATAAGTCAATTTCCCTCGAGTCCTTGATTCTGCACTCAGAACTAGGCTAACATGTCGAAATCGAAAGTGTACTGGGAGCGTTGGCAACCCAATAGTTTCTGCATTTCTGGTCTCAAGAAGCGGATTGCTACTAAAATTGATGCCGTTGAAATAATTGTCCTCTTCAAGTTCAATGATAGCCAAGGCAGCGCGAGCTACCACCACGCTGTGCCACATTCCTTCACTGTACGGGGCGACCATGAGAAGTTTGGCCGCCTGACGTCGCAAGATTGGATCACGGCATTTGAGTGCGGTATAATAGAGAGCAGGTATGATACCAAGCTCAAGAGTAACTCTCGGGCCAGTGATGCAGCCGTGCCTCTGGTGTGGCTCGTGCACTGAGAACTCAGTCCTGTCCCACATTGAAACTGTTTGTGATAAGATGGAGGCAAATGTGCTCGTATGCTCATCGTATGCCGCTTCTGATGCGCATGGCGCGACGGCGATCATGATGGAAATCATGGAGTGGTACATCTGTAGCAAATGTACACCATGTATAGTCCTAAAGTTCGATTTGGATATCAAGGCTGGCTTGTCGTGGTTGTATGCCACAATCCAAGCCTTTTCAGCCCTTTGTAGCTCGCAATGTTTCCGGCGTATTTCGTCAGATACGGGTTTGGTTGCAGAGTCGTCATATTTCTCTGTAAACTGCAAGGCATTAATTAAAAGAGCATCAAGGGCTCGACGTGCTTCACATGGACTATCAAATTTGTCTGGAATAGTAACTCTCAATGACGTTGCCGCATCTAAAAAGGACACAAACGAAGAGATTGGTGTGCCACCGATCAACGTAGATAACAGCATGGTGCGAAAAAATGGCTCTATGACATTCTCACCGTCGGAGTGCCGTTTTGCCCTCTCGCTCGTCCGACTGATGCGGCTGTGCTGATCTTGATCATATACGAAAAGAATACCTAGGCCGTGGTTAACATGGTGTAGGGCTGCCTGATGGTTGCCCTGGACTAGTTCAAATGCTGTGACCAGTACACATGTGATCAGTAAGACGTGCCGGGATGCGGAGTCGTCCTGCAGGAGACGTGATCGAAGGAGACTGAGCGTTTTATTGTATTCGCGGAAAGCGAAAAGGCGATGATGATGGTTAGTACGGTCAGGGTGGGTCATCAAATCCTGAGAGTCCTCTCGACTCTTATATATTGCTCCCAACGCGGCCGTCGCTGAGCACACCAATGGTTCTGTATAAGCGGCTCGCTGGACGAGATGTCCCCAGAATGGAGAGTCGAAGACGCTGGCCAGCCTACCACTTATGCGGGCAGTGAAATGGTCCAAGTACCATTTCTTGTCTTCATCCGCAAATGGCGCATCCGTCAAAGGAGAGAGGATCCCTGCACGCACTGTATGTCGTGGCGTCTCGCTATCATTTGAATTCGAAGGAAAAGAATTTTGTACTGTGTTCTGGTTTATAGTGCCGCCACCCCAGATCCCATAACCTCCGCAATAACGGTTCCGAGATAGACACCTGTGGCACTCGGGCTTTGCTTCGTCGCATTTAACGCGGCGTTCTCTACAGGGAACGTGCGTATTAGTACAGAACTTGTGCCAACCTTTGTTGCTATGATCACACACTTGCACGTTTTACAGCCTGTCTTGACCTTCTTCTTCCCAATCGGGATCAGTGCCAATTGCCTCTGGCTAGTGGTTGAAGTCATTGTTGGAAATGTTATAGATAGATTGTGACTTGATTTTCAGCTCGATTGAAGGACAGCTCGGGTTCTTGACAATGAGACTGGTCGTCTGCGGGTCTTCTCTTGAGACCAGATGGCTGGATAAATGTAGAATACTAGTAACTTTGCAACTTCCACGCGTCGTTATTCGTCATAGGGCTGAGCGCTGATGCTCCGACTGAGCTGGCTGTCGCAAGGAGTCGGCTGTGTAACGGCATTTTGCTGCGTTCAAATGCACTCCGTATGGTCAGCAAACACGAAGTACAGGAGAACAACTCCGAGTTGTGTTATGTGGGACTTGTCAGGCGTCGTTGTCCAATCCGCTGAAAGAATTTCCGAGCTCGCGGCCTTCCGAGCGTTAAAGCCGGCGCCAGAAAAGCCGACGCCAAAGTCGAGGCTATAACTGGGCTCGTCCAATCGCTGTGTTTCCTTTCCGAAGCCCGGCACGGTCTGACATCTTACAGAGCTTCAACTCCCGACAATGATATTTCCGCAGCGTCAAGCATGGCCTTGACTTCAGATCAGCAATGCTTCACTGTTTGAGTTGCAGCATTGGATGCAGGCACAGCCGAGTTGGCAAATGAAGGCTGACTTCCCGCCAAGATTAAGCTCCATTCTCCGACAATGCTCCCTGAACATCCTGAGACAGAGAGTCATATGCGAGTATATAAAACCATGACTTCTCGCTGAATTCACAAACTACCAAATAGAATTACCACTTCAACCAATAACTTACTTAAGCCTACGTCGTCCGATATACGAATTTGCCCTTTCAAACTACGCTCACAATGCACTATACCAAGATCATCCTCGCCGTCACTCCTCTGAGCGCTTTCGCGGTTCAGCTCAATCTCCTCAGCAGTGATATCCCTTCGGCATGCCGAGACACATGCCAAGCCATTATGGATGTTGCCAATAGCTGTGCCAACAGTCAATTGAGTGATGACGTCGAGAATCAATGTGTCTGTGGCGAGCAATCTCGTCAGAGCGCGTCTGATTGCTACGGCTGCATGCATAGTAACAATGGCCATACTTCGAGTAGGTTGAGTTCAAGCAACAAGACATCAATATTGTTCAGTCGCTTATATCAGTTATAGACATTGACCAAATCATCAATGTTTGCCATATCGATGGCGCCGCATCTGGTGGAGGTAACGGGCACTCAACTACTCGTGAGCCTCTTGTAGCTTCGACTACAACTGCTGTAGCACCACCTGCTAATTCTGACACCACGTCCACAGGAGGCCATACTAGCACCACATCCGCAGGAGGCCATACTAACACCCCTACAAGTCCCCCCGCAGTTGTAACTGGAGCTGCAGCTGTTGGGACTGTTGCCAATGGAGGCTTGGTGGGACTTGTGGCTATGGCAGCTGCTGGTGCTGTTGGTATGGGGCTTTGAGTATTAGTTTAACTTATGCCTCCGTGTTTATATAGTCTTTCAAACTCTTTAGACTAAGTCAATAAATGCTATTGGATGTATATTATAAAGTGTAAAAATTAAGTTGTGAAATGTTGAATAGTTTATTATTAAGAGTGGGAATAGAAACTAACCTAATTGGCTTGATCATACCCGGTGGGAGGTTGCTTAGCCGCGCGGTTGATTACTGCATGCCGCTCATCAGAAGGTATTAATATCTTAATGCCGCTTGTGAAACTGCGTGGCTAGTTTATCAACAAGGAAGGAAAGGCATATGGCTGATAAATCAAGGCTTGGTAATATTGGAAGAGAGTAAATATCTAGGAGCCACGCAAGCTCAGATGGTGGCTCCGTGCCACTGGCGAATGATATATAGTTGAATCTGTTCTTGCAACTTCATAATGATATAAACATCACTGCATTCTCCCTATATTTGTCTGCGTCACAATGGTTCATTTTCGTTCCCTTGCCACTCTGCTGGTGGCCACCCTTGCCAGTGGCATGGCCAGCGCAAGCTTTGTACAGAGGCAGAATAAGCTTCGTGTCGAGACACACGTTAACGCTGGCCTCAGTTTCAATATGGTATCATCACTTATTATTGGATCCGAGGCAGCAGTGCTGATTGATGTACCACTTGCTGTCCCTGAAGCAAATGAATTGGTAGCGTGGGTGCGAAGCACCACGGACAAGCCTCTCGTTGCCGTGTTTACCACACACTTTCATCCCGATCACTACCTAAGTGGAGGTGCATTCCTCGAGCATTTTCCCACTGCAAAGTATTACGCCAACAGCAGGGCCATTGAACATATCAAGAGCGAGGCTCCTGCACAGGTATGAACGCACGATTTTCTTCTTCTCTTCTTATTCTAACTTCAATAGGTTGCAAGATGGCAAAAGACGCTTGGTGCTGACAATATTGTGTCCAATACCTCCATCCCAACCGCCTATGACCATACCTTTTTACGTTACCCGGTAACGAAGGCGAACACATTGAACTTGTGGGCCTTGTTAGCGGCGACACAGTTGACGAGACGCTCTTCTGGATCCCTTCCACCCGAACCTTGATTGCGGGCGACACCGTTTACAGCCACGAGCTGCACATTTGGCTTGCAGATTTGCAAACGACTGCTCTTACTTCATCCTGGATCGCAGGATTAGAACTGATTGAGTCCATGAAGCCCGAAACTATTGTCGCTGGGCATGCGCTTTCCGTCCAGGGTTCTACAGCGCAGCGGAATCTTCCCTACAGCCAGTCCTACCTTAAGTTTTGGCAGAAGAATATTGAAGCTAAGGGTCTCGATTTCTACACCCCGGAGCAAATTGTGGACAAATTCAATAGCACGTTCCCTGGACTGATGGGCAATCTTGTATCAGCGACGTTGCTCAATATTACCGCTGGACAGTTTGGAAAGGGCGGCACACGTCAATACCGTGGTATTGATTTGCTTGCATATAATAACGCAACGTATTTAGAAGCTTGGAAGATCTAAGGTAGAGTCCACCAGAATACAGACTTTGTGTTTACGAAGATACCGCTTGTAAAATAGGGTTATTAGCGTTAAGTCTATTGCGAATATAACTTAGCGAATTGTATTTTGACTTTGTTGGGGATTGCATATGTGAAACCTCCGCCCAGCAACCTGTATAATACCAAAGGCAATCCCCAGTATGGAAACAAATCTAGAGAAAACAGCAAAGCTCCGCCTCCTGATTCCAGCTATAACAGTCACATTGTTGCTCATAAGTTATAGATGCATAAAGCTATGCTGGTCGTAGTATTAGCTCTACATCATAATCTGAACTAGAACATCAGAATAATGCCCAACAGTAAGTAGACAAGAAACAAAACGTAAGAGCCAAGAGTATACTAGCAAATATCCAGCAGATTTTCAAAACCTGCCATAACTCTGATAATACTCGTCTTTTCTATAAATGACTTTGCTGCATTGGAAAATCTTGACCGCGAAACGTAGGCCAAGCTTAGGTCCGACGAAGTCAAAGCTAATCCAGGCTTGCCTGGGATTGTCTGTGAAGTGTAGCCAAAATACTGACAACTATATCAATATTTCCCGCCTCATTCTCTCATGCACACTAACAGCAACTTTATGAAGAGACTCGGGAAATATATGATGGATATGCTTTGCATAAAGATATGTCACAGTTGAGGGAAGATTGACAATATGGAAGCCTGCTTACCAGACAGAGTAGGATATATTTGTAAAGGCGTGTAGTAGGTTGTGATATATTATTGGTGAAAGGTCTTAGTTATTTATCAAAACGTCGGGGGCAGGACCTCTTATATATACACAATCTACGAGATCCAGACTGATCGGTCAAGGATACCCTGCAACAGCAATATCTTCTAAATCAGGACATTGCTTGTGTCAAGTCCCGAGATATCCCGCGACGGGGATCAAATGCGATATGAAGGGGAAAATAAAGCAGCGCTCAAAAAAA
Organism: Trichoderma atrobrunneum; assembly: GCA_003439915.1. NCBI lineage: Eukaryota > Fungi > Ascomycota > Sordariomycetes > Hypocreales > Hypocreaceae > Trichoderma > Trichoderma atrobrunneum. Next base: position 458,040 of record PNRQ01000004.1, on the reverse strand, counting down.
GTAAACCCTACATTATCTGCTGCGAAGAAAGCGGGATGACTGGGCTGTGGTAGCAACTGGTAAAGCCCACAACAGAAATATAGAACATATCTCAATTCCATTAGGCAGAATTGTTTTCAGTTATACTAACCACAACCGGAACAACCAGCAGCGACGCTACTAATGGTATCATTATTTATTTAGGGACAGCTTATCAAGCATCCCTCCTAGCTTCGCAAGCATCCTAGAGGAGTGGGGCTCAAAGATGCAATGTAGTTGTAAGTACCTGCTGTAGCGCAGATTCAGCTAGCTGTTGTAAGCGCTATAATATAGCGTTATCCCACTGTAATATAGCACTCTGCCGTTACGTTACAGCGCGCTTATGTAATTAAACAGCGCTATAATATAGCGCTCTTATTCTTCTAAGTCAATTGCATTAGATAGCCTTAATTTAACTGGATGACTTTAATCTAACTAGATGACCTTGATCTAGCTGGGTGACCTTAATTAAGTTGGATGATTTTGATCCGACTAGATGACCTTGATCCAACTAGGTGACCTTAATCAAGCCGGATCAAGCTGGATGACTTCGATCTAGCTGGATGACCTTGGTTAAGTGGGATAACCTTGATCCGACTGGATAACCTTGATCCAACTAGATGACGTTAATTAAGCTGGATCAAGCTGGATAGGCTCAACCAGCTAACTTACACGCGGGTTGGAAAGCATTTAACTGGCAGGTACCTTAAGCTACTTAAGTAAATTTGACTTATTTATGCACTAGCTGTAAATTGCGAAAACCTCCACTTCTGGGATGCTTAATAAGCTCTCCCTTTATTTACATCTCCGAGCAATTGATAGAGAAGCAACAGAACTTTTGCTTCCCAACCATTTTAGTAAGTTTACTATTTCATTTCTGTTCTTTTACTGCGGTGCCTCTATAGTGCATACTGCATTCTTATTGCCTTCCCCAGTGGGTTAAGCCGAGTCTAAATCTATATTACACTACAGTAGAACGACAAAGGCCAACAGCAATGGAAGTGCCAGAATTTGGATTAGTCTTGCTAACGCGCAACAACATTATCTAGGCCATTGTATCCGCCATTGTCATCCATCTATCTACCATTTTGAGTAATGAAGATTCGACTGACATAGGGAGCCTAATGTATCTAAACCCTCCATCCCTAGCTATAATAAATTAGCGAAAGAATTGCCAGGATAGGGCAATTAACGCTGTGCAGGAACAAAGTCGCTTGCGTTGCTATTTCCCCTCCTATTACATCTGAACATATAAACATTATTGTATTTGGTCAAGCGCAAATGTTATATTGGCACTTGAGAGTAGTCTATCGATGGCGCTATCGTGAACAGCATCTTGTCACGGTCTGGTCCTTTGTAACCGATCAACTCCTCATACAAACCTAGTAGCTTGCTCCATGACGGTACTTATTACGATTGCGATGATTGGTTTAAGCTTTAACCATGTTGGCGCTACGATATAACGGGCCGTAGCATCCTTGATCAATGTCTACAGGACCAGCCCTGCCTTGTCAATAACGTTGTGCCAGCTTCAGATCACAACATTTCAGATCATACCATAGCAGGGGGTAACAGAGCGGTTACGATAATGGTAGCCAATAATACAGCGTATCCTTTCCGCAATAAACGCATGCAACGGGCCTTTTGTTATTGCCCCGCCTGGTTCCTTTGTAAGTTAGGCCTACGTGCCGGCACTTTTGGATATCGGCGGCGGGGGTTGTTTCGGAGGATATTGAGTCTGGGCATTACCACCATTCCGGCTAGGTAAGGAAAATAAATCTCTTGGCCGGAGCAAAATCTAGATTAGGTAGCGCTACCAATCATCTAAGAGGATTATAGTTGTATTTCATCTACTCGTGCATCTCGATGCCGCTTCCGCTTCGAATGATTGTTCCACCTGCTACATAGGGAAGCTCTTATCTCCTCCACAGCTAACCCTTGTCCACAAACCATTATTAGCGGCACTTGAGCAAGATGCGCCACAGGATTCGACTTGCCTTATATAGCAGGTATTAGTAACAGCTAGGAACAGAAACGGGATCGACATGTGAATATCGTCACCTCGCGTATAGCTTAGCTCCCCAAGCCTCTCGAGTAGCGACAAGAGCGTTTAATCTCAGGTCTGTCTAAGAAGTTTCTGGCAGTTGCAACAACTGCATATGGGCCGCTTTACCCGTGTACAAAGGATTTGAATACACATGATTCGGTTAGGACGGAAGAGCATCAAGTTGTATAATCAAAAGTTCGATTGACGTGATCAGACATGCTGTAAACCTCATCAAGATGCTGAGGGAGCATCTTGCAGTAAAGAGGAATATTGTGTATAAAAGCATGGCATCACGCCCCCAATATCAAGAATTTGACTCAACAGCATTCACACTATACATCTGTTTGTCCTCAGCTAAACATCTCCGTCTACTGACGCCATGCTCTTCTCCTCTATTGCCATTGTTGCGGCGGCAACTGCTGCCTTGGCATCGCCGGTAAAGCCAAGTGCCAAGACTGCCGCGCTATCAGTGAAGCGTGTCTCGAACGTCAAATCATTGAAGAATATTGTCCAAAAGGGCCAGGCACGCATCAACAAGATCAACGGCGTCAAAGGCATCGAGGCCAGAGCTAGCGGCCCAGCCACCAACGAGGATGTTAGCTACGTTGCCTCGGTCACTATCGGTGGTCAATCCTGGGACCTCATCGTCGACACTGGATGTAGGTCGTCACTACATAGACACTGAGTAACGCATGTGCTGACCTGATATCCTGACTAGCTTCAAACACGTGGTGTGGTGCCCAAAGCTCATGCGAGCCTTCATCTACTGGCAAGTCCACGGGCGGTTCCGTCCAGGTCAGCTATGGTTCCGGCTCTTTCTCCGGCACCGAGTACAAGGACACAGTTAGCTTCGGTGGTTTGACTGTCACATCACAGTCGATTGGAGCTGCCCGCTCATCCTCTGGCTTTTCAGGTGTCGATGGAATTATCGGCTTTGGTCCGGTGGATCTCACTGAAGACACCGTCTCCAACGCCAACACGGTTCCAACCTTCCTGGATAATCTCTACAGCCAAGGTTCCATCTCGACTGAGGTGCTGGGTGTTTCCTTCAAGCCAGAGTCTGGCAGTGACAGTGATGACACCAACGGCGAGTTGACCCTCGGCGGTACTGATAGCTCCAAGTACACGGGCTCTCTCACCTACTTCTCAACTCTCAAGAGTGGCTCTGCTGCTCCCTACTGGGGCATCTCTATTGCTAGTTTCACCTACGGCTCGACGACCCTCGCATCGTCTGCGACCGGCATTGTCGACACTGGTACTACGCTCATCTACATCCCCACCAAGGCTTACAATGCATTCCTGTCTGCCGCTGGTGGCAAGACTGACAGCTCTTCTGGCCTCGCTGTCTTCTCAAAAGCGCCAACATCCAACTTTGCTATCAAGTTTGGCTCAACGACCTACACCCTCACACCTTCTCAATACTTGGTTCCCACCTCTCAGTACAGCTTCTACGGACTCAGCTCTGGAAAGTACTACGCTTGGATTAACGACGGTGGCAGCTCGGGTGTCAACACCATTATTGGCCAGAAGTTCCTGGAAAACTACTACTCCGTTTTTGATACTACCAACGGCCGCATCGGCTTTGCTACCGCCGCTTAAATGGATGAATCTTCATTTCCCTCCTGCTCATGAAGACAACCACAGCATACTCTTCACGGGCAATGTATCACTATTGTCCCCCTGATGAATATGTTGATTTATTGGAGGGCTGCGAGGCAACTGGGCATAAACACCTGTTTTAGTACTCACAAGTAGTGCCAGTCTTAGTTAGCTTCGAGCTCTAAGTGTAGTGGGAATACATGCGTTAAACTATATTTCTTAATTTGAGAGTGATGTATAAACACTATAACAGATGGAGACTAACTTATTTTCCACTCGCGATGCCGATTGACTTTACACAACCACGTAAAACAGATGCCATGAGTGATCTAGACCAAGCCAGTTGCATTATTGAGTGGGTCTCCGTAGGCATCATCTGGATTGTCTCCGACGCAGTGATGGCACCACAAATGGTTGCCCGGGTCGTGCGCTTTCTTGATGGCCAGTAGCTGTTGGTACAATGCCTGGCCCCAATAGCGAGATGTCCAGTTGTGCATGACGTAGGAGCTCTCAGAGAAATAGCTGTTCGGGCCAATGCGATACAAAGTGTTCATTGACTGTTGGGTGGTCAACGTACGCGCATTCCACAGCATCACAGCTGAGCGAAAGCCAGGTGAGATGGCCGTATCGCCTGGCTGTGGACTCCCCAGATTGCCAGTCAACGAAGTGTAGAGGTAGTGAAAGCCACAGCGATGACCCGTTGGATCTGGCGAAGTTGTGTCAGGATTCTTCAAGGATGCCACGCAAATATCCAGCACCTCCATCATCGTGGGGGCAAACTTCGTTTCCATGGCTTGTCGTGACACGAAAACCGAGTTTTGGGAGCCGGTAGCATTGTCAGAAGGCGGGTGTGGAGCGGGGAGAGGGTTACCAACGGCGAGCAGAAATTTGTCGGCCGGCATGCTGAGCACGTAGTCATAGGCCGACTTGAAGTTACGCTCCTCTACGGCCGTCACCTCCAGCACTGACTTGAGTCGGTCGCGGAATAGACGGTAATTCGGCTCTTTTTCACCCCCTGCGTAGAAATATTCGAAATTGAATTTCCATGTAACTGCGCAAAGCCCTCCGGTCTTATAATTGGAAGTATCGATGAAAAATGCTGCCTGCGTGCTGACCTTGGAATTCAACATGAGCGTCCAAGCAGAGAATCGACTCCACATGGCCCTCAGCCACTCATAGCCAAACGGACTCGAATCGGGACAGAAGGTGCCGTTTTGGATCATCAGGACGTGGCTGAGACCACCATCAGGGACAGCGTGTGCCCGGATGGTCATGGAGAGAATCACACCCCACACGCCTCCACCACCGCCGCGCATGGCCCAGAAGAGCTGCGGGTTGTGCCGTCGGCTGGCCACCTTCTTGTGGACTACCGGTTGACCGTGCGCGTCCTGACCGACTTGCATGACTTCAATCTCCAGCACATTGTCCACACCGAGTCCCATGGAGGGGCCAAAGGGGCCATGGCCGCCGCCGAGATGGAAGCCGACCATGCCGACCGTGGAGCACCAGCCCGACGCAATGACGCGGTTATACTGCTTAGAGAAGGCGTGCATCTCGGCGAAGACTGCGCCTGCGCCAAACTTGAATGCACCGCTCGGAGCAAGGACTGGGGCCTCCTCCCACTTGGAGATGAAAGATTTGTCTTTGAGCAAAATGGTCCGAATGAGGATTCCGCCGGTCGGGCAGGAGTTGCGACTGTTGTACTCGTGGCCTGAACCGGAAGTCGAGATGCATAAACGGTGACGGACGGCGAAGTTCAAGGCGTTGGCAACGTGTCGCTCGTTGAGAGGGAACACCACAATGAATGGATTCCAATCTCGGTATTCATTCTGGTGGAGAGCCGCTTTGCACATGTCCGACACGTTGTTCCATTCTGTGGAGTTGCTGGATGCCTTGAAGCATGAGCGCCTCATCTCATCCACATCCTCATAATAATACAGGGCCTTAAAGCCTGTAGCCGTATTTCCCAGGCCATAAAAGGATTGGTTGTTGAAGGAGCCGGTCGGCACTGGTGCCGGCTGCGGCTGCGGGTAACTAGTCCACTTGAGGCCGAGTCGTGGTTCATTGGGGTCTAACTCTTGCTCCAGCTCTTGGATGGCTGTCTTGGTGGGCCAGCAACTAGAGTCATCAGGCGTGCACCAATCGTGGCGTATCTGGAGCAGATCTGTTACATCGCGTGGCTGTGGGGACCGAGTGGATGGCACCGACTTGGCCGGGTCGCAGGATCCAGCTCCGCAGTAATCGTTCTCAGGGCCACAGGAATAAGAACAATGTAAGCTGCATGGGTTGCAACGGCCCATGGCCCATTGCGTGTGCGGCGGGAGGAAGCTTTCTTCCACGTCATCTGGCGCCAGTCGATTCGGAGCACCGCAACGAAGAGTAGCGTAGGAATAGACCGGATGATATTGGAACTGGAAGTGGCAGGTGGTGATGCTGCCACTGGTGCTGGCAAGGAATATCGTATTGTGACCATCGTCTGAATGGGTGACTGCGTAACGCTGCACTCCGCGACTTGGGTAATTTGGCCATTCTAGTGATGCCTGGCCGTCGGCAGTGAAGTTCCATCGAGCCAGGCCCTCTTGATAGTGGTTGGATACTTGGAGCGAGCGCCATATGCCTAGCAGTGCTGAAGGTACACCGGCAATGCCCGGTTGATATGGGCTCAGAGGGCTGGGCTTAGACGCCTTGCTGACTGGTGCGTGCTGCAGTGGAGCGGCGGCAGGGTTAATGTCGGGCGAGAAGACACAGCCCGGAGCCAAAGACGACTTGCAGCGAAACATGAGGAAGTTGCCACAGTTGGGAGTGTCCATTGCAGCGTAAAAGTCGACAGGTGCCGGGACACCGGTGTGGTTACAAGCGAAGAAGGCCACCTCGAGGCCACTAATGTCTGGCAGTCGCTTGATCAGGCAATCTTCCAAGTGGTGATTCGTACCACAGTTTTTCAAGACAATTTCTCGGTCGGATCGAGGTTCGTAAGCGCACATTTGGGGGTAAGGGCTGTCAGTGGTGACTGTCAGAGTGTCCTCCGTAAAAGTCTGAGCGAATTCGAACTTGCCAGACCCGTGCTGCTCAGCTCCAAACGAACGCCATGTGCCCTTCCAGGGGGAGATTATGTCACTTGATAGCTCTGGCATCCCGAACCCAACATTGGGAATACTATAATTCTGTATTGGCATGGGTGCGTTGGTGGGATCAAGTAAGACAGTGCTGTCGAGATTGGCGGGAGGGCAGTTGGCCCAGGAGTCACTGCATGCAAAGCATTGATCAATGCACTCGCGGGACATCCTGGGGACACTATTCACCGTGTTGTCCGTCCAGCCAATTGTGGCGAGATATGCACATTGCACGCAGCTGGCACTGATGATCGGTTCCATATCCTGCAGCCTTTTCTGCAGAGCCGGGTTGGCGTTGTACTCATTGGTCAGCACGAAAGCTGTGCGGTAGTATGCTTCCTGTGGCATGCGAAACGCACTGCCGTCAGCCCCAGGTATGACGGCACATGTGCCGTGCTTCATCCACTCGGACAGGATGAAACACTGCATGGTGTTGTTGTACTTGGCGTCGGTCGGCCAATAGTAATGCAACAGACTTCCAAAGATTGTGAGATACGATTCGTCGAATTCTTCACCATGTTGACAGCCATAGGGCTGATTCTTTTCTCCACTCCCACCTTGGGAGCCAGGCCACAGTCCGTGCAGCGTGACTTTAGGTGAGCCCCGGGCGAAGTCATTCTGCTGCAATGCCAGCGTGTAGCCGTCGGTGGGCAGCAGCCCTGCAGGCTTGTGCTTGCCATCGCACAGAGAGAAGGGAGGTGGTTTCTGCTGCATGCTTTTGTCTTTACCCAAAATGGTGCATCCCCGCGTCCACTTAAGGTTGCACGTATCAATGTGATAATTGACGGCACTGAAGCGTTTGTCAGGAATCGGGTTGGAGGCACAACTGTCCGAATGACCGGTACATGAGGCGGCAGCACCAGCGACCAGACACGCCAATGCCACCAAGACCGAGGTAAGGCGTATGTGATACGGCCATAGCGTTGGCACTGCGCTTGGATGTGGCCGAGTCATCTCTGCTCGACGCACACCACTGTTTATGGCGTGCGTTGTCGATGATGTGTTTAGGCAATGGGTCTTCCACCACGCCAACTGTACTTTAATTATAAGTTTGTTTAGATAGATAGAAAGAGTAGAGACGCCTTCAAGAAAGAGTTGGTGATAAGAGAGTTCCCAGATCACAACATACATGATAAGCAGTCTATATATACATCTGATATGTTCAGTTCGGTGACTTGGATAATGATTGGCAGCCAGTGCCACCATTTGCGGCCTTCACCCAATCGCAAGCTTTGAGCCTACTTACTCATAATGATATGTCCAAACTGAGCGGGTTTCTTCTCCAAGAGGTGAAAAAGAGAGCTGATGAACCGATAGTGTAATTTCAGCTGCTGCAGCCACCACCGCAAACTATTGAATGCGGGAGAACTGGGCGAGCTGATGCTGCTGGTAGGAGAGAAGACAGTGGTAGTGTGGCTCAGCGTGGGAGCTGAGACAGGGGTCAGACGGGAAGTGATTGGAAGTGAGCTCAGCTAGGCTAGGTAGATGCACCAGTGGCGGCTGGCGCTTCGCTCAAATGCATAAGACTCGAAGGGAGGAATTCTAGACTTTGACCCAGTATGAGTGTTATTAGCAGGGTTCTGAAGTCTTGTGCAAAGCTCACTCAGTACAGCTGCGGTTGAGATGAACATTGACCGCTTTCCAAGCGCCTCTCTGGGTCACCTGTAGGATCCGCCTCCACAAGGGAGCCAAAGGCTTTGCAAACTATTGGTAACAACCGAAAAGACTATCAGGGAGTTTCCTTCACCTTGCAACTACTCTTTGTGTATTACTTGATATATCAAACTCTACAACTACTGTTCCAAATGGAAATATTGATCTGTAATACAACGTCTACGCATCAATGCTATTAAGAACGGGAAAGGCATTTCCAGCAGGCAAAATGCCATCAGCCAAGTCTACGCCTGCTTCGATGTGAACCCGGAAAGCTTCAGACTGACTAACTTACCTTTTTCTTTTGTGAGATTGGGCGTCGGCGTAACTCGCACACATTCGGGCGGCACCTTCACGATCAACGCCCGGTCAACTCAAACCGTGGACACGATATTTCTGCCACTTCAATAATATGTATTATATACCTTTATGCAGTCATTGCCGTTGGAATTCATGTTGTAATTGTGAAAAAATCACCTCATATACTATCTAAAGTAACTAACCTAGCCCTGACCTAATGTAGACCACTGATATTTGTGAGTTTCGGCTTTGCTCGTAATGTTCGGTGAGTCGGATGTTTTCGGACTTTACAACGGAAACCCTTCTCCATGACCTGGCTATTTAAGAAACAACAAAAGCCTTTACCAGGGAAAAGGGTTCAGACGAACTATCGTACTCACGTATTCTGAATAAAACACCTTTCGTAATTTACTCTTCCTACACTGATTTTCAATTCACATAATGGCCTCCAGTCCCAAAGGTTTGAAGCCTGCGGAACGGGTTGCGATCCAGCAGCAGGATGCGTGGTATGAACAATAGAGCACAGCCCATACGTAATACACTGCTGACCTGACAATCCGTTTTGCTCAAGGTCCATTATAAATGAGGCGGCCGCCGAATCTCTTATCCAACCTGTTGCAAATATGGGCCAAGGCTTTTTGTAGGTGACATTATACGCTGAACCGAATCAAAGTCGTTAATGGGAATTGAAATAGTGATTACAATCCTCCCGACTTTGCAATCAATGCCGCAAAGAACGCGCTAGACAGGGTGGACTGCAACCAATATGCACCCACAAAGGTGAGACACTTTGACTATTGAATTCGCGTTTGCTAAAAGCTCTTCATCTCGTAGGGCCGCTCTAGTCTGAGAAAATCCATCGCCCGGGAATACTCGCTGTGCCTCAATCGTGAATTAGACCCAGATACAGAGGTCACTGTAACAACGGGGGCAAACGAGGGTAAATATAGGGATCTGACTTTTCCGTATGTTGATCACTAAATAGTCAGCCAGGAATACTGTGCGCACTAATGGCCTTTATCTCCCCAGGAGACGAAGTCATTCTTTTTGAGCCGTTTTTTGATCAGTACGTCTCGAAGAATACATGGTTCTATTATGAAAACTGACTATCGTTAGATATATTAGCAACATTGAGATGGCTGGCGGTGTTATTCGCTATGTTCCCCTCAGCGCTCCACAAGAGAATACTCTCAGAACCTCCTCGGCAGAGTGGACGGTCGATTTTAAGAAATTGAATGATAGTTTCAATGAAAGTACCAAAATGATTGTAAGTCTTCTCAATGAGGGAATCACACTTCCTATGAGGCTAATGGGATAGATTATAAATTCACCGTGCGTTTATACCTCAAGAAAGTTATTTTCTTCTTATTAACTCCAGTAGGCACAATCCCGTTGGAAAAATCTTCTCACGCCCAGAATTAGAAACTATTGCATCTCTCTGTATAAAGCACGATGTTCTTATCCTTTCGGATGAAGTCTATGACCGACTATGCTACGTTCCGTTCACGAGAACGGCTACTCTGTCTGAAGATGTTTTTTCTCACACGCTCACTGTTGGATCAGCAGGCAAAGCATTCCAAGCCACTGGTTGGAGAATTGGGTACCTGGTTGGACCTGATCACCTGATAAAGTATGTTGCCGCTGCTCATACTCGCATCTGCTACAGTAGCGTGTCTCCATTGCAAGAAGCAGTTGCTGTCGCGTTCGACAAAGCAAACCAGGTAGGATTCTGGGACTATAGTCAAAGAGAAATGAAGCGAAAACTGGATATGTTCATTCAGGTGTTTGATGAGCTCAAAATTCCAGTTCGTGTACTCCTTCTCTTCACCACTTTAATCTCATGCTCACTAGCTTTCCTATAGTATTCCTATCCAGAAGGAGGATATTTTGTTCTGGCAAATATGGCTTCGATCAAGCTTCCTGAGGACTATCCATTTCCATTACACATTTCAAGCAGGCCGCGGGACTTCAAGATTGCATACTTTCTAATTCGAGAGCTGGGAGTAGCGGCGATTCCTGTTTCAGAATTTTATAAAGAACAAAGTACGGTCGCTGCAACCAATTACATTCGGTTTGCAGTTTGCAAGACAGATGAAGTTCACGAACAAGCCAAAGCAAAATTGCAACAAGTTAAGAGATATATTGTTTAGAATTGTTGGGTAGCTACGAAGCTTAGTTCAATTTCTGATGACTTGACTAATTCTCATCTTAGCCAAGAGATACAAATTCTTTCACAACTAGTTATATCTCAGCTAGCCTCGTGTTCCAACAAACACCAACACCATCTGTCGCGAAATATTAAGAGCTGCCGCTGTCATTAGCTATGAAAGTGTATTCTGCAGCTATCATACATCAGGTGTTCATATCCATTACTAAATTGGATATCGGGAGAATGTCTAGATCGTTTAATAGCTCAGAAAAATAGGCATTCCAGTCGCTATTGGGCATTAGCACAATTGAAAACCAAATAAAACATAGAGTTTATCTCACTCCACAATTTCCGTTGTAGAGAATATGCCTGATTCATATTCTGAGCCTGTTGGGGGATTAACGGTCTCAGTTTGAACATCCCCGGAAGCCAAGTTACGGGCCGCGTTTTGCCGGACAACATTCTTCACTGTTTTCAGCAGTTGAATATGAGGCTCTGATAGCCACTGAGAATCATCAACCGTCGTATTGTCAGCCGCACCAGGAGAGGATTCTGCGGACTCGAAAACGTGAATAGTCCTTTTTGGAGATCCAAAATTATAGAGTCGTTCTTTGTTTCCTCCCAGATGCTTGTCAGTAAAATTGAACTCAAGGTCGTGTGGATCGTTGACCAAGTTCGAAGGGGAACAATGCTTAAAGTATGGAACTCAAGAAAAGCCTGCAATGCGTTTGTAAAGCTTTCCTTGGCTCTCATTCGCGCTCTTTCATATTCAGATGTATTTGTATCGTGACAAGCCTTTCCAAGAGCTGGCCTACAAATGACAGTCTCAAGAAATGATGTATTTAATCGAAAGGCTAAAAATGGAGACATTCTTGAAAGTTTTCACATTCATCCTGATTGCGTAAATGGGGCTGAGCGCTATCTCGAATACGATCGAGAATTGTGAGCCATTGCATAGAGAGAGCTATTTGGGAGCGCCCTGTCTCATGCCTTTCGAGAATTGCCATTGCAAGTTGGCAGATATAATGCATGGCTTCTGTGAATGAAAGGCTCTTATGAAGCAATAAACTTTCGAAGGAATATCCAGATCTTGATAATGCAGCAGGAAGTCGACCATGGCAAAGACTAAGAAGGCTATCTTGCCACACAATGGAAAGCCTAGTGGTTATGTTAGAGAAACAACCGCTTATGACTAAGTCTGAGATAGATACCATGTTTTCCTATTAGTAGTCTTGACAGTCTTGGAATCTCTAGAAGAGGCTGATGATGGTGATGATGATGATGAGTCCATATCCAGCCTCAACGCCTGGCCCAACCGTATAGTACAGCCTAGCAGTGCTGAAGAAGCATCAGACTGGCCATTATTCTGCAGAACATTTCCAATGACCAGCAAAGCTTGTATAGCCTGAACAGTAGGGCGACATAGGTAGTTAGCAAGTCGAAGGGCATGGAAAGCCCTGCGAACTATCACGCCGATTAGTATATGCTTGATTTGCCGGGTATTCATTCCACACACTCAGATCACGAGATATATGCGCTCTTGAACCGTGGCTCAAGTCTGAGAACTGGACCCCTGACGCCATGGTAGCAAGGATCAATCCAATCTGCCCTAGGGATTTATCATCTGTCCAGCGATGAGATTCGTTGAGTGGGTCGCTAAGCTCGCCAGTATCGAGTGATTTTAAATAAAGACGAAGTTCTAACTCAAAATCATTAATCTCGGCAAGAATTGGATTGAATGGAAAGACGAATGCTCGATACATGTGAAAATACCTATACGTGTTCGCGATCAGCTAGATGATAAACGAATGGGCTACGCGTTACTGCTTACTTCAGCACCTCTTCCTTCTTTGGTAGAATCTCCAGTAGAGAAGTCCATCGATCCTGAGAAGATTTCACTTTCATAAATGGATAGTCGCCGTATGTGTTTTGTAGGCCCAGCATTTGTTCCACATCATCTTGAGTAGAAGACTCTCCTTCTCTCTTTTGAAGACGAACAATGACCGCAGCAGTATTACCGCCGGATACTAGGTGACTATTAAGATTACCATGAATTGTTGGATAATCGGTGATAATCTGATGCGAAGAAGCAGGTTCATCAATATCTGGCTGTCTTTCAGAGTGCGGTGTAGACGTTCTATCTGCTTAACTATACGTTAGCATACGTGTGGATTAGCAGGCCAACTGGCAAACAATCAAGAAGTCTAAGAAGATTACCAGAGCTTTTCCTGTCGTTTTCTTGTCTGAAATTAGTATATACACAAATCTCTGGGTGACCGCGTTTTTCGCAAGTCTTGCAAGGCGATTTGCTATCACACTTGACTTTTCGCAGTCGGCACGGATAACAAGCCTTGCTGTCCCTCTGTCTCTTTCTTAGTCTTAAGATTCGGTCAACTTCTCCCTGGTCAACCGTCTTTTTGCGCGTAGTGCGACGGTCGGATTGACTATCCATACTGATTCAATTCCCTTTTCCGAATATTCCGAGTCTGGAAGCAAGCAAGCGAAAGTATGGTAAAGAAAACAAGCTCTGTAGTCGCTTGACTGAGGGGTCGAAGATTGAACATCGTGTATGTCACGTGAGATTGTTAAGGTCAATATTCCTTACATTCCAGAATGAGATTCTCAATTTTGGGAAAAGGGCCACAGTGTGTAGCAAATTCATTCAATCTAGATAAATATTCAGTCAATCTGATTCAGAATTGTTGCTAATTCTTTGACTATCTTCCTGCATCGGAACTCCTATCATCTCTGTATACAAGGCTAACCCCGTAATTAACTTTGCCTTTGCAGTGGGCAGCAGATGCGGAGTGCCTTAGGTATCTTAATGTGTCAAACATTTATCTCCTTATTTGTATGATCAAACTTCGTAACTAACAACATTGTTAGCTTACGTGAAGATAGGTATTGTCAATGTGATGCCAGCGAACAAGACCGAGTAAGCCCGAGCAAAACCGAGATTGACCGGCAAATACCGATAGCATGCGGAAGCGCAGTGCGGCAGAAAATGTTAAAAGGGATAACTGAGCAGTGAATTCTGTTACTTAAATTCCTATCAGAATAGTTTGGAACCATGTCTTCCAATGTTATTGCACTTGATTGTATCATTATTGGAGCTGGGCTTGCTGGACTAGCAGCGGCGCAGGCGCTGAAGCTTGCTGGACATCGTGTCAAGGTCTCTTGCTAATATGCAATTTAAATACCGGTCACGCTGCTGACATTTTCAACAGATTTTTGAGAAATCGTTCCAAAAAGGCGAAGTTGGTGCAGGAATAAATGTCACCGCAAATGCTACAAAAATCCTAAGCAGCTGGGGTAATATGCGACTAACCCAGAAGACGGTTCGTCGATGCTAACTTGACCGCGCAGGATTTGACTTCTCTCGAGCTCGTGCTCTTCCCTGCCGCGGGGTAGTTTGTTTCCTTTTGTCTTGTTCCAGAGTCACAGTATTGCGTCAAGCAGCTAACAAACATGGCCATCAATAGTACCAGTTATTTAGCGCAAGCACCCTCCAACTGCTTGAGAAAGCATCTGTTGAGAACGTAAGCGAGCAATGATGCTGCTAATCTTAGTTGGTTAACTGTTCTACTAGGACTATGAGGCCGATTTTCACTTCCTATATCGGCCTGACTACCATAAAGAATTGAAACGACTAGCAACTACCCCGACAGACATAGGCAATGCCGCTACTCTTTATACTGGCATGAAGGTTGTTGATGTGGTATACTCTCTTGCTCTTGAGGTTTGGTATACCAGGCCACTAATATCCAAAATAGGACCCAGTAAAGGGATATATCGCATTGGCAGACGGCTCAATTCACCATGCAGATCTGATTATCGGTGCTGACGGTATTCATGTGGGCGCTCTTTATGTTTCCATATCCCACATTGATCTAATGTTTCTAGTCAATTACGAGACAGCATGTATCGAAAGACGTCAGTCCAGTGAGAACTGGGTGGAACGCTTTCCGATTCACCATCCCAACAGAGACCTTGACGAGAATTCAAGGCGTCATAGATATTTACTCAAGAAAAAGTGGATGGTGGTCTGTCCTTACCTCTGATCATCAAGGACTTATTTGGTATGAATGCAAAGGGTTAGCATATCTGTTTGACAAATAGAGAGACTTGAAGTGTAGCTCTAACTTCAGGGTGTATAGGGGAGAGCTTCAGAACTTTGTCGCTTATTATGAATCGGATGAGGATGTCGGATTACAAGGTATAGTAACATTAAAACTTCTGTCTAGCTGATCTTAATTATTGTATATAGGACTCGGCCAAAATGAACTACTATCGGATCTTTTAGCAGAATTCTCAGAATTCAATCCTATTATTATTTCTATTTTACGGTTAGTATTGAACGTCCAGGCGCTGAATAAGTTGATACGAATGATATGTAGCGTAGCTGAAGATATCAAACCGTGGATACTGCAGTATCAGTCACCCCTCGAAAGCTGGTCGCGGGGGCAGTTACTGTTAGTTGGCGATGCTGCTCATCCTGTACGGCGCTCCATTTCAAAATTCGGAACTTTGATGCAAGTCTGTGGCTGACACCATCTCTACTTATAGGTACACTCTGTTCAATCTGGGCAAGGCGTAAATCTAGCCATTGAAGACGCAGGTGCCTTGGAAATGCTTTTCGGTAACATGAAGTCAAAAGACGAAATCTCGGACCGAATTACAACATTCCAAAACGTTCGTTGTAAACGGGCAGGAGCTGTTCAAGTTCTGTCGCGGATCAAACGTGGAACAGAATATCAAGAGACAAATGTCTTAGACAAATGGCTACCAAGCCACGTACGGGTGTCCGATGGCACGTCTCGAGATTTATTTATTTATGGGTCGGTTGATTTCTATTATTCCTGAATCATTTGCTCCAAAGGTTTATTGTTTTCTAACACTATATAGGCATGATGTTGTTCTTGAGTGTGCGTTAGCAATATCTGGAGGGAGTGGAAATACATAAGTTAATATTGCTAGACTCAGTGGCATAGGGAAGTAGTTAATTTCGGAATGTATGTCTGACTTGATACAAGCAATGTGAAAATTGCGAATTGAAGCTACTAAATACGACAAAGGAATAAAGCAGCTGATTAAAGAGTACATGAAGTTTCTTTTGATACTAATCTTTCTGAATAGTTCGTCATTTTTACTCAGGAGCAATATAGATAATAGATTTATAGTTCATTCAGTAGCTATTAGGTATTTGAGAACTCAATATGTTCCCCACGCTGTTTATCCAAGTCAGTGGTATTCCCTGCGCTACTTAATTCTTGCATATTCCCTTGATTAGCCTCTGTGATATTTGCATTTTGTTGAAGGGAAAGGTCAATGCCCAATTTCTCTGGCCCGATAATTACGGTAATAAATAGAAATGCATATGCACATGCGGCAAATATGCAAATCACTTTACCATAATCATACTGATTAATCACCCCGCTATTCAAGCTTGCAGGCTTACCCAGAGGAAACCTTTGTCCAATGGTAGCTTCGATAGTTGATGAAGCAGACGAGGCAAGGTTGCCCAACTGATACGAGGTACCCACAACGAAGGTTCGGAGAGCTGCGGGCGAAAGTTCCATTAAATGAATTGGCACGACGCCACAGGCACCCTGAATAGCGAATTGCTGAAAAAATGCTGCAGCAATTATAGCCTTCGTATGGATAAATGTGTACGGATATAGCAACGCAGCTCCCAACACAAACATGCAGAGCATACTGAGTCTTCGTCCAAATATTTGGGAGCAGTATCCAACGATTGTACCTCCGATAATGGCTCCAAGGTTGGAAACGACTTGCACGATCGTTACCGTGGTAGCCGAGAAATTGTATTGGTTCTTCAATAATGTCGGATATAGATCTTGCGTCCCATGTGCCTAGTTGTAATGAGTTAGTCAAGCTGCTGTTCTCTGATCCATGATCCCACTTACCAAAAAGTTGAGCCCTGCCATAAGCAATACAAGGTAGATCAAGAGTACCCAGTGTTGCTTCACAGCTATTTTCCCTTCCTTCATGAATGTTTGTGCAGCAGAAGGCTCCTGCTCTCGAATTCTTTTACGTTCCAGAAAGGTCTCTGTCTCGGGGAGACATAATCTCAGAATAATGATGAGGACAGGAGGGCCTGCCCCAAACCAGTACAGTGGCCTCCAGCCGTGAGGAGTGGTATTAACCAAAGCTCTTGAAAAAGCAGTCGCGAGGAGATATCCAAAGGCATAACCTTGCTGGAGTATGCCGGAAAAGAGACCGCGTGCGGCAGGGGGGCAGTCTTCCAGAGCGGTCGCAGCGGCGTTCCCGTATAAGCCACCCATAGCAATTCCATATAATGCTCTGACCACTAGGAATTGGACATATGTCTGACAGAATCCGGTAGCCATTTCGAACACGACAAAAAGGATGTTATTGATAATGAAGGGCCTATACGAGCCAAGAATTAGTGGTCAGAGACATTTTCATACAGTGGTCGAGATCCAATCAATCTTCATACCATTTTCTTCCGTATCTGTCTGCTGCAACTCCAAAGATAGCCGCTCCAATAGACCTGAACATGAGAACAAGAGTGATACCCCAAGTAATGTCTGCATTACTCTTGTTGAACGACTGGGCAATCTCCGTGACTGTCAAAGGGACCGTGAAGAAATCAAAGGCGTCCCAAGTCCAGCCAGCGAACCCGACGAGAAAGAATAACCATTGTTGTTTGTTTAACAGGAAGAATAATTTCAGGGGATTGGGGGTCTTGTTCATCGGAGGTTTCAGCGTTGTCAGCCTAGTCATGATGTATTGACCAACTGTGGGCCGATTTCGTTCAATTTGAGATGCATCTTGAACTTGGGCCTCCATCTCACCAGCAGAGCCGAATTCCACTGGCATAGTTGGAAATAAGAGCCAACAAGAATGGATTGATTGAAATGACAACTTCGAAGAACAAGTTGTCGTATATGAGGTAGAGATCCCTCTGATAGTAAGAAAGATGGATCTACCAGGTCCTCTTGCTCATTCCGTTGGCCATTTTATACGATGGAGATGAAGACGCTAGAAGGTATTCAAATGCTAATCCTCTTATTTGTCGGTCAGTTGGTGCTATAAGCATATACTCTGTTGCTCCTGTCCCCCAGATTCCCCGCAAACTTGCCCACATCAAACCTAGATCCAGAACCCCACGTTTCCCCGGTATGAGCTACCAGTCAGATGGCTTTATTTTGCTCAGTGAACTTTTAGTTTCGTTTTAGGCTGGACGGTGTAGGCGAGTGGCTTTTCTTAGGCACGCCTGGTCATATTTTTGTGTCGGCGCCGACCGGCCCGGGGCCACCAAGTTGAAGCACAGCGGCCCGGAACGGAGAGCTTCTACACATTTGGAGTGAATATCTCAGAAATGCATGATGAAAAATACTTTGGTGATAGCCAAGTGTGGTTCCGGGATATCCGGTCCTGCTGATAGTATAAGAGAATACGGTTAATTTCGGTTTGCTACAGAATAGGAGACTTGCCACTCCGGTGGTTATTCTCGGCATATATGTGACAATAGAATAACTTACTGAATCGTATATAGTCGCTGTGAAGGAATCCATGAGGGCAATGTTGATGAATGTTGTCAGTGAAGTTGGAAGTATAGAACTTGGCCGGCTACAAATTTAAAGAACGTTGCCCAAAATGAAGCCCTATCCATTCCAATTTAACAGCACGTCCTCGTCAAAAGATGAACCAACCAGGGATACGGAGCCCAGTCATCTTTGTAGGGGGCGAATACCTTCTGTCCAAGCATCGCAGCTTCGGGCTATGATTCGCGAAGCATACTCAGACCCAAGCAAGATTCTCGCTACATGCTGCTCTGACGATGGACTAGGATCACGTCTGGTGGAAGAAGCTGGGTTCCCGTACATATTTTTGGGTGGATTCATGGTCGCGTCTAGCTTTGGATTACCAGACACTGTCAGTTCATGATTCTAAAGTGTGATGAAAGTTAGGCTGCTATGCTAACGACATAAAAGGGATACATTGCCTTCCAAGAAATGGTCAGCCGCATTCAAGAAGTCAAACGACAAACTACGATTCCTATCATTGCAGATGGAGATACTGGATACGGTTCTCCTGTAAATGTTAGGCGCACAGTCCAAGGTTTCGCCATGGCGGGTGCAGCGGGTATCATGATCGAAGATCAGACTTGGCCGAAGCGATGTGGCCATACTAAAGGGAAATCTGTAGTGCCCAGGGAGGAGGCCTTCGCACGAATCCAAGCAGCTGTGGATGCCCGCAATGAAGGAGTCGATATCGTTATCAACGCTCGCACGGATTCTTTTATCCTCGGATGGGATGAAGCAATTTTTCGAGCAAAGAAGTTCGTTGAGATTGGAGCAGACATGGTTTTCCTAGAGGCTCTCCCAGATAGAGAGACGATGAAGAAGACGATTGAGGCCCTTAATTTCCCCGTCATGGCTAACATTATTGAAGGCGGCTTGACAGATAACCTCTCAGCTGAAGAGCTTGGCAAAATTGGTTTCTCAATAGTTGTATATCCATTTACAATGGTGGCAGCTAGAGTCAAGGCTGTGAGGGAGGCATTGGAGTCTTTGAAAGTGAGTTTCACAACTGGGGCACCTCCACGTATCATGTCTGCCGGAGAGGTCTGTGAGGCTGTTGGCTTCAACAAGTACTGGGAGCTGGAAGAGAAGTATAAATATTAGTGGTATCAATTTTAGTCGTCTAAATGATAAAAGGGCTATGATTCACAGACAACTGTAGAAACTATATTGGGAATGTCCTGTATCAATGAATGTTTTACTATTTGATATGATGGTGCCGTTAAATTCTGTTCCTGGTTTATAATGAAGCTGGCTTAAGATTACGAGTTGTTCGCTTAGAACGGAAGATCTTAGATGAAGTATACTAACTTGTTTCACTCAGCCCTCCTTATGATGTAAGAAAGTAACAAGCTTTCTGTTAATATATGATCTTTGTCTCTCGGAAGGCAAGAATGCATCTATCATTTTGTCTAAACTAATGGCGCTTCTTTACAGTCTCGATGTCCATTGGATAATATTTGCCACCTACGCCCTATTCTGATCTTTTGCCCTTCTCGCCGCAGCTTGACCAGCCAGTCGGCCAAACACTGCACCCTTGACTAGACCCGCAGCGCCAGGGTAGTTGAATGCAAAGAAACCTCCACTAATCTCACCGACGGCCCAGAGACCAGGCATCTTCTCTCCTTCATTGTTAAGAACGTGAGCGTAGGGGTCAGTCTTGAGGCCGCCGTATGTGAACGTAATGCCTGTGCCAGATTGGTAAGAATAAAACGAAATGCATTGTTAGACCCACAAATGGGGCATAAACTTACCACATGTAACAGCGTATGCAACGAAAGGGCCTTGATCAATCGCCTGGGCCCAGTTGGTCTTGGGGATAGCCAACTTTGTTCCTGTGGATAGACCATCCAAGTGGAAGGGGTCGAACTGGCCCGTCTTTGGCACTGCAGCGTTGAATTCTCGAACCGTATCAACAAATTGCTTTACATTCAGTCCAAGCTTTTGAGCAAGTCCCTCTAAAGTATCATCAACTACAGGTGTAGCGGTCGAGTAACGCGGCTCCAAAGTCTTGAGGACTTTCTGGTCAAAGATCTGGAATGCGACTGCTTCTTTCTGCTTGGCAATCTGCTCTCCAATGGCAGCGTAAGTGAGCTCGAACGTGTTCTCGCCCTCATTCACAAACCTCTGTCCGTCCTTGTTAACCATTATGGCAAAAGGATAAGAGTATCGGCTCGTTTTATCAGTCAGCCTGAGATCGCCAACCGCGGGGGCATTGTGGTCGACGGGAACAGCGTGACAACCGCCCCAGTGGCCTGTAGCTTGTGCTCCGTGAGAGATGGCGTTCTCAATCATGGTGCCCGTATTATAGCGGCATCCACGGACTTTAGCGAGATCCCATCCCTGCCCAAGGTACTGACGACGAAGGCGGGGCGATGCTTCGAAGCCACCACATGCCAGAATGACCTGGCCCTTGAAATCGACAAAGCCGTCCTTCTGGCGTGCGCGAACTCCGAGGATGTTGTCGCCATTGGTAATGAGATCATAAGCAGGAGAAGAGTAGTGAGCATCAATGGAGCTCTTCTCTACAGCCGCCCAGAGATTGTCGGTCAGGCCAATGCCTTCGTTATCGGCAATTAAACAAAGCCCTGGGTTGATGTCCACAACATCTTGTGTGATTTGATCTTCGCTGAAGAACTTGCTGAGTGCAAGCTTCCATCGCACTCCCTGATCGCGCATCCACTTTACAGTATCATAGGAATGATCAAACATGACATGCATTGCCTCTTTATCGCAGTGACCGCGAGAAGTCTCCAACATCTCATTTGCATATCGCTCTTTGGTGAAGGGTACGAGCCTTGCGCGCTTGGCCAGATATTTCCAATCGGGGTGAATCAGCGGCTCAATATCCTCCATGCCATTATGGACGATCCTGAATGCAGCAGACGCAAAACGACTATTTCCGCCGCGGTAAGCTTTGGGAGCTGCTTCGAGAATGGCGGTTCTGGCGCCAGCTTCGTGAGCAGAGAGAGCTGCAACGAGGGCTGCGTTGCCGCCGCCGACCACAATGACATCATATGAAAGACTTGTCATTTTGAGAACATGGACGTAAAATAAATGGGAAATGAAAGCCTCGTTCTTTGGAACTAGTATGCTTATCAAGTCGTTAAGAGATGACCTGAGAGCCAGCTTTCGTCATTGACGATGGCACTTCGTAATATATATTCGTTTACTTCTTCCCCATACATCCGTATACTTTCTCAAACTTTGCACCTCTCCCCACAAATCTCTATATCACATGGCAATTGTTTTGCCTTGGCCTAAATCGTGTCTCGAAGTAGGCGGAGCGGCTAGGATGGAATCCGGAGCGAAGCGGCGCTGGACGGGTGTCGTGTTGCCCTGGAAGGCCGCTCCGCTCCGAGAAAGAAAATCAGGTGGCCTTCATTCACTCTTTTTTAATCTTGATCCTCATTCCACTTGAAGGAAGCAACCTTCTCCCCATTGCTCACCTTTACGGTTAATTATACCTAACGCCGCTTACATTTGGACTACGCATGACGATTGGTGTCCACATCAAGTCAATGCTTTTTGCTCCAAGCTTTGCCATTATTTCACCATATTGACCGTTAAGATTGGTTGTATAAATATTTCTGCCTACGTGACGGACATCCTAAGCTAACAATCCTTAGAACTCCCTCTACATTTCGTGAATTACATCAAATATCGAAATTAAATCCATCCGCGGTCAAATCCATTCCTGACGCCCATGCAAAACTGGCCCAGTCCATGTCGGTTTGGGTCTGCATTTCAGGTGCATTTGAGCCCAACACATGTTCTGTGGCCGCGGAAGCTGCCTCCGACACTGCGTCTGATCCTATCGGAACTTTGGAGCACGATGATTAGTGAGATTTCTCGAAACAAGATGCAGCGATCAACAAGCAGTAAACAGCGGCTATTCGGGGCATACGAACTCGTCGCGGAAGAGTTTAATCCAATACTTCGTTGTCCTCCGACGTTGTCCCTCCAGTAGAAGAGACAGTCATACGCTAAACTGGCCCCAAATCGGCTTCGATGAACCAAGGATGGAGGCTGCCAACAACCAGGCGTGCTGACGGTGTCTGTGCTCAGCCAAAGCTGGCGCATGATCTCGGCATGCCGTCCTGCAACGTCGTTATTTTCCACCGAGCATTTCCTCATGGCGCTTATAGCCTGGTTTAAAGCGGCATTTCCCAACTCTGTGTCAACATCAGGGCTGTAAGATGAGTTTAGAACTTTGAACACAGCTCCCGCGGCGGTGAATAGCATTCGGAATAAGTGAACTGGAATATGTGCAAAAAGGCTTATCCTAACGTCCACTTCAATAATATATGTGATGAAAGTAGTCGCAAAATTGTATGCTTCTAGGACGGCGAGTCTTCTCTCAGGAGAATCGGGATCGAAAAAGTGCTGGATCAGCAAAAACAGCTTCACTGCCGTATAGTGAAGACGAGTCAAGTCTATTCATGTATGAGGCCAAACCGCGGAACCAACAAGGATCAAATATCTTACCGGAAGTTCCATCCATCCCCTGGAAAACGTTTTCAAGATCAGCTTCCAGAGCTCTGACAAAAGGACCAACATTTGTCGGTTCCGGTCCCTCAATCTCCGCTGGATTGTCGAACATTGCTCTTGTAGCTTTACCAAAGAACCCTTGTAGTTCAGTTTGAGATTTCAGTGGCTGTGAAATGCGTGGGAAATATTCATCTCTGATTCTTCCTGTGAGAGCGAAATTGGATAGTGTTGTAGGAAGTGATCCATATCCCGCAGCATTGCTAGTCAAAGTTAGTTTTAGTTCAAGGCAAAGCTCACGCTGTGTCACTTACTTGTGAGCTACTATAATACAGGCGAGCCAGGTTCGGATCTTCTCGGTTTGAAGAGGTTCTGTGGAAATGCAGTTTAACCGAGAGAAATAACCTGGTTGATCTGGTTGATATAGACCCAACTGAGTGGCCATGCTTAGTGCAATGTCACCCCATACCGGAGTATTTTCAAGCAATAGTGAACACGTTGGGAAAGGCCAAGTGCATAAAAGCAGCAGCGATTGTATGGTGGTGAGTTGGTTCCCTCGTGTGGAAATTACCTCCCAAGCAAGCTTTGTAACACAGCTGGATAATTTCCTCAACAGGCTGACGTCGCGCTCATAACGACGCGCAGCAACGCTAATTATGGTCCAAAATAACAATGATGACTTGGATAAATACTCATCGGGCGTCTGATCAGGATCAAGAAAGGGGAGGAACGGGTGATACGAAGTAAAAAATCTGCTCTTAGTTAGCTGCGCAACACCGCGGATACAATTTGGCCATCAAATAGAACATACACATTGAACAGCTCATTGATATGAGTATTCTTGAGCCTAACAGCTCCTATACAACGAGAAATTGCATCAACAGAAGCGGGAGGTGATACTGAAGGCAGCGTACGGCGATCATTCAGCGGCAAGAAATCGCTTCCCGCGGATTGAGAAGGTTGTAGAGACGGATCGATAGCTGGATGCACCACCACCTGTGACACATCTCTCTGACGATCTGATATAGGCGGTGAATTTTCCACTCGTGGCCTATCTTGGGGTGTTGGTGCTGTTGAGCCTCCTTGCTGAGAATGTTCGAGAGCATTCATGAATACTTCAAGGCGCTTTTCCAATTCATCAAATCGCCTGGATACCTCCATTATAAACTGATCGTGAATGACAATGTTTGTGTGACTTGCCTATTTTTGTTATTTCTGTGAAATTGGGGGTCTTCTTTGCACAACAAGCCGTGTTTCTCGCACCGCCTACAGCGGCCATCGCCTTTCTCGCAGCGAGACTAGGATCGTGTTACGACTGTCTATGCATGAAGCTTATAGGCTGAGAATGGTGTCCTACCTTGCTCTGCCTGCAGGAAGTGCAGGCCATTCGCCGACTGGCAATCATTAAGAAGACTGAATGTAGAAGCTGGCTAAGCTGAGGCCAATGGGGAGAAGTAGATGTAGTTGGGTGGATGAAGCCAATGAAGTCGTTCAGCTCCCTTAGTACACATCCCACGCACCCGAGAGTACCTAAGGGCCCATGGGGCCTTAGTCATCTTCGTGGGTAGTGACGTACCCCGCAAACTGATATACCCTAGAATCTTCATGCAATTTGATTATTTATTTCTGCAGTAAAGGGAGTTGACTTCATATCACTATTTTATATAAATCAGTCACTATAGCAAGGTTAAAATGCTATGTCAATATTCATGTATAGCTAATAGGTGATACAACCAATGTATAACAAATAGTGATAGGGATTAGCACTCTTTGCAAAGCACAAGCCTTCTTGCCTTCCAAGTCAGTAATTTGAAGCATGAACTAAGTGATTGCTAGTTATTCTCACTATACCCTTTTCTGCAAAACACAACCCCTCTTAGCAGTCCAACTCGCCGCTCCGGCCCGGGACTCAGCTACCTTCAAGCTAAATTAAACTGAGTGAAAAAAGAATCAGCCATTTGCCAATAGCGATAGAGAACAGACTGGAGAATGCATCGTTGAACTACCTAGGTAGACAGACAAACGCCAAATATGGCATAGGACAGCTGGTATATTACACTGCTACTGCTATAAAAACTGTGAACCAAGATAGCCTGCTATATCTTAATCCCTAGCTACACCTCAATGTGGTTTGACTGCAATTGCAATGTGATACACAACGCTATCTTTTGGTATTCATAACCCACCGAGAGTAATACTCTTAATATTCGTGTATTCCTTCAGAGCATGGCTAGAACCTTCAATGCCTAGTCCGCTCTCCTTGACACCACTGAATGGCTGCTCACAAGCACTGACCAAACCAACGCGACATCCTACCATGCCAACTTGAAGTGCTTCTGCGACATCCCACAATGTGTTGATGTTTTCTGTGAACAAATATCCTGCCAGACCAACATCGGTATCATTTGCCATACGAATAACTTCCTCCTGGGTGGAGAAAGGTATCAGACATGCCACTGGGCCAAAAGTCTCTTCTTGACAGAACAACATGTCCGACTTTGATCCAGTGATGATAGTTGGAGGATAGAAGTTGGGTCCGTAGTTGTGGTCGGCTTTGCCTCCGAGGATTACTTTCGCTCCTTGACTCACCGCATCATCCACATGCCGTTGTACCTTCTCCACCCCTTTACCGGCATACAACGGTCCGAAATTCGACTTTGGATCCCAAACGGAGGCTGAAGGGCGAATTGTCTCGGCAACTCGAGTCTTGAGCCGGTTAGCGAACTCGTCATATATTTGCTCGTGGATAAATACGCGATTTGCACAAACGCATGTTTGTCCAGAGGACCGAAACTTGGACAAAATCATGCCATCCACTGCGCTGTCTATATTGGCATCTTCAAACACAATGAACGGTGCGTTGCCGCCCAATTCCAGGCTTGTCTTCTTGATATGCCGTGCGCACTGTGTGTTCAGAATTTTGCCCACTGCTGTTGAACCGGTAAAACTGAGGTGCTTGACTAGCTTATTGTTGCAGAGTTCCTCTCCGATGGTGGGCGTCGACTCTGGGCTACAAGTGATTACGCTGAGAACGCCGGCGGGAAACCCGGCGCGCTCAAATAACTTGGCCATGGCAATAGCACAGAGCGGTGTCTCTGGAGCAGGTTTCAGAACCACGGTGTTGCCAGCAGCAATTGCAGCTCCAGCTTTTCGAGTGATCATTGCTACCGGTGAGTTCCAGGGGGTAATAGCGGCAACAACACCTTGAGGTTCTCTAACGGTCATGATGCGCGTGCCCCTGCGGTAGGCTGGGATCGTCTCGCCGTAGATGCGTTCGCATTCGGACTCAAACCAGTCAAGGTAATCTATGCCATATGCCACGGTACCAAGAGATTCACTAAACGGCTTGCCAAGCTCAATGGTACATAGTGCTGCTAGATCATTCCGTGCCGCCTTGATGAGATCTCCCCAACGACGCAGCATGAAGCGACGTTCACGGTGCGGAACCTTGCGAAAGATTTGGAAGGCATCTTCAGCGGCCTTGATGGCGTCCCGAACCTCTGCAACGGATAGATCAGGTACGAGGCATACCACTGCATCATCGACCGGATCTTGGCCAACGTTAGCATGAAGAAAGAAATGCAATAACATTAGAGAAACTGTTTAGGGACTACGATCTCTGCTCACCATGTACAGGAAAACTCTTTTTACTGGCAGCGGTAATCCATTGCCCGTTGACGAAACAGCGATTGTCAACTAAAGACGGATCCTCAAACTGATGATCGTTTCTCATATATCAGCTAAATTTCTAAGACATCCAGAGTACCCTCTGCATCTACTTACAGTGTATTCAAACTGTTTTAACAGAATAGACTCCATTGTGAACGGCTTGTTTGTGTAAATCAGGTGTATACTGTGCTCTACTATAGGCGAATAGTTGATGGCGATAAATAGATAGACTACTCATAGCTCTCTTACTCGAGAAGCACACATTTCATGCAAATCACACCTAATGACTGTCTTATTAACGACGACAGCAATATTATGCTAACTCCGATCAATTCGATCAAATGATATCGGCGATAGCTCTCAGCGGTACTTTAGTTGTCGAGCTAGTGGGCGCCACGAAACTCAAAATCACCGAGGGATCCCCCGCTCGGCGATTGCAGGGTTAAGCAATAGCTGTACGAACAAGTCCAAATGGCGTTGAATTGTTCTGTAGACGAAATAAATGAGCCTAATTGTGTTTACTAAAGCTCGTTTATCGCATCAATGGATATCGATCTTGCGTAAAAGCACCCCGATATCAATCTTTTCCACAATTGCAGAAAAAAATTATACATCATCAAAGCTGATACAACATGGCGACAATGCGTGCAGTTGTATTCAACGGGAAATACGACGTCAGTGTGGAGGATCGGCCCTTGCCTCAAATCGAGGACCCCAGAGATATTATTGTCAAAGTGCAATATGCTGGCCTTTGTGGAACGTACGTGTTCTTCACAACCCATCAGGTAGCTCAAAAGCGACAAAAAAGTTTGCAAAGCTGATGGCGTCGAGCAGGGAACTACACATGTATCGCGGCCATCACGAGGTCCCTCGGGGATTCATTTTGGGACATGAGTTTAGCGGCACTGTGACACAAGTCGGGGATGATATCAAGTTGTTCCACGTTGGGGATAAGATTACATGCCCATTCTCGATACAGTGGTATGCCACATCCATTACGCTTAGCCACCAGCTATGAGGGAAGTTCTAATATTGAGTGACCTTAGTGGGGAATGCTTCTACTGCACTCGTGGCCTAACCTCCCGTTGCGTCAAGGTTTCATTGATTGGCACCACAGCATTAGATGGAGCTCAAGCTGAATATGTAAGTCTTGTCTCTTGCCTTTTGGCCACGCCATCTCTATGTAATAATCTTCAATTATGACTGACGTATACTTTAGGTGCGGATCCCTTTGGCAGATAGTACTGCTGTCCTGGCCCCCCCAGAAATCGATGAGAAGCTTCTTGTTTTAATGGCTGATATCTTACCTACTGGGTACTTTGCCGCCAGTAACGGCTATGCTTTGCTGAAAGACACGGAGAGAAAGGATGCAGTCGTGGCTGTGGTCGGCTGTGGTCCGGTTGGTGAGACTCATCTCCCGCTTCGAGTCTCAAAAGACTGTTTATTGACCAAGCAACTGCCACTCTGTAGGACTGTGTGCCATAGTATCGGCCCTCCAGTTCAAGCCGAAACACCTATTCGCCATTGATTCCATCCCTGACCGCCTCGAGAGAGCAGAACAACTAGGTGCCGAGCCGCTGAACTTTGCCACTGATCTTGAAGGCCTAAAGAAGCGCGTGTTTGAAGTCACTGAAGGAAGGGGAATCGATGTTGCGCTTGAAATTGTGGGCCAGAGTCCGGCGTTGAGGTTGGCGTTTGATATACTGCGGCCCTGGGGTGTTATCAGTAGTATCGGTGTGCATTATGGAGAGGTATGTGAATCACCGTGGATTGAAGTTGACTACTGGGGCAGTTTCATTCTGATCATGAGTCACTAGGTTCCATGGACTGGAAATGAGGCGTATCACAAAAACTTGCGATTGCAAATGGGCCGCTGCCCGGTTCGCGCCGTGTTCCCTCCAGCGCTTGAGGTATTAAAAAAGACGCAGCATCTATTAGGGTAAGTCTTAGGATTACTTCTTACGTTGAGTTGATTAAATGCTTAACGTAAAGCAGTTTCATGTGCGACAACATCATTTCCATAGAGGATGCCGAGGAGGCTTATAGGCAATTCGAGAAAGGCAAAATCCAAAAAGTCATCTTTGCTTTCGGGGATGATGTGCCAAAGAAAAGGCTGAATGTTCCTTAACTATGAGTGGTAAATATATGACCTGCCTCTATCTTTAGTTGTAGTATGCCGTGAGAGGAATCTCTTGAGCTATGGTGGCACCTGGGTAGATAGAGAGATTTAAGGTGTTGAGATAACTAGAAAATTAAAGGGAAAGGGGGGCATATAGTGTAACTACTACATATCTAGATCAATGGAATTCTAGAGTACCATATACTCCCATGGCAGTTTTTCCCGTTGGCTTAAGGTAAATGCAAGGTACTGAAGTAAAATAAGTGGTTATTATTGTAGGTGCTACAAAAGATTACAAGTAAGGAAGTGCAGTGGATGTATCAGAAGTATTATATATCTAGGTAGTTATGGCCTTCTGCATTTTTCATTTCACCAAATTGCAATTATTGGCTCGGCTATTAGCACTTATGGAACTGCGCCATTTTCGCAGCATCCGTATAAAAGTCTTAGGCAGTATAGCATAGTAGACTAATGCAGGACTTTTGTCGCATGCAAGTTGTGACTATTGATTATTAACTTTCTTGTAATAACCTCCAATTATAATAGGGTTGGGAATAGCATTAACTCTGTATTTCATCCGCTATATCCGGTATCATGCCATTACTCCGCTATTAGCTATGTCGGCAGTTACTTATGCCCCTCTTAGTTTTTTTGTCGTTATAATATATGCGTACCCCGCATAGATCTTGTGTACTTTGAGCGAAATGTATACAAAATAGCGCTTAGAGTTATTTTTACAATAGAATTATAGAATGGAATCATACATAAACCTGTAGGGATTTTGTTTAATATATAAAGAAGGTACTATCTTAAGCTCCTCTTTCAGTATTATAGCATTATCTCTTTTTCT
This sequence comes from Trichoderma atrobrunneum, assembly GCA_003439915.1. Taxonomy (NCBI): domain Eukaryota; kingdom Fungi; phylum Ascomycota; class Sordariomycetes; order Hypocreales; family Hypocreaceae; genus Trichoderma; species Trichoderma atrobrunneum. The sequence continues at coordinate 428,464 of PNRQ01000004.1, read as the reverse complement.
ATTACATTTGATCTCGTGTAATAAATCTGCCTTATTCTCTCCTTTTTATCGTCTCTATATATTAAGAACTATGTCTGGTCGTCTGGCTACATATGATGCAAGTGGTTTAATGTCCTCTATGGGAAACCACTCAAACTAATAGCTTTTTAACCTCAAGTCTGCCTCAGAGAGCCGTTTACCAACTTATGGTAAACTCCTTTTGAGGCCAAAACAGCTAAAGCTCTGACATTTGAGCAGTTAGCACAAATTACTGGACGCACTGAGGTTGCAGTTGCAGCATTATTCTATGGGCAAACAACTGCAACACCAGAAGACGTTGACAAGCTTAGCGCCGCCCTTGACATTCCCCGCGAGGTATTAGCGCAGCAGCTACTTGGCTTCCCAAATCGTGGTCAATCAGGACCTATGCCACCCACGGAGCCGCTTATTTATCGCCTTTATGAGATAATTCAAAATTATGGATATTCATACAAGGCAGTTCTTAATGAGAAGTTTGGAGATGGCATTATGAGCGGAGTTAACTTTACTACTAAAGTTGAGGCAGAAGTTGACGAAACTGGTGCAAAATGGGCCGTTATTACATTACGAGGCAAATGGTTAGTTGACACTCATTTGTTTATCTCAGTGATATTGATTACTAAGATGCATAGGCTTGACTTTGCCCGTTTCTGAAGAGTATAAGTTTCACATACCAGATTAGTTATATATTACTGGCCATTGATTTTATAAATGAGGTTGAAACCATGCGAAGTAATATGACACTCTAGTCACAATCAGGCATTCATTCATTTTCTAAATCAGCTCCGAGTGGTTAGTGAGATAGTAATCGGATGCATTATATAACTAGGTATTAATAGCCTTCTGGAATTCTCATTTCACCAAAATGCAATTGTTGTACAGATTAGATTACCGCTCAAAGTGCCACTGTCTTTGTGCATATTTAGCTGTTGAAAGCGTTCAGCGAGGCCATATCCACCATCCCTCCAACCCATGTGCCTAGCATCCAATTTCCCAATGATGCCATATTTCCAAATCCGTCCATTCCTTCCATAAAATACTCATTTGTGTCCAATACCTCTTGCTGGGAGTCTATTGCCAATGAAGGTGGCATATTATCTGTTTCAAGCACTGGATTTGGATCAAATTCCGTCACCAGCCGTCCAACATCTTCTAACCCCTCATCAGATATTCCTTTCTGAGCCCTTGTTGCTGTGAGACGTGGTCGTTTGATGACTGCTCTCTGCCTAGCAGTGGTTTCCCCTGCGTCCTTAGACATACGGTGAATCGTGTCCCATTTGGGACACAGCTCCGGTCCTAATTGCTCGAGGTATTGTCGCTGGTTATCATCTATCGTAAATGTCAATAGCTCAATCTGTTTGTCTTGCTGGGTAGCAGCGCGACAAACAGCGCGAATAACCCTTCGCGCGCCGGTGGCTGACGGGTATCTCTTTCCCATTTCTGCCAAACATTGATCGATAATATCCAACTCATGACGCGTCTCAACCTCGAGGTTCGGGCATCTCAGACCGGTTGATTGGACCAGACCTGCAGTCATCATATAGAAAACGAATACGGGCGCAAGCATAGGCAACTCGCCCCGGTTAAGAAACTCTTCGAAAATAGCCACAATGAAGGAAGTGGCTAATAACGCCATAGCGGAAGGGGCATGAGCTTTTGTTGGGAATAAAAGCACCAAGGCAGTAAAGTACGCAACCCACAGTTGGCGAACCTTGAAATTATATGAGGCCAAATTTCCAGCTTGATGGTATATCCGTAGATCCTCGTGCAAATAACGGCTCCAGTTCAACAACCTTGCTTCAATTGCCACTCGATTTGCTCGACCAAACATGTCTCTAACAATCGCTTCCGTCAAATCACCCAATATTCCACATATGTCAACATAAGACAGAAATAAGTGGACATCGAGATTAGACTCAGGAAAGTCGTTCAATGTTAGCGGCCTCACATCAAAACCCTCAGGATGTATAGCCCGCGGCCGTCCGTGGCACATGGAGATCAAACAATCTCGAGACTTTTGAGTGGGCAGAGTCAGTATATTCAGTTTATAGTTTGCTCGCAAAACCAGTAACGAAATACTTACGAATATGGTCCACCAAAGTCTCCTCCGTAAGCTAGCATGAGGTTGCTTGCGGTCTGGCTCCCGGTGGAGTCCAATCTGATGCGCCAGACCAACGGTCATGTGCAGCCAGAAGCTGCTGGAGTCGATCGATACATGCTCTGGCCCAGAAGGATTCCACCATTGCAGCATACACATGGCGCGGACGATTACGAGTGGATTCTTCTCATGACCAGAATAGTACAGTGCTTTGGCTCTGTGATAAAATGCCTGGCCAACCTCCTGCGCTGTCGGGGCCATTGAAACCCTACACCCTGCAGTACAGAGAGATTGAAAGAGGAGTAATGAGGGTTCGAAGTCGTCTGTCTTTCGGAACTCTGATCGATTCACGATAGGCATCCACGGATAGCATCGCTCCATGAAATGCGAAATTAGACTGTCCCCAAGAACGCGTGTCGGCAACTCCAATGCTCCGAGTTCTTGAAGATACCTATGATCTACTTCAGAGAACGCGTTGTTTGGTTCATCAGCATAGTCCTTCGCGTCTTCCTCGTCTATCGGGGCTACGCCTTGGACGTATTCCGCGCGGCCGAGGTAGCTTCCAGGACTCGCATTGCTTGGCCGTGGTGGATCTCCGGCCTCTGCTCCGTTTGGCTGTGCTGGGCTTAGTAGCGATGGCGCTGAAATGCTTCGCCGTTGTTGCTCTTGCGCTTGTATTGGGGTCGTGATACGGGTCTGGTTATTGGTGCTCCGCTTAGAAGGCGGTAAGTATGTGCTTTGTGGAAGCTCGCCTTTCCGCTTTCTCTGATGAGGCCTATATAATGTCAATATGGGCATTGTAAATTGCGCTTCATTGTAACTAAACCGTACACGCAATCATCCCCGAATATTCGGCAATTGGTACATGGTGGCTCAGCTTGTACGTCGCACTTGACCTGCAACCAGCCTCAGCCTCCATCGTCAATTCTCGTCATATGGGTGTATCGGATTGCCCACGTACCTTTCTCCAATGACAGGCACTGCAAGCTTTGGCCCCTCGACCCATCTTTGCCTCCTGATGTTGGCTTATCATTTATTTCTGGCTACAGCTTTGGCGCTGGCAGGAGTACAAGGCAGAAAGTAGAAGTAATAGATGGATGTTAATGTGTGTGTTGGGTGAGTTCCGGTTTATGCGGGGTGCGGGGTGCCTATTAATTAATAGCCCCGATGCTCCAGCGCTGAGATGCGGCACGCACGTTAACTGAGCACGAGGCAAACTAATAACACAGGCTAGCTCACGCTATAAAACGCCCTTTCCGTACATGTAGTCCGGGGTACATAAGGTCCAATACAATCTCGAAGGTATACAGTAACTTTTCCCAGTTATATGCCCAATCACAGGTATAATAATATCAATCAGCCACTGTAGCCTGTTCTAACAATGCTTACATACAATAAACTATCTAAATTCGTAGATTATAAGTATTTGACAAGATCGATCTTCGAACTCTCAGATACCTTACACATATACATATATATTAACTGTGCTGGGTTCTGATCGTATAGCTCTTACACATCGGCTTTCTGAAAAAGAGAAACGGTCCCCTTCTATTATTCCATTACAAACTTATACATGTCGAGAAATCTTCCCAGAAATTATGTCGGGTCCGTTCTCTCCTCTGTCCCTTGAGTGTTGCCAACGAGCACATCAAGATTATCACTTCCTATATAGATAGATGGACTGCTAACTGAAAGTAGAGATATACCATCTTCACCACTGTGAAGAAGTTGTGAAATAAATGAACTGTTGGACAAATCATTGCAATCTAATTCTTGTATCTCAACATTCTGAGAGTCGTCCAGGATGTCATTCCGTAAGCTGCTAATGGGAGGTATTGTTTCCTGCGAGTTCTTCGTAATTTGACCTGAAATAGCCATGGCTTCGTACAATAAGTCGACGGCCTTCCGAATTCCATCCAAAACATCATTGAACTTTTGATAGCACTGTGTCGAACAATTGAAACAATGCATGTTATCAAAAGGTATCCCGAGCTTGGTGATATCACCCAGAGGTAACGCATTCAACTGTCTCTGCCAGTCTAGATCTTCAGGTCCATTGAAATCATCCGATGTGGACGGACTTGTTTCTATAAAGCCGTTGATTTCGTGCTCGTTCGTTTGGCTCAAACATGGCTGCTGTGCTGACGAATTCGACATCTCATCGCTCGAAGGAGTTGCTATGGATTGGAGCGGGGTAGATGGCACATGATTTGTATCTTTTGATGGTGAACCAATTTGACGATAGCAGGGCTTGAAACGCTTGCGTCTAGTTGTTTGAACGTTGCATTCGGTTTGATCCAGCTCACAGTTGCAACAAGGAAGGCCATGTTCAGCCACGTCGCATCTTACTTTCCTCCTTCGGCAAGCAACGCATGCTATTGCAGCCCTCTTTCTTCGAAATTCGCGCTCTTTTTGTTTCGCGGGATGCGGCACACACTCGAGGATTTGCGGAGTAAAAGACGACACATCCATGACTTTAGTGATGAACCTGGAGGAACGGTTTCCAATAGATCCAAGAAAATAGAAAAGAACAAAAAGAGAGCACCTATATGGAACGATATGTCTTTCCGAAGGAGGTGAATGCCGACTTGCGAGTAAAACTTTGCGTCCATCTAGCTGGGTACTCATAGAAACCTTGGGCGTAGACTGATGCGAATACAGTAATTACTTGGTACAGACAGAAATATGGAATTGGATCTAATCCGGAGCACTTGATTAAAACACCGAAACGCCGAGCACACCGTAAAAAATCGCCGGTTTGCTTCCTCGGCCGCAAGCCAACCAAGAAAGCAGGCAGATGGATCATTGGGCCCTGATTGCGCTCATTTTAAAATTTAATAGATATTGTGACAAGTTGTTAATAGCAAAGGAATTGTTGTATCCGTCCCGTACACATCCCTCTTTATTGAGCTATGAATTCTTCTCCAAGTCCTGGCGGGCAGTCGTTGCCAAAGCACATTGGAGACAATGTCCTTCCTAATTTCCCTATTTTCAATCGTCTCCTATTCTTCGCCAGTAATAGAGATAAGCTTGTTATTAATGATACTACGAATGGTTTGCAGGCGACGCATCGGCAGCTCCTTTCCGACGTCTTGTACCTCCGCAATGCTCTCTGGACACGGCTGGACTCAAAGGTGCGAAACCGTCTTTTGGCGGGCGAAGAAATCTGCGTCAATTTACTAGCAGCCGGAGGATATGAGTTCGCTACAGCCTTTTTAGCATTACTGGCGCTGGGGGCAGTAATTGTTCCAATCTGTAGGCGGTTTCAATTCTGATAGTCCTGGTCGAGTGCTGATCCCCGCGCAGCTGCTTCAATTCCCGTACACGAGGCCATGTATTTTGCCAAAACTTCACGATCTATCGGCGTACTATATTCTTCCAAGTGCTCAATAATTGGAGAAGGATTGGCTGGTGCGATGCATGACTCCGGCGTGCCTAGTTTTGTCTCTATGGAGATCCTGCAACAGATCTGCAAGCCACCTTTGCCTGCTAGCAATATAATCATTTCGTCGGATCACCATCTCAACTATCATGGCGCAGGCCTGGTCATATTCACTTCTGGTACAAGCGGTCCTCCTAAGGGTGCAGTTAAGGAACGATCTTTTCTTGACACAAACGCGCAAGCTGTTGCGCAATGGTACAATCTACAAGAAAGCGATGTAGTCTTGCACACCCTCCCTGTGCACCATGCTACGGGGATCAGTATCAGCTTCCTCCCATATCTAATTGCTGGGTCTACTATAGAGTTTCAGTCATCTGGGTTTCACCCAGATCAAATATGGGAGCGTTGGCGACAGGGCGGTCTGACAGTCTTCTCCGGAGTGCCGACCATGTATATGAGGCTGATGAAGTATTTTGAAGAGTATATCTCCAAGAAATCCTCGACTGATAGCCAGGGCTATGTGAGGGCTGCAAAATCGTTTCGTCTGATGATGTCTGGAAGTGCGGCGCTTCCATTCTCACTTCAAAGCAAGTGGATTAAGCTGTTAGACGGTAAGCGGATATTAGAGAGATATGGCGCAACAGAGTTTGGCAGTGTCTTCAGCGTAAAACCTGGCGACTCGAATAATCCAGACGTAAGATACCTCTTGTCTCACCCGTCACGCGGTATAATCTCAGTAAAACTAATGCTACTTGGCAGGGCTCTGTTGGGAAGCCGTTCTTTGGGCTTGAGGTTAAACTCTCGAACGGAACCGAGGGTGAGATCCTTGTGAAAAGCCCACATATGTTCCGAGAGTGCGTTTTCTCTTCACTGTCTCTTTCTTGACTACAAAAGCTGATGGGTTCAAGATATCTATATGATCCGGTAGCTACTGCTGCTGCTTTTACCATGGATGGCTATTATAAGACTGGAGATATTGCCAGAAGCGAAGGCGACTACTATTTCATTCTTGGGCGAGCTTCGATTGATAGTGAGTATAGATGATACCACAAACTGCTGATTCTACATACACCTGGCTAATTGATGGCAGTCATCAAATCTGGAGGATATAAGATATCAGCTCTTGATATTGAGCGCGAGCTCCTTAATTTGTCTTATATTAGCGAAGCCATGGTCGTCGGAGTTCCCGATGAAGAATATGGACAAAGAGTGGCAGCCGCAATCACACTTAGAGACGTAAGTTCTTTAAACATATGCAGGCAAATCGTACAGCCCTAATGTGAACAATAGGACTACCAGGAGCCATCCCTCCGATTAGAAAAGCTGCGCGCTGATCTGCGATCACGACTGGCAGGATACAAGCTACCAACAATTTTGCGAGTCGTCAAAGACTTTCCTAAAAGTGCATCCGGGAAGGTTGTGAAACGAGTCCTAGGTAAACAGCTCTTCTCTGAGCTTAACGACCCGCATATTCAGGTATGGCGATCTCAAAAAGGCGGCCAAGCGAGACTTTAATATCTTCTCCAATCGACTATTCGTCTGGATATTGAAAGTCATGAGATCGTGTTGAATGAGATAGTCTAGCGTAGTTCCAGGGCAGTACACATGCTTGCCACATGGTTGCGAAATATAGACATGAAGAATAGAGTTGTTCATAAGCATGAAACCTCAAGCGGTTTGCTTTTGTAGATTGGTCATCGAAATGGCCTCGCAAAACAGCCTATCCTAGAGGCACCAGTAACAATTATATTACAACACATAGTCAATGTATGTTGAATGAAGATAACAGTGTCAACATTATCTTCCCACGTGGCGACCTCATAAGACAGGTAATGAATAAGCCATTTTATACATAGCGTTAAGTGCTGTAAGATGCCGGCTGGACCCTCAACTAGTAATAAGCAAGACACTATAGCAAATGATGAAAAGAAACCAGGAAAAGAATGCGTGAAAAGTGTTCGAACGATTTTTTGCGCCAGTAACTATCTACTCTCTGCTAATATTTATAGTGGCTTTCTCAACTTGGCAGCTGTGATGTTTCCATTTCGCCTCAGTTATAATGGCAGCACGAGAAGTAAATCTACAATTTAGCTAGAATAGCATTGCCATCCCCGGAGCCTAGCACAAGCTCTGGGTTCTTATAATCGGGGTTGACGGTAATGCGGTTTAAAGGGTTGAGATCATGAGCGCGATGAAACATGTCCTCATATACACGACCATCATAACGACCCAGTGAGCTAAGTGAACACATTAGATGAGTCCATCAACGTAACAAATGGCACTAGAGAAGAACCTACCTGTCAAGAAGATAATCTGGTAGAGCCCACACGTCAACCAACCGAACGGCATGCGGCCGTATACGCCTCATCAGTTCAAAAATTCGATCCCGCACCGCGCTGAGTTGATCGAGTGATACCGTCTCAGTTTGTATAAACTCAAGAGCATTGTTCTGCATCGTAAATAGCGCAAATAGCGTGTACAGGTCCCACAGCACATTGATCGTTTCCTGTCCAAAATTCTGCAGGTTGGTTATCTGGTCATGAAAATTTCGCACCAAAATGGAATACGAATAAGCTACTGAAGGGTTAACAGAGCCGAATTATTTAATCGAAGCCAGCACTAACCATGTGACAATTGATGCATCTTTATAAGCATCTCGTTCTCCGACCGGCCTTGTTTGACTCTCTCTGCATAGACCTGGAACGTCTGTAGAAGATGGTAAGCTCATTGGCGCCGCCTAATGCTGGATGGACTTACCATCCGAGCTGCTCGATGTTCGAAAGCGTCCGTCAGCGCAGAATGATCCTCCAGGATGTTGAAGCCAGTTCCATTATGGGGCAACTGATACTTTTCGAGCAATTTCTCGGCTCTTGTCTCTTGTTTAGTTCCTTGCTTCTCTGTGATTCTCTTAGCGACTTTCATAAGGTATCGGGCTACCTGCTGGGTGATCATCCAGTTATCTCCCTCAACAGTAGGTTTCGACAGATAATCAGCATTTAGTTGCACTAGCCCACTGTAGCCTCCATATCCATGCCCTCCCATTGCTCGCCTGCATGTCTCAATACCGTTGGCTGCCAGGTCAGTGCAGAGGCTCTTGAGGCCAGATGACAGGCTGTGCAGCTCTGCCATTCCACTAAAGTCATTCTGTGCAATTCTCTTCCGATTGGACAAGAAGGTTTCCTTCATGACCTGGCCTGTGAAATGCAAAGCGAATACGGTGGCAAGCAGCGGCAGGATACGGATCTGCACCGTTGAATAGTCGATAACAGAAGTTTCAGGTGCTTCCGAATGGTCGTCTTTATCTTTAAACTGTCGTCTGATGGTAGTGTAGCGGACTGCAACAGTAACAGCGCGTGCCAGAACCAGCCTGGCGTGGTTCACGATTCGTGATCGAGCCTTAAACAACACTACATTAGCTACATCAAGCACGTCATTCCAACTTCATGCGAGTAGCCCCAAACCAACCTCAGTGAGTGATCCGTACACGACATTAGGAGCGTCTGGTTTCGTGTAAACACCAGTTTCGGGATCTAATTTGGCATATCGATTTAACATGGCATCATGTGGGATTCTGGCGATCATTGAGTATTAGCTTATAAGTTTCAAGAGTTAGCTGCTGAGGTATATGGTGCTTACCTGTGATGCTTGAAGAGCATAAACGCATTGTCCATGGGTGCGTAGCCATATTTTGGCCCTATATCTCCGACCACAATTCCATCCAAAGGCTGATGTGTCACCTTGTCTCGAACTTGTACAACAAAATGATGAGGGCCCAATCTGTCGTATTCCACTGGATCCTTGGCAGCTGTTTTCTTGGGAATGAGCAGCTGGGCTACTACAATTGCATGAGTAGCCGTGCGGCCTAATGACCCATTCCACCATTTACTCGCTGTCAATGTCGGGCTATGAAGGTGGAATGATTTAGTCGCCGGGTCCCATCGAGCTTCAGTTTCGATGCCTCGGACATTGCTCCCGTGACCCATTTCTGTCTGAGCATAAGCCCCAATCACCTCCCATCGGCCGTGCTTCGGAAGCCAGTACTGCTGCTGCTCATCACTAGCTTGTTCTTGGAGAGTTTGCCGGAACATCGTGGTATGGAGAGTATAAGGCGACACGTCGTCAACAAGATATTTGGCCATTTCGTATTCCTCGTCAGACCACTGATACTGATCAGCCATTCGTCGGAGAAGCTTTGCCCGAGCTAGACCAAGTAGATATCGGTCAGGCCGAGACAGATTCATTTGAGTTCGCTTAGAGAGAAGCTTTTGGCCCATTAACAAGGGCAACAGACTCCGTTGCATCTGAAGCCATTGCTTGCCCAAGATGAACTCAGAGAGAGCATCTACAGGAATTGATGAACGAGCTCTTTCTTGTTCTATCAGGACACTACCGCCTGGGCCGGCAGGCTTGAGTTCACTGGTAAAGTCTGTCTGCATCGTGTACGAGGTGTTGCTTTCTGCTTGGCTGCGGAATTAGGCGATGATCGAAAAAGCTATCCCAAAGCTATCTAAGTAGTCCAGAATATGTACTATAAACTGCATTGTGTAAATCTATCGTATGACAATGCTTCTCGAAGAATCAGTTGATTGGGTCAAACGATCACAAGTTCTTCTCTTTGAGGAATCGCCGACGATGCGAATTGCCGGCGAATCAGCTGGGATGGGGCGCCGAAGGGCTACTAAGGCGCATCATAGCGCCGGTAATATCGGCGGTGATTTTTCGATAGGAAGCCCCAAGTGGCGGTGGACATGGCGTTTTTAGGAGCACGTCAACTGACCAGTGGAATTACCCTTCCCCTTCCCGAAATTTTCAGATAGATTTATAGGTTAATATGAATGCTTGAATAAGAGATACGGAGTATCGCGTATGGCAACGCTCAGGTGTCCCTTATTGCGGATCTCTCGGAATCCCCGCGGTACTAAGAATATAGTAGATCCGTAGTTACTAAAAAAAACAAAGCAACACGTTCGTGGACTTTGTTGTTAAACTGATAAGTGATATATCACTAAGCATGAGTACTCAGACAGTTAATTTCGATGCGCAAGAGCCTAGAACCAATCATTTCTACTAGAGCGCTAGACCTAAGGAATTGTGACTGCAGATAGATACTTGTAAACACCTAGAAAGAGGGGCATCCAAAGCCTTCAAGGCCTAATGAGTTTACAGCATAGACCCATAAGTTCAAAGCGTATAGATGAAGAGAGGACTTTTGTCGCCCATTCGGTCCAACTCTTCCGGCGTATATTTTTCAAGAATCTCCTCGCGACTCATACTCTCACGCTTTTTGTTGATACGTTGCAAAGCAATGCGCATGATCATACCAGCCGAACTGGCAACCAAGAGAATACCGAGGGAAAAGCCAAATCCCAGCCAATAGTTGGGTGCTTGCTGCCTGAGGTAAATGTTAGTTCCCACTGCGCCGCCCAAGTTACCGATGCTGATCTGTAAGCCTAGTCCAATATTGCGCTTCCACGTTCCCGCCAAGTTATTTGCTGTACTCGGTCAATAAGTTGGAATATCAAAATAATTCTAGGAAAGAAGCATACCGTTCCACGACACAACGCCCGTAATCGTTGTATATAAACCAATAGCCACAATAAACAATGCTCCATACACGGCTCCCGGATACTTTTCCTTTGGAATAGCCATGACAATGACCAAGCCGAGCGCGCCGAACAGCTGTGGAATGATGATAAAGGGAGATCGAGTCTTGAGGCGATCAGAAAAATATGCCGAGGTGACTGTAGCTATTACCGCTGCAATATACACCGGGATGGTGAGAAGTTGCTGAATTACCTGTTAGCAAAGGGTTACCAGCTGCGTCAATCTGTTGACTCACTGCATTGGTGGCCGAGTAACCTAGCTCGTCAATGACCACTGGTAGAGTGTAAATAAACCTATGTGAAGAAAGCCATACATTGTAAGCCATCTGAAAAAGAGAGAACATTAAATTAAATTCTTGGCAGAGGGGCAAAGCTTACCCATAGATTGGCATTGCATTTCCCCAATACACCAGTATTGACATCCAGACTTTCCAATCCGTAAAAGCTTGCCAAAAGTATTCCCATTTAAAAGGGTCACTTTCATCAGCTCGTTGCGTCTGCTGGAACTCCCGAAGGCGATTCACGACATGCTTTTTCTCTGTATCGTTGAGAAACTTGCAACTCATGGGATCGTTGGGTAGAAGAAAAGGGGTGGCTACAGAAGCGACTACCGTAATCAGTCCTTCGATAATGAAGATCCTAGGATGGGTTTGATAAGCGTAGATCCAGCAGAATAGACCAATAGCTTTTTCTTTTTTTTTGAGAGAGAAGGACTAGTCCTTACCACCGCCATCCTGCAAGCCCACCAACCCCATCCATTTTCTCAATGGCAAAGGCAAGGAGACCAGAGAAGGCACCAGACAGAGCACCAGCTCCATAAAAGTAGCCCATTCGTAACTGGACCTCATGACGTGGATACCAACATGTCAGAAGATACGAAGCTGCGGGAAAAAACCCAGCCTTTGTCCTTTGTCAATAAGTTCGTTCATTGTAAAGAGCGGGTTCAATAGTGATGTAAGTACCTCTGCAATACCAAGGAAGACTCTGGCTACCACAAGGCCAGAGTAGCTCTGAACGATTCCCATCAATCTGCATTGGCGCTAAGTAAGTTACATTACTCTTATATCTTGACTGACAGGATATGCTACTCACGTCATAATCGTCCCCCAAGACAGCATTATAATGGGGATCCACACGCGTGGCTTCAAAATCTTGAGGAGTATATTGCTAGGAACTTCGAAGAGGCCATACGGAATAAAAAACATTGTCAAAGCGATGTTGTATTGCGTTCCGGTGAGATGCAAATCTTTGCTCAAGCCAGCAACATTGGCATTTCCCACTGCAGACCACGATCAGCATATTTCCTGGATAAGAATAACAGAGGCACGACTAGAGGAAGGGAAATCACCGTTGCCTCGGTCGAGAAAGGAAAGGAGATAGAGGACCGAGAGAAGTGGAATCAACCGAAGATCGATACGACGCAGTATTTTCTTGAACTCGGCCTCGTCCAGTGGTGGTATGGACTCGCCGTTTGGATCGGCGTCCTCAACCATGCTGATTTCCTTTTTGCTATCCATAGTGCCGTCTACAGTCATGACGAGTCTACTGGTGGATTCTTTGCGACATTCATGTCCGGGTCATGTCATCTGAGTAGTTTATATAGAAGTCGCGTCTTCAACTAGGAGTCTCTCCACTTCAGTAAGAGCCAAGAGTAGTACTTTTCCATTCTTTGTTAGCCTACACGAATCGCCGTTAGCTAAATGTTGTCCGTTTCATGTACACTAAAAGTTGTATAACGCCAATTGGCGCTAGCGTTCGTCCCCTCCTTGAAGATATATTGGCTGGCAAAGCCAGAAGCACATGGCAATCTCCTTGTGGATGGTCTCGGTGTATTCTTTGTGGGTCGTGGCACAGGATTTGGCGCGGGGAAAGTCTGGGGTAGATATGGGGTAAGTTATACTACCTAGGTAGCCTGTGGGGGATAAAACGCCGAGCACTTATCCCACGCATCTGCTTTGATGGCAATACGATCTGAAGATATGCCTACCGATTATATGTGCACCTCAAGATAGTTTTACATAATCCGCGTAGCTGCGGTACGAGATTGGGACTGGCACAGGTGCTTAAACATCAGCTTTAGGATAGTGTATCTACACTTGCGTACTATCGATTACAACCACACTCTTCCCCTTCATTAGCCCTGAATGCGCATCTTTGACCATTTTGGGTATTTCCCTCAAGCCGTGATAGGCATTAGTTTTAACCTTGATTCCATGCTGTACTGCGAATTCCAACATCTCTTGTGTTTGCTTTGGAGACGCCGTCAACGAGCCAACCACACAGATATCTCTAAAGATCAGTTCGCGATATGGAATCTTTACCTCAACAGGCTGTAAAAAAGTTGAATTGGTAAGCGATAAATAAATAGGATATTTCGGGATGTAAACGCATACCTGAGCAACTTGTACCATACGACCGTGCTTCCTAGTTACAGCACATGCGAGGGCGGCTGCCGACGTGGCATCGCTCAGATTAATGGTGGCAGACACGCCTTTGTTTTGGGTAGCTTTCCAAACGTGCTTTACAGCAGAGTCGAGCCCACTTCGTACATCAACAACAACTTCCGCCCCAGATTCTCTCGACAGACTGATCCCTTCATCACGAGCATCTAGCCCGACTACTCGCAGCCCCTTGGCCTTTGCAAACTGAACGGCTAAATGACCCAGACCGCCTCCAGACCCCACGATGCCTAACCAATCTCCTGACTTCAGTTCAGTTTGTAGCAGTGCGCGCCACACGGTGATACCAGCACATGCCAGGGGTGCTGCGTCTGTAAAGTGCAAGGCAGCTGGGACAAGCGATGCGCTTCGGGAATCAATCAGGATGTACTCAGCAAAAGCACCATCGACTTGAAGCCCAATACCACCAGCGCGATCCGAGCAGTATTGGGGGTGTTCGCTGTTGCAATCTTCACACTGCCAACACTGATGGAAAGGGATTCCAGCAAGAACGCGATCGCGTAAAGCAAAGTTGGTCACAGCCTCACCCTTTGCAACAACTGTGCCAACACCTTCGTGAGAACCTGTGATAGGCAGAGTTGTTCCAGCCATCTTGCCCTCTTGGACCATGGAATCAGTGTGACATAATGAGGCGACTGCAGTCTTCAGCAGAAGATCGTGTGGTCCGATGCTCTGAGATACAGGCACCTCACGAATAACATACGGTTCATTAAACTGAAAATGAAATGCTTTTCAGCTGTCTTTTTCTCTCTAATCAAAACGCTACATGTGTCATACCTGTAAAACCTGGCAGGCAAGCATATGCTTTGGGATCGCCTGATCTGCCATGATGTGAATGAGGTATAATAGGACAGTATATTTTCGCGGCGCTAAACAGCTCGAGTTTGTAATGAATGAGAATCATGGTAATTAGATGAATCCGAAATTTAAAGACGGTCCGTTCACAATATTGGACTAAAAGTGACTAGGAAAAACGCCGAGGGCAATAAGGCCTCGCCGTCGGAATTTTGGAAACATCCGGAGAAAGTGGAATGCGCGTGCTCCCCCGCATCTTGGTGTGCACTGAATGGCCTTAATCCCACAATAGCGTGGGGAAAGTTGCATCCTCTTCATCTATGCAGCCACTCTTATATAAATGAATACGGCTAAGAGCCATTCTCACTCACGCTTTCATTAACAAAGTACAGACGCACTAGATATTGCTGCAGCCTTTACGACAATGGCATTTTGGAACTTTGAGGCAGAATTGGGACCAACTCTGCCCAGACTGGAATCCTACTTCAATTCCAACGAGGAGTTCCGGGCTTCTTCCATTGGACATGACGTGTCGTTTGGCATTACATGTAGCGACACACAGTCTACCCTGCTTGTGACTATCAGGGCTAGCCAAGCACTTTTAGAATGGAACAATCAACGACACACTGAATTCACTCTGGCCGCTCGGTCTGAAGACTGGAAAGAGTTTTTTTCTCCTACTCCCAAGCCTCCATATCAATCTTACTGGGGTATCTTGCGCATACTGGGTTCTGAACCTGGAGTGGGTATCTTGGGAGACGCTCAAGCCTTTGGAAGAAGTGCAAGGCTCTGGCGGCTCTTCCTTGATACAGCACGTCGACATATAGCGAACTCTAAGGCGCCAATCACAAATGGCATCGGATACCATGAGGATCAGGAAGACGATTCTATTGTGGGACGTTATACATGGCTCGATTTGCCTGTATTTGGTCGCACTAAGATCTTCTACGAGACTGCCGGGGAGGGACCAAGGCAGATCCTGTGGCTTCACACCGCCGGTGCCGACTCTCGGGAGTATCATGATCTCATGAACAACAAGAGTCTCCAAGAGCGATATACTATGTACTCATTTGACTTACCTGGTCATGGGAGGTCATATCCAGGGCAACAGCAACTACCGCAAGGATATGCTAATGACGAAGACACCTATGTTGAGATCATACACCAAGTCATCAAGAAGTTGAGGCTCCACCAGCCCATTGTGTCCGGTGCTAGTATGGCAGGCCATGTTTGTCTTGCGGTCGCCATTCGAGCAAAAGAGCTCGGAATTGGAGGAGTCATTCCAGTGGAAGCTGCCGCTCATCTGCCTTTAGTACAGCCCCCCTATGAACTTGGTGGTCATCTCAATGAATCGGTCATAAACCCAGAGCGAGTATGTGGGATGATTGCCCCTACAACACCCGAATTCCAGAAACGATTAATCTGGTGGATCTATTCGTCGCAATCTGCTGGGATATTTCAAGGTGACCTGAAGTTCTACTTCCGTGGTTGGGATGGAAGAGGGCGAATTGAGAAGATTGATACAAAATTTTGTCCGGTGTACATGTTGACTGGTGAGTATGACTATAGCTGCAGTCCTGAGGCTAGTGGTGAAGCCGCAGCCCGAATTCCTGGCGCTCGGTTCGAGAAGATGGAACGGATGGGCCACTTTCCGATGACGGAAAACCCTCAGGAGTTTATGATCTATTTAAACAGAGCACTCAAGTTCATAGAAGAGTCTCGTAGCCAATAAAATGACCGAAGATATTCCCACGCTGGCAAATAATTAACTTATGCTGAAATTAAAGTCTGGGTGCTGAGTTCCTTAACTTCCAAGGTTAGCGTAACAGTAGGCTATACAGCGCGAACAGGAGCTGTAAGTTTCTGTTGTAACAGAATGAAATTAAATTTTAGCCTTTGGCTGTCTTGATACTTCACGGCTGTGGATATGGCTAATCTTTTGAAACTCTCGCAGAGCTTCCCCGTACAACTCTAGTCTCAACAACGCAAAGACGCCCATCTTTGCTTTTCCTTTGACCTTTTCCGCCAAAGCAATTGCCCTGTCTAACATCTCTTCGGGCGGGGCAATTTCATCCACAATACCCGCTTCGAAAGCTTCCTTGCCAGTGAACTTGTGCGCTTCTAACAACACTGCCCTTGACACCTGTGGACGTAGCTTAGCACGAAGTAAAGAACCCATGCCGTCAAAATGGAGACCTAGGTTCACGGGTGGCATTGACCAAAACCCGCGTTCGGAGTTCATGATGCGATAATCATGGGCAAGAGTGAGGAGACATGCGCCGCCAAAGGTATGGCCGGTAATGAGACATATGGTAGGGAACGGGAAATCGAGAAGGGTGCGAAGTAACTAGTTTTCCGCTGTAAGAAAAAGTCCAAGGTTGGGGCCAGATAGACGTACTGGATAGAAGCCATCGGTACTGGAGAAAGGGTTAACACCTCTTTCATCCAGGTCTAAGCCCTATTGCTCTTCGTTAGACAGGCAATTGATTCAATGTTAGAATTGTAAGCGGCCTACAGTTGTAAAGAATTTCGCATTACTTCCTCTCAAGATTACAGCACCCTCTGGCTCAAGCGTCTCAGCTGATAGCTCTTGCTCAATGCGTCGATATGTGGAGATGAGGTCTTGGCACAGCTTCATAGTAAGCCGATTCTCTGGTGGCCTTTGTAGCGTGATAATAAAAACTACTCCGCGACGCTCGACATCTAGGTAATTCATAGTGTCCATCGTGTCACAAAATGAGAGGAGCCGAAATATTTGCTTCTTTGACCGCATGCATACACTGGGCTACTGATATTAATAATGCGTTAGATACATCATGGGGCTAGAACATTTATACCACATGGGTATGCCATGCGAGGAAAATCGCCGACAGAATCGCCGAAGTGAAGTTTTGCCTCACTAAGTAGTATAGAACTACTAAATAACAAGTATTCCGTAGAGTACTAAGGTAGGATAAGTAAGATAGACTTGGTTTATTACTTACCTTTTACCCGAACTTCTAGGCTTACGACCCTCATAGTTAATGCTCATATTTTCTCTAGTAGAGTTGGCATTGGCCCTGCCTATGCAAGGGCAGAGCCGGTGTATTTAACAAGTGAAACGTGCCAAACTTCCCGATGGACGCTTCGAGATGAGATTTAGCACTTATGCAGACATCCCGGTATCTCTCTCCATAATTTCCATTCGCACCATATATCACACCCAATCACACTGACATGGCCAACTTGGTACAGATCTTTCCAGCCCAGCCGTAAGTCGGGGGTGGCTGCTGGGATAGCGTGTGTAAGAAGGCGCAGCCGCAAATAGAGCGAGAACGAGTGAGAGAGAACGAACGAGAACGAGATGCGATGCGCACATCCTGTGAGCTGAATTTGGCCCTGCACTTGAACTGCGCGGTGTGTTCCTCGCCGTTGATAGGATGAGTCGCCAAAGCTAACTGCATTTAGGGTAACAGAAGTGGTTCATGGTAGAAGTGATCATGGCTGGTTTCATCCACTACCTATGAACCCAACAATCATTTTCTTGTGTTATATTTTGAAATGGGAACAACTCCTGGAACTTGAGTATAAGAAGACAGAACTCGCCGTATTCATTCGCTTGTTATAGGCCACCTCTTGTTCACCGACCATTGTTTGACTTGTTACAAATACCAACACGACTTCTTTGATCAACGTTGCAATTATTCCAGGGAAATTCTGGTGCTGTCTTTCTTTACTTATTATCTGTTTCCATAGACAGTGACATTTGTTCATCATGCTGGTCTCCGCGCTGAAAACACTACCCTTTGTGCTCGCGCCATTCGTCGCTGCTGGACCGCCAACAAACAATCGTATGGTCCAGCATCCTGGGATACTGAAATACCCTATCACTGCTTCCCCTGGTGCGCCTGTACGGGCCATAAATCGTCGACAAATGGGCAACAGCTTGACGAATCAATTAAAGGGCACCTTTTACTCGATAGATATCGAAGTGGGCACCCCAAGTCAGCTAGTTAGCGTTTTGTTTGACACCGGTTCTTCTGAGCTGTGGGTTAACCCTAACTGCAGCAAGGCCAGCAATCCAAGTCTGTGCCAGCAGCTGGGTCACTTCGACAGCGCCAAAAGTAATACATTCAACGATACTGGTATTAAGCATGTTATCGGCTACGGAAGTGGATATGTTAACATGACCTATGCTTATGAGGCCGTGAAAATTGGCTCTGCTAAGCTCAGAAATCAGCTCTTCGGGGTTGCCTTCGACAGTGAACCCGAAAACTATGGTATCTTTGGCGCTGGGCCGGACCTTAGGGGCTGGGATGACCCGTATCCCACTATCATTAATACGCTTGCTCAGCAGGGCTTCACAAATAGTCGAGCGTATAGTCTTCACTTGCGATCTATCGAAAGCCAGCGCGGTTCAGTTATCTTCGGGGGTATTGATACTGGCAAATTCTCTGGGCGCCTTGAGAAACGGCCCATCATTCCCGCTGAACAGTCCCCAGACGGTGCAACCCGCTTTTGGATCTACCTTGACGGCATTACTGTCAGTATTGAGAACGGGACTGAAGTGACAGCTTTTGACAAAGTTGATGGCCAGCCAGTACTTCTCGATAGCGGAGCCACTCTCAGTTCCCTCCCTGGTCCCATAGTCAATGAGCTGCTTAAGGGTTTCCCGTCTGCCCAAGCGAGAGGTCCACTTTACCAGGTTGATTGCCCTGTCCCTGGCTCCAATGGTTCTGTCAACTTCAAATTCGGGAATGTCATCATTAAAGTGCCATTGGAAGATTTCATATTGCAAGTGGATGAGAGTTCCTGTGCTTTGGGCGTTCAACAGAATGACGAAATGCCTGTTTTAGGAGATACCTTTCTCCGAGCTGCCTACGTTGTCTATGACTGGGACAACAGAAATGTTCACCTTGCCAATAGTGTAGATTGTGGTTCTCACCTGGTGGCAATTGGCAAGGAACCTGATGCTGTTCGGCTTCTCACTGGTGACTGTCGAGAGACTACACCCACTGCCACTTTTATCGCTACGTCAACATCCAGCGTCGGTTACACAAACAGTACTGTACTGTCCAGCAGCTCTGATACTGCTACTACTTTACGGTCAAATTCTACGTCAGCTGTAACTTCAACTACTTCGTACACTATTACTAGCTGCGTCTCGAATGTAGCCGGCTGTGTCGTCGGTTCCATTAGTACCGAAACGATCACATCGTTGACAACTTACTGTCCAGCTACAGTAACATCCAACGTACCTCTTACCACACCGAACTTTAACTCGGATAGCATGTCAGTTACAATTAGCAACTACCCTGTGATTAGTCCGTCAGAGACACAAATTTCCTTCACAATCGCCGCTAATCGCAGCCAAAGTATGAAGACGTGGCCGATAGGATCTTTTTTAGGAAGTCCAAGTACTACAGGTAGCTCGTACGAAGCATCTGGGCCTGGAAAAGACGCCAACTCGCTGCGACCCACTAAGACCAGTAATGCAGTCTCTCAAAGCCTCCCGCCGTTCGCATCAGGGGCCGTCAATCAACATGTGATATCCGCCATGCAAATCATAGTTTGTATACTCGCGGCTGCTGTAGTTGCATTTTGAATACTCGGTAGATTCCTTAGATACCTAAAGCAGGAAGGTTATCAATAGATAATTTTCTACAATTTATGCAAATTATGTAATACCAGTCGACGTTATCTATTAAGGAACTTGATGGTTGGCGGCGCAGGATAAAAGCTTGAGGATATTAATAGAGGCTAATGTACGGAAAACTACATAAATACAATCCGAATATATAGGAACCGGCACTATCATAACATCTTAATACGATATCCTTATTCAGTATATACTTTATAATAAAAGATTTAGTTGGGAATCGCGACATTGTTACGGATAAGGGCTGTCGCTGCTGTCATCATCTCAGGATCAGTAAGCAACAATACAGCGGTATGTGCTTGGGCTCTTCCCATGATCTCTGTCTTGTTAAAGGCAAAGTCTGTTCCAGTGAACTGCGCAAAAAGCGGTTCATGATTAGTCCCACAGGTTGCGGGGTTCTCACAAATGTTGAACAATGGCTGCAGCACCACTTTAGCTACACTCAGAAGCTTTTTTGTATTTGGGTCAATTTCTGGCTGCTGAACGAGCGATGCATCGGTAGCTGCCAGTGCACTATCCTTTGTAACAAAACTAGACGAGCCATATGCGTCAGTAGCAAGGAGTTCGGTCATGAAGCTTGCTAGATAAGGATCTACCTCAAATTCTGGGTAGATAATATCGCTTGTGATGGAGTCTGCACCGTCAATGGCATCACTGACCACTTTGGCGATCGCATTGATGTCCGTATCGTAGCGTGTCCGAATGTCGCTTACAAAGCCCAGCTCTTTCTGTGTTGTGTTTTGAGGAAGATAGAATGACAAAGACGAGTCAACAGACAACCTTCGAAAGACCTCAATGGAGAGTACAAGAGGTCCATTGGAGTTGGCCGAGGCATGCCCCCCGGGCCCATGAAGCATGAGGTCAACCCCGTCCACGCTATTCTCAACCGTATACGTCACGTTGGGATATGTTGCGTCCAGAATTGATGAAACGGTCTTGTTAACAGTACCGATTGTTGTTCCTGAAATCCCAAGACCAATCTGCTGCTGGATAACATTAACAGCCCAATCGCTGACTTCCTCTATCAGAGCTACAGATGAAGCTGTGCCAGGTAAATCGGCCAAGTCGTGAACTGACAACATACCCTGGTACGTTGCCCTGACAGCGTCGTAATGTGTGTCCTTCTTGAAGCTTGAAAATAGGTTGAGTCGCACGTTCCCAGGTGCAAAGGCGTTGGCCGGCGCGGGATGTGCCATTAGCCAGACAGTGGCGCCATCGAATCCCCCATGCTGTTCCACAATATTTTTACCAGCACCATTCTCTTCGTCTGGTGTTATTCGTAGTAAAATCTTGCCTGGGATATTTAACTCCACGAGGGCCTCAGCAGCAAGCCGAGAAGCTAGGACAGCATTCAACCATAGTAGGTTGTGCCCGCAGGCGTGACCAACTCCCGGAAGCGCATCAAATTCGCCAATAAAGCCGATGATAGGAATATCGCCATTGAAACCGTCTGGTCGATTTTCAAACTCTGCAGCAACCGCAGTGGCCATACCAAAAGCATTAGGTGTCACGTCCCACACATCGAGTGCTTGAAAGTATTCAACTGTGACATCGTGGGCATGAAACTCAAGGAGGCCAAGCTCTGGATTTGCCCATATATCACGGGATATATCTCTCAGCTGAGAAAACACCGTGCTGGATATGTTTTGGAGTAGTCCTGGGAGATTGGATGTAGTATCAGCGAGGGACAAAGCCAAGCTTGAGAGCAAGACGGGGGCAATTTTCATCGTGCAGATCAAGGGAAAACTTGAAGGTGAATGTTGATGGGAATTCACAATACTATTGATTGTCTTGAGTATACGTTTTTATATTGCTTCGATCTTCCACATATTCACCCCCCTAGCCATTTGAAGAGGTGCTAGTGCTTACTATCGGGAATATATACTGTGGGCATGTAAATCCGACTTTGGTGGAGGTAAACCATGCTCTGCAAGTAAGGCCCGAATGCTTGAAGAATAGGGGTAGGGGCTTGTTGAGCTTGAAGAGTGTTTACGTGGCCGCCGGGGACTTTTTGCTCGTATTCTATGTGGGCGAGTCAAAATTGAACCCGGACTTGCGAGTTCCTGGTTATAACGTCATTTCCGCCGTAAATAGTGTCCTTATCTGCTAGGCCAGTTGGGTTCATGACTTGTTGAAAACAAACGGTAAATAAAGCCCAGAAGATTAATGGGGTTTATATTTCGACATTTAATAATCTAGAGCTTGCAGTGTTTGTTGCTAAGTTGCGCCCTAAATTGTTTAGAGGTATATTGCTAATAAAGCATGCGGGTACACCTTACGAGGGATACTACAACGCCCTTGAAGAATAGAAGCTATATATATGGAATATTACTAAAACTATGTAGAGATCGACATTAACGATAACGTTTCCGGTTTCAATTTTGACCTACTTTGTGGGTCTAAGACCTAATGTATAACCGAAGACATAAGCTTTATTACGAAGAATGAAACAATTGGGTACTAAATACCGGCTTCGCCACGTCTCATACTTAAGGTATTTTTTATACCAACTGAATCAAACCCAATGAAATGCTACATATGATGACACCTGGTGAGACATCAGCTTCACTGAGTGACTGCTCATTCTTCACCCTCAATAGTTACAGCAGTTGCGGCACTTGCAATAAGCACCAGCTGATACACTATCTGCGTGAGCAGGTTGCGCCAAGAATGAACACTTCAATCGACACATTATCTCACATACCAAGAAGGAACCATGTAGTTGCAATATATGCAAAAGGTGGTATAGTCTTTAGATCATTGACCAGGTGTTCAAATGGTAATACACCTCCCCCACGTACCATTTAGCACGAGAATTGAAACCGGTTCAAGATTCCTCATTTAGCTCTCCTCGCGTTTATCCGCTGCAACGTTGAATTCCTGAGATAGATAAACGCCAGTAATACTTATCCCGGGCTAAGGCCACTTTGTACTCAGACGTCGTCTGAATACTCTGTTGCTCATGAATGACATTGATGAGTATCCCATTTGGATGATTGACAATGACGATAAATCCGCCTCCGGGTGCGTTCTTACTTTCACCAACATACTTGGCTTCATTGATATGCGATGTCTCTACTAAATCTTCTAGCCTGTTGGAAAACTTCAAAAGCGCCTCTGGGAAAGCTTTTAGGCCTCCTTTGCGCAAATATAACAGATTCTTGCTAGTGCTGTAGAACCATGTTTCTATTTAATAGATTCTAGCAGCTTGTATACCAAAATACGGCAATCTCGTTGAGATGGACCTGCTAATATCGGGTAGGTACCATCTTTACTTAACTGATTTGTTGGCTAACCCGCGTCCTCCATGTTGTGAGGAGTTCCTGATTTGATCCAAGCGGCCGTGTATCTGGTACCGGCGTGCGCTGGAGCTGAATATCCTTAGCCATAAAAGTGGAGTTGAAGTCTTCAATGCTAGACTTTCCTTCAAATGAAGAAAGCAAGTGGAAAAAAGTAGCTGTTGTATCTGCACGACGAAAGCGAACAAGAAAGGCTGAGAATTGAGAGCCTTAGAACTGACAGACAGCTGTCCCCTGGATATTCTTCTGTGTGAAAGATTTGGCGGGGAAGATTTGGCGGGGCTTTGAAGCGGAAGTAGTAGCAAACTCTCTATTCTGCGGGACGTTCAAGGGACGCTCTGCGAGAACTACCCCGTTGCTCACTAAGACCCTGGTCATTGGTCGTCGGTTGACAGATGTATTGTAATGAAGGAGCTACGTTTCATCATAAACAAGTAATGCAGCTTTGGCGAGTATGTCACAAATCTCA
This sequence comes from Trichoderma atrobrunneum, assembly GCA_003439915.1. Lineage (NCBI taxonomy): Eukaryota > Fungi > Ascomycota > Sordariomycetes > Hypocreales > Hypocreaceae > Trichoderma > Trichoderma atrobrunneum. The sequence continues at coordinate 404,703 of PNRQ01000004.1, read as the reverse complement.
CCATTGATCCGGCATGGTTTTTATATGCGATGGCCATGACTTAAAAGGCATTACCCAGGTAGGCATTGATGATGAATTACAAGGCGAAGTGCAGAGCCGCTAATGCACAATGGGTACGTTTCTATTATGACTAAAGAAGAGTTTTCCTTCATTGATGTGTGGTACTATTCTTGGAAATAACAATATCGATCTGTGATGAGTAGTGTACGACTACCTCTACATCATTCATCTGGACCCCAAATCTGAATGCGAATAAATTCACACCGAATGTCATAGATATCGTACTACTGGGACGCTGTAGTTGAAGATTCAGACTCGTGGGAACGCCGAGGCAGTTTATTATCTTGTCCTTTGCGAGGACCTAATCCTGGTAAGAATTTGGTCAAGATCTTTCTCAGCCGCATGCCATTCTTCCCGTATTACAGTGGCCTTTTCCTCAGATCTCAAAGCGAAGGAAGCACGGAAGGGCAATGGACGAGAGTTGAATCCCTGCGTGAATGCCCATGGGTCCACTTCGCATCTTGTTTTCCCATCCTCATTTTCTTCATAGGCATAATTGATATCGAAGGCCCATAGGATACGTGCGATGTTGATGAACAATGAGTTCCTGGCAATATGCTGGCCGGTGCAAACGCGGCGTCCGAAGCCGAATGGAGCTAGAGGGAGAGTTGGATCTTCAATCCAACGATCTGGCCTGAAGCTATGAGGATCTTTGTATACGTCCTTGTCAAGATGAATGGACCAATGATTTCCAATGACAGTCGCCCCTTTGGGAATGTGAAATCCCATGTATTCGTCATCCTGCGTGACAGCATGGGGTATACCACCAGCAGAGACCGGTCGCCAGCGGAGAGTTTCCTTGATGAGCGCATCAACGTACGGAAGATTGTCTTTATCTTCAAAGGAAGGGAGCCCTTTTGCGTATTCATCAATTTCTTTTTGTGCTTTCTTCATCACATCGGGGTTGAGAATCATGGCAAGAGTGAATACTTCAAGAGCCATGGTTGTTGTATCACTCCCAGCTTCATAGATTATTCCCACATCATACGCCAGCTCTTTTTCTGTCATGCCGTTGGACTCTTTCATTTCAGAAACCTGCTTTGACCAATTCCAAGATTTGCTCTTTTTTCCGCGACGCATATTTCCCATATACAGGCTCGACTCAAACTCGTGAACTTGGTCGCCGTGTATCTTCCAAGGCGCCAGACAATTCGGCAGGTAGTTGAGAAACGGAAGAGAATCCACGATCCAGGTACCAACCCGCGCAGCATAGAGAAAATTTTCCATAACCTTGTCGATTGCCTTGATCTCCGGCTCGTTACCGGTCTCGAGACGTCGGCCGTATGCAAGTGCAAAAATTAAGCTGGAAGAGTATCGATGATACCGATCTGAGAAATTAACACCGGGCACCAGCAACTCGCAAAGGAGCTGCTTGCTCTCTACATCTTGCAGTTCCCGGTAGGTCTGAGATACTCGGATATTGAGATAAGAGGCTTGAAGACGCTGGTGAGTGCGCCACTGCTGGCCATAGGGCATCAGGAGGGTTCGCATTCCCTTGCTCACATTCTCGCCGCCCATCACAGATCGCGGCCTTGAACTGTATATGTTACTTCGCTTGTCTAGCAGATCATGGGCAGCTTCGTAGTTGCCCAGAATGATGACTGTATTTAGGCCGTACTGAAGGCGGAAGATTGGACCATATACCGTTGACCATTGCTGATATGTTCTCCATGGATTGTTTTGGGGCGCCTGGTGCAAGTTGCCAATCAACGGCAGTTGGCGAGGCCCGGGAGGCAGTCTTTTGCCCTTTGTAGATCGAATTTTATGGAAGATCCAAAGGCACAGAAGAAAGGCCACAGCGACTGGTAAGAGAATCATTTTAATGCTGTCAATAGTCTCAAGTTTCGATTTAAAGACGTGTCCTGAACAGAGAGCGACGGTTCACGCACTACTTTAAGATACTGTTAAATACCTAATAACTAAACACTCGTGGCTACGCTATTAGTGCTAGGTAACAACGATGGTGATTTTTGGACGATCCCTCTAGTCTCCCAGAATGCGGGGCAAAGAGATGCGGGGGCGGGGCAATTTCCTGGGGCAGCGTCTTCACTTCCGCCTCTCCGGTACTACAAACAGATAGCAAGTGGTCCTCGACGCATCATCTGTAGGGATGTTAATACCACACAAGCTATGTCACACAACATTAAGGAATTTTTGCTTTGACGTTGTCTGAAGCATAGGATACCCATGATGTACAGAGATGCAGAGAAGGCGGGGCAATCGTACCTATTTACTCTGATATGGGGAAGGCTCAAAGTGGGATGAATATTTGCAGTGACGTGACAATTGAAGCATAGGATTGCCATAGTATATCCAAATCGAAGCTCATAGCTCAAGTCGGGGCCCAAAATTGAGCACGAAGATGACAGTAATAGACGATGACACGTTAGCCCCTTTCACAGATTCGGAATCTCATATGACTAGATCTAGCAATCTGATTCCAAAGTAGTATTATATTGTGATAGCTATGCCTAAGTTATCATGACAATCTCTAGAATTATAGTTAAATATGAGGTATTTGGATCCAATGTGGCTCAATATTTATAAAGCAACTTCTGTAGGGTGGTCTCTAGGGTACCGTAGAATGTGTTCTCGACCTTCTATACCTTTACAAAGGGAACCTGGACATAGCTAGGATAGTCTGCACCCATGTGCACAAAATGACGCCCTTTGTTACCTGTTGTAAATTTGCCACGCAGCGGTTCGAACTCGGCCAGCCTCATGTCATGCCCAGACACTTTAAATACCAGCTTCTCTCCCTTTTCAAATTTTATACCAGACGGCCAGATGCCAATTTCGAGCTTTACAATGGTCCCTGGCGAGATCTTTTCATCCTCGTCATGGCTATGGAGGGCCCAATGGGGCTTCGATTTATCCATATCTATTTTGCGACGGCTGGCACGGAGGATACCCATTGGTCCAACATACACGTTGGTGTTGATCAGGGTCACCTCTTCGGCGTCTAAACCTAGCTCATGGAGGGGAATATTGATGTTTTGAAGAACTTTTCCAGTGGAGTCGGCCTTGCGTATTTGCACAAAAACATCCAAGTCATCGTGATCTGGGCATGACATGTAAAGAACTGCTTTGGAATACCCGACGAGGTAACTGTCGGTAGGTAGCGTACAGTTAAAGCTGAGCTCTTCAGAGTCAGAGCCCATCTGAAGAGCTGTAACATCTGACTGATACGACAGTGTTGTCGACATTCGGTCTGGGCTCCATGCAAGTGTGCCATCTTGCGATAGGTAATAGATACGATATTCCGTGCTGGGGATGGGGAAATCAGTGAATACGTGATTGTACTCCGGCTCCTAAAGACCATGTGAGATAGGTCATACAAAATCGATGAGTTGTTCGTTTTGGATTTTACCTTATTATAACGTAGCGTAGACAGCAGTACCTTCGGTGACTTTTCCCATCCATTCCGTTCAAGTTTCAAGAAGTAATCAAAGAATAGCTGCAAATCCTCTATTCGGGAGGTAGAGTATAGGTCGTGCCATTCCTGAGTTGGGTGAACTCGCAACCTAGAACATATAGTTAGCTTTGTTCTCTATTATCCAGCTTAATATCTTCATCGTACCACTTATTGTCTGTGGGCAAATCTTCAAACCCACGAAAAGAACCGATAGTATGTAGACCAGTCGAGTAGCTGGCGAGGACATAGCACGGAATTTTAATTTGCTCTATCTTTGCCCTCTTGTCCTCCCAGTATGCGTTGATTCGAGGATACTTTTCCAACATACCAATAACATCTTCCTGGTTGTTTCTTCCTAGACGAACTTTAGAGACGACTCTCGGAGGTTTGCACGAAGAATTTTAAACTTACCAAAGAGAGTCTGTCCGCCGAGGAACCCCCAAAATGGTAGATAAGGGACACCACCTCTGCATAGAGATTCACGGTAGAAGTCACTGCAGCCCTCCAGCGGAGCAAAACATGTCAGATGAGGAGGATTCTGCGCTGCAATATGCCACTGAGCCATTGCAAGCCAAGAATTTCCGACCATGGCAATCTTGCCACTGCACCACGGCAACCTTGCGAGATGTTCAATGGTATCATAGCCATCATGACCCTCCCCTGAACCAAACCATCTAATGTACCATTAGCTCGGAAATTTCTTAGCATGGAACTGGTGGGATTTCAAGCTGACCTGACATCGCCTTGTGAGTCGTAAGACCCTCGGCTGTTCACATTGACGATGGCGTAGCCCCTAGCTGTCCACTCTGCTGGGTCGGGCCCTTCAAAACTCTCAAACCCTGAGAGCCTGCTTTGCGCCACACCCACACGTCCCGGAACGATGTCAAGCCTGAAATATCCTTTGTATTATTGAGTTTAAGGGTCTCTCCTTTAGTGTTTTAGGCATCTATTGTAACATACCGGTACCTGATTTCCCGTAAGGACTCCATACCACCAACGTCGGGACGGGATCATTTACGTCCGCTGGTCGAAAGACGTCCGCCCGAATGACTACTCCGTCTCGAAGAGGAACCTCTATATCCTGTTCGAAAATAGTAGCAGCGCGAAATGGACGATGAGAAGATGTCTTTTGAAATCCTGCAGGCAGTGTGCGAGTTGCAGGGCTGAGGCCATTATATTGAGCGCCAGGGGCACGAATTGATGTAAGGGGCGCCTGGAGCACCGGGATGTTATCAATGAATTGCGCCATTCTTCACCTAGAAATACAGACCGCAAGTCTGCTTCTGTTTACGTAGGTTCGCCTTCTCTTGGTATTGGATTACTGCTCTTGGAAATATTCTCCCCCGTGCTTTCAGAGTTGACTTCTTCCTTAGAAATATTGTTGGTCAAGGAGCAAAGGTTGCTTTTACCTCTGTACTTTTTTCTGTTTTCCTCTAATTCCCCGCATTTCCCTTTTTGTAGTTGTGGTCCTCTCAGCTCGTTGTATGATTCGTCCTTGTGCGCGGGGAATACGTTGGACAAACTTTGCGGGGCATCCATGCAGTATGTACAGAGGCATTCCTGCGAGAGGCCCCGCGATCCACACACACCTACATACACACAAGCCCTGATTCAGCTCGTGAACCAACTCGATCCGCCTCCTTGAACTCGGCTAGGGTCCAATTGTTATAATATTGCATGGCATCACCGAATGTCTTACGATCGTGGCTCACACGTCACATTCAGAAAGGCAATAACTCCACGCCGGGGCGTATTTCCACTCATCCGAGCCGATTTCCCCAGCCATAATATCCGGCGAATTGTAGGGATATGCGGGGTGCCATGTTAGCGGGGAGATGAGCGCCTGGTATGTTTTGTGATAGAATCGCCGCTTTTTCTTCTCAGGTTGCCTTTTGAGAGTGCTTGCTACTGACGGCGCTCCTCAATAAAGAATTATTTACTCCCCATGATATCCTAAGTCGACCGGGCTACAATAGTTTTACTCGTTTGGGGTGTATCCATGGCAGCTACGGAACAACCATCAGGCAATATGACTGCCACGCAGCCGAACACCTACGTCTTTTGCCAGAAAGACCAACTTAAACCTAAACACGCTACCTTACTAAAATTCTGAGCAATTGGGTAAGATAGCGCCCAATAGATGCACGGGACCATACAACCACACAGATCCCGATAGTGAATAACAACACGCAAGTGCAGTTTAAATAGAACAAGGTGGATTTAATGTGGCATTCACGGACGTGATACTTTATTAAAGAGAAATTCTTTGGATGCGTGGGTGAGCAATGTTATAGTATATGCTCTAGTGTGTTTAAACGGTATTTCCTCACTAACTTTACTTATTGCTTCGGATCCTTAGCGCATGTCTTGGTAAACTTGTCAATTTAGAATGTGTGTATAGTACTAGAATATATAAGATTTGAGCCCTTTAAACGCAATATCTACACACATTTCTAAATACGTTTCGACCTCTTGCCTATCATGCCACGCATCGTTGTATGCAGCGCTTAGACACAGTTGGCCCCTATATGTTCCCAAAAAGAACCCAAGACCATTCCGAAGCTCTTCTCCTGTTACCCATGGATCGGAGACCGAGATACCACCAGCCTTTGTAGGTATAATATTATCGATGAGTCCCATGCTAGAGATTGATACGGACGGCTGAGTGCTTGGAGGCGGTATAGGCAAAGGCTCCTTGGTTGCTGGTGGCAGCTGTCGTGTGCTAGAGGCCCAATAATAAGGCACAAGTTGATAATGTTCTGCATCATCGCGGACATCGTGGTAAAATTGCTTCATCTCTTGGAGAACTCTAAAGAATTCCTCAGATTCCGACTGTTGCTGGTCTACAGTATGGCTACTGCCGACAGCTGGGATGGTCATATCCACCAGGAGGCTTGTTCCTGATACTGAGTGATATAATGCGGCCGGATGCTTTGCAGAGTTGTATGGCTCAGTGCAGTTTCCACGTTCATTCCGTAAAATGTAGGTGACATATCTAAGTGTCTGTGGTTTAGGGCGCTTTTCTTGAAGATTTCTCATCATGAGAGGAATAGCAGCATGGAAGATATGGGTTACAGTAACGCCAATATATGAGCATGCATGTAGTAGCGTCGAAGTCCTCTCTTGAGAGAGCATCAGCGCAACCCGCTGGTGCTTCCCCGGAGTGATTTCCCCTTTCGTCCACGGAATGAGTAGCGGTGGAATGTCGCTTGCCGATTGTTTCTCTTTTAAAGATGCTACGTTCGCTAACCGCTGTTGCTGAGTCTCTGTCAGGCTTTTTGGTACATTCGCAGCCACACGAAAAGGTGGACTCATGTTGCTTAGCTCGGAGCCGTTGTCAAATGCAGGCAATTCGAACGAAGATCCTTGATCGTATGCTTTTGACACGATTTTAACAAGATTTCCCAAGAGAAGCAGAGTACCAACACCATCAATAACGTCATGAGGAGAACGTAGAACAAGATCGCGGCGGATCGGGCCAGGGCGGTTCTCCTCCTGTAGCACAGATGGCGGTGTGATGACAAACAATGTTGGAAGCTTTGGAGCCGGAGGATCGTTATTTGCCCATTCAGATCCGGTCTGATCGGTGGAGATTTTGACGAACGTTTCATCGATCCAGGCCTGCTGATCAGCTATTGTAGGAATTGTGCGATACACCTTTGTAAATCCATTCGTGCTCGTGTCGTATTTTACTTGTGACGCAATTGTGGGGTGATCATGTCTCAGCGTAAGCCAAGCATTACGCAGAGCGGTATCAACGCGAGAATCCAAGTCATCGTGAAAGGAGTCAACGATGTCGATGGAAAGCGATATGTGGCCGGTAATGGAGAAAAACATTCGACCGCTACCTTCGTACAGCTTCGACAAAACAGCATAACATCGTTCGATCTCGTCAACGGAGCGTTGCCAAACACTCTGCTCGATCTGTTGCCATGCATACTGGTTATAGTGAGTCGCCATTGTTGACTAAACTTAGTGCGCTTATGATGATTGGTAACTCTGCAACAATTCGAAGCAGAAAATTGTCGCTTGTTCGACCAGTAACTACAGGATCAATTACGCAGGAACGAGATTTTTATACTACAGATAGGATCCGCAAACCGTAGATTTATATCATGTAATCGAATGCAACGATTCCATCAGATGATCGCGAATAGCAGTTTCGAACTAATACAGTATTGTGATAAGAGCGCGACTCCCCGAAGGACCTTCCGATATTGAGCCGGCCTTACGGCACAGAGAGGTCTTATTAGTCTACTCACAGCTGTGCGGCGCGTCCCCGAACCCAGAATTCAAGCTATAACAGTCCCGGGAGCCACTTACACAATTCGCGGTGTGTCCCCGGCCTCAAAACAAAAATAAACAGATCCACATTGATCTTTTTAATTACCAATGATAACAGTGGCAACTTCGAGCGTTTCTACGCCCCATCATTATGTGTGTGCAGAACATTTAGTGTAACTTTCAAGATTACCGCCCAAGACTGTAGCGATCTGAACAGCTGACGAGACTAGCTAGCTAAATTGTAGTAGGAGGGCTGCAGGTTTCTAGCATCCCGATGTTCGCATTGGGGAACTCGTGATCATGATCGCTGTCCTTCCCAGATACTGATACTGAAATAACTTCGAGCAACGTTAGCACCTAATTATTTTCTTCTAGAGAGTGGCACTTCGATGTACCTCTACTCTAGGATTCAAAGAAAAGAGAGCTAAAATGATGATCGCTTCGCTAAAGAGCCACCCATATTCTTTCGCCACATCAGAATAATGCTAGATCAATGCCTATACATTATGTGCAATAACTCAGACATTTCGTCATACCGCTGCCACGTAAAGCCTAACATAATTTGCATTGTTTGCTGCTGGGTGACGGTTAGGCGCTGTTCAAGTATCACGTGTGTCGAAATAGTGATTAAAAGTGTAATAAATATGCGCCTTAGGACTAAAGGTAGTGTACAGACATGACGGCAATCTCTCCTAGCTACAGCAAGGCATCATTTGATTTAGCCTGTGCTTCGTTTGCCCACTTAAAACCAGAAAATTACTCCGTCCGGTATTCTCCCGTCAAGTAACCATACCCTGTTTTCCCGTAAAGGATTAGGCCTTTAGATGTTTGCATCTTCAGGCTACAACGAGCGTATTTGTTACTTATAAATGGCAGAGTAATTTCTGCACTTCTATTGCCTGGCTATTCAAACCTCCAACTTTCTCACAACTGGCTGTAAATACCCAACATGGCCATCACCGAGACTCAGGTAATGGCCCAAGGTGCAATGCAGAACATTAATATACCACAATGGAGCAATATCAGCTTCTTTCATTTGGGATAGAATCGGTACGAGGACCAGATGATTGTCTCAGCAAATCTCTGTATCTGGGGCTTCTCTTTCTTCGTGGCTGGCGTCAACGATGTTAGCACTAGTGTTTTGACGCCCTATATCAATCGTGAATACAACATTAACAGTGCTATGGTATCGAATATGCAAGTGGTTATTAAAAAGCATTCCTAAGGTGTGATACTAGGACGCAGCTGACGGGAGCTATGCATTCATATTCAGGAGGTTAATTTTCTAGCCTAGTTATTCGCCGCTATTGCCTACACCGATTCCAGCAGATTTCTCAGTCCTGGTTCAATGCTTGTTTTCAGAGCGGATTTCCAGATTCTTGCTCGAGGTCTCCAATCTTGGAGCTGACCATTTGGACTTTTCTTTGCAACGTTCTGGTGTGTAAGCTTTGGAGAAGCGACCCAAGATACACCTGAAAATACGTATGTGGCTGGTATAAAAGCCACTCATCGATGGTAAGCTTTACTTATGCGAAATATAACGCTGGATGCTTAATAGAGCTGTTGGTTTCTGTAGCAGTGATATCAGCTGGCAAGGTTTCTCAATGGCAATTGATCTACAGGTTTCCTTTCGGCCTTGGAATTCTGGATTTATGCTTAACCTTCGTTACATTCAAAGATTTCATGTTGTTACAATGTAATTTCGTTGATCATAACAACAATGTAACAAAGAAAAAGAAGGCTACACAGTGTCTTCAGAAGACCAAAGCCACGCCAAGCTTGTCGATGTTAAGTCTCTTCTTCTTTTATCTAGGAGCAGGTTTTAACAGTCACCATATTTTTAGCTGGAGCACTCACACTTGTATATACACCGTGACACCTAGGTCATCACGGCAAGTAGAGATCTACTACATCGTTTTATTGATCCGTCTTACCGTGAAGATCCCAACATACATTAGTTCAAGGAAGAAAACATTTAAGCGCAAGGCGAATAGTCGTTTTGAGCTTGACCGCCTATGCAAGAGTTCATACGCCTGCCGGACCGAACGAATCTATCTTAAGAGACTTATTTCTGCTGGCAGAGATGCATTAGAGTCTTCCTGAGGCCTGCTTACCTTCGCCACAGAAGTCAACGTAGTGTGAAAAAGGTATTAGATGTTCAACAAACCCAATGGGACGCATCATAGATATGAACCAAGAGACTGGCGGTGTCATCCATTTTATATACAGAACCCGGATGAGAAATCTTTCAGTAGGCGCGAAATTCCATGATGAATGTCATATTTCTCTGTAGATAATGCACGATGAACATAACCTCCTATATTCGTGGGTATGGGCTGTCGATGTTTTATCATTGTCCCAAGATCTATGAAAGTGACGGAGCCTGTCTTTCAAGAATTCCTCCACTGAATCCCTAAAGAATAGGGAAGATGCGCATTGTAAGTGTGAAAAATAGCTCACTTCATTCCGACATATCGATTGGTAAGCTTGAAACACAGATAAGGTCTTCAGTACTAGATGCTCCAACCCTTGCTAATGGGGGGTTTATTGTGACAAGGTTCCCGGTGATAGGCAAAATGTGGTATCGCTTTGGCACTTTTGTCAGATAGCTGCACTTTTGTTGGAACCTATTATAGGCCCTGTAGTGCTAAGAATGTTATCTATACAGCACTACCCCATGCATAAGTAGCACTACCAGCGCGCTAAAAGAAAGACTCCCATGTTGTTCGTATATGGTGGACAAATGCAGAATAATGGGGACTTGGCAATTTCCGCCGTTGTCAATGTTGAAATGCATATCATAGCAAGTAGGCGATTTCCTTTCAATCTAGCTGTCCTTTGGCTTCATATGATGCCCCCCAAACCACGTTAAAGATGAGACTTCCATAACCCTTACACCAATTATACGTAATACAAGTAGAATACTATCCCTTGCAACTCAATGCTTGGTTCGGTATAATAGAGATATTTAAACAACAGCTTATCATAAGCTTCAAGAGGAGTTAGTTACCTGTGGGGTCATAAATGTTAACTTCAATTCGCATAGAGCTCGCAGCAAGCTATCTCACTCCACAGTCCATTTCAGGCAGTAGTTGTTTAAGTGCCTCCGCACTTGATCGGGATAGAGACAGCCGAGTTGGGCGTCATCGCGAGACTTTAGTATATGAGCCAAGAAGATTCATTTGATGATATGTCATCGTTAATTCATTTTCGGAAGGTATTTAAAGCATGTCGGACTCTCTAGGTACAGTATCAAAGAAACATCCCGATAGTTCATATTGATTAGAAGGTAGCGGGTCTAGAAATAGAAGTGATACGGACCCCTCTCTAACCCAATTGATCTTTCCGAATAACTGGCATCGTTATAGTAACCACGGAGTGCATAACATAGATGCGATTATTAGCCTAATATTTTGCCTATCGGCGCAACGATATGACGGTCAGTCACACGTTTTTATGCACCCATTTGAGGGATTTACGAGTATCTACTACCAACCGTCAGCCAACCTCCGTCGAACATACGAAATGGTTTATCGGAAGTCGAAGTAAAAAGACAGGGTCGTCTCAAGTCATCTGACTGGTCGATTTTCTCTTCCCTTTTAGCGTCAAATGTGCTTTGATTCCTTGTCACTACCTCTCTCAGTGACAGTTTTCTACGTTTTGGGGTATTGGGCGAACACTAATAGGGCTTAGGGAATGCAAATTTCTGGATTCGTATGCTACATACATCCTAGTTAACTAGGACTCTATGAACTTGACCAAAAATGAAAGTGACAGTTGGAGGTGGTAAATAGGCTAGAAGGCCATGTGTGAATCATACCCCAGCTTCACCGAACGTTTCTCCGAGTTCCAGCAACGTTTCGCTTGCTCCATCAATCGATCGTTGTCAGTGGACATATACGATCATTTGAGATTCTAATCATGTATAAGTATCGGGTGGTTGCCCTGGATAAATGCAAGGCTTGCCAACAATACCGCAGACAAGAGCTGATCTTGAGATCGTCTCTGGTCTGAGGTGACCGCCTTGTTCCTTCATAACGAGTTCCAACATGCGCTTATTAAACTTTTTGACGATCCTGACGGCTGCTGCCGGGGGATTTGCTGTTGAAGCTTCTTTGTTGAGACGCGACGACGCTTCTGCCACCAACGACACTTCGTCTGCCCCCATTCCTAATCGCTATATCGTGGAGTTTGCAGAGGTCAGTTCCGAATTATAAGCAACGTTCTCTCGTCTTTTACATATATACTAATGAGAGTGATCAGGGTGTTAATCCTCAACAAGCAGCGAGTGATCTCGCAAATGCAGGGGCTTCTGTGCTTAAAATCTTTGACTCAGATATCTTCAGTGGTGCATCAGTATTGTCGGATACGCATAATTTGGACACGCTACAATCACTTACAACAGTCCTTCGATCATGGCAGTCTAAGAAGGTCAAATTAACAGCCCCTGTTGCATCTTCACAAACATTCGGTCCTGGTGCGGCAAGTGCCAACTTCTCCGTCCATCACATGACTGGCGTGGATAAGCTTCATGAAGCCGGAATTCTAGGAAAGGGTGCTAAAGTGGCTGTTGTCGATACCGGCGTTTGGTATCCACACCACGCGGTAAGAGAATCTTTTCGTTTTTTATTGGCAAGACATCCCTAAACTCATACTTCAACAGCTCGGTGGTGGTTTTGGACCTGGCTTTAAAGTTGCTGGGGGTTACGATCTTGTTGGCACTTGTATGTTACAAAAATCCTTCTTATACATATGATAGATACACTTACTTATCAATCGCCAGGGTGGGGTTATAACACTTCAGACAAGTCACCAAAGCCAGATCCGCTAGATGGCCTAGGACACGGAACTCACGTCTCGGGAATCATTGCCGGACAGGCCGACAGGTTAGTCGGCTAATCTACAGCTGTTCATGGTGAATGTCTCAGAGCTAATTTAACGCAGCTATGTCGGGGTAGCACCTGAGGCTTCTTTGTATGTTTACAAGGTTTTCGGTGATTATGCAGATTACACCGACACCGACACACTTATTGATGCCTTCCTGATGGCGTACAGCGATGGGGTATGTTGCAATATATCATCCTACCTAATAGTCATAGCCCTATTTTTCCCTTTAGTACTAATTAACACACGTCACGCCTCTTTAGGCCGATATCATCACGTCATCTGTTGGTGGTCAATCTGGCTTCTCAGATGATCCATGGGCGGTGACCGCCTCCCGTCTCGCGGAAAAGGGCGTGGTAGTAACTATTGCCAACGGCAACGACGGTACTAGTGGCCCCTTTAGTGAGAGTAATGGCTCGAACGGCGAATTTGTTCTCGCCGTGGCTTCTGTCAATTCCGATGTCACTGCAGAGGCTGCTTTCGAGGCTACATTCGAAAGCCATACTTCGAAGAAGATCACTGTCTCATACCAAGCGTCAATCTTCTGGGACTCGGCTGCATATGATGGATGGCCTATCGTTCCATTTAATACTGATCCTTCTGCCCCAACCGACGCCTGCCATGCGTTCAATAGCGGCTGGAATCTCAACTACACAAACTCCATCGTTCTTGTCAGCGACGGTGCATGTAATTGGCAGACGAAGCTCTCTGTGCTCAACGCTTTACACAATTATACATTGCCTATCCTGATATACACTTCTCAATATCCTGTTAGCGCATTTTTCAACGGCTCTGGAGATAGCACGGTCGGCTATATCCCTCTCGATGCAGGTGAAAACCTCATGCAGGCTCTTCGGACCGGTGTTAAAGTGACAGCAAATTTCAAGAACACTGTCGAGAATCTTAAGTTTCTGCCGAGCCCGGCTTTCTATGGAGGGGGAATGCCCAGTTATTACAGCAGCGTTGGCCCCACGAACGATTTAGCACTGAAGCCAGATGTTGCAGCACCTGGTGGAGACATTTTCTCGACTTACCTTGACGATGGTTGGGCAATATTAAGTGGCACATCTATGGCTACTCCCTACATTGCCGGGGTTGCGGCGCTCTATATAGGCAAGTACGGAGGTAGACATGTCCACGGCCCTGGCTTTGCCAAAGACTTGTCAATGCGAATCATTGCGTCTGGGAAATCACTAGACTGGCTTTCTGACCCGTTGAATCCCGGCGCCTCTGACATCCGAGCTCCTGTTTTCCAGGTCGGTACTGGCCTGGTAAATGCGTCCAAAGTCCTGAACTCCCAAACGAGCCTGTCATTCTCAAAATTCATGCTCAACGACACGCACAACTTCGAACGATACCACAGCGTTGACATCACAAATAACAGCCCGCGTCCAATTACTTACACGTTTTCTGTCGAAGCTAGTGGTGCAATAGATACGATGGTAAGCAACCAGGACCCCTCTGGAAAGCCTGTTGTCGGAGTGTACACCCAAGTCTTTGCTGCTCCCTACGCTGCTGTCCCGTCAGTTACGCTGCCTCACGGCACATTTACCGTCAAGCCAGGCCAGACAAAGACGGCGAACATCAACTTTATGTATCCATCGGGCTTGAACGCGACCAACTTGCCGTTATACAGTGGCAAGATCATCATCACGGGAAGCAACGGGGAATCACTCGCAGTACCATACATGGGTGTCGGTGCAGACATTCATAAAGACTTAGATTCGGTATTCTATTACGGCAGCGGGCTTCCTGGCATCACCTCTGGGAGCCGAGGAACACCAATCGGAGACGCTCCTAGCTGGAGCTTCAATGTCAACCCTTTTGTCAAGTCCTACCCCACTTTGCGTCTTGCCTTCAACTTTGATACAACTGAGTTTCGCTGGGATATATTCGAGTCCACTTGGAGGGAGAAAGACTGGACGTACCCTCCTGTCGTCGGTAAGAAAGGCTACGTCGGAGCCGCGTCCCTCTGGTTGAATGGCATTCCGCTTCTCATTCCTAACACAAGCGATGTCTCTGCAACACCGTTTACAGACATACCAAGAAGCATTAGTGGTTCATATGCGTGGCTTTGGTTTGGACAACTCGCGAACGGGTCTCAGATGACACCAGGAACATACTGGATGAGATTGGCGGCGCTACGCCCATTTAGCACCAACCCACAAAACTCTGACAACTGGGACATCTTCACAACGCCGCAATTCCAAGTTACTCCTCTCCCTACTTAGGATAAATTTAGATAATCGGCTTCCTTATGCTTAGAATACATTTACAGGGTCCATACACACGTAGCCAACCAAGAAGCGTCCTTTCTTCCAAGTTTGCGCACGTCGAATATGCTACTCCTAACTTCCATGCATAACTTCGTGTACTTCGTAGAGAGAATCATGCCTGCCTGTCCAGGGTATCTACAAAATATGTCATTGTGGTAGTAAACGGTGTTCAAGCTGCGATAACAATCCTATTGATGGGAATTCTACATGTGGAATCCTATGAGACAGGCTGGGGTCAGGCCACGGCCAATCAATGGTCAAACATTTCTTCCGTTTGTGCTGGATCCAAGACGTGGAGAATTATGGATGCAACGTTCAACAGCAGCCTAAAGATCGTCAATCGGCTGTTCTGGCCTGTCGACCACACTGATATTTCCTAGAACAAGCATACCGGTCAAGACCTCCACCTCCACCTCCACCTCCACTGACGCTGCGCTTTGTGAACTAGAGCACAGGGGTGGAATCTAAAGCCCAGATTCTCCATTACAGACACTCTAACAGCTATTTTCATCTAGATCAACTATTCAACGGTACATGCATTTGTGAGTTGGATTAATTGGAAGTATATCCTGTGGTAGAAATAATTTACACTTTGCACACCTTTTCATTTATTTCGTAGCGAAATTAACGTTTCCTGCTTCATTACTCTGAAACAATTGCCACGCCATTATATCTCTAATATCGTTCTTGAAATTGCCCTAAAGTGTATTTGTTTGTGGCAAAGTTATAGCACCACTTCTAGGACAGAAGTGAAGCTGATGTTTTATAAAATCGAATAGGGATCTATGTAAGTACATAACACTACACTAGAAAGAAACGCAGATCTGCTATATAAAGTCGTCCGCAAGGAATGGTGCTGATAGGGAAGGGCGTTTTTGAGGATTCTTTACAACTTGAACATCAAGCCCCAGCCTTTGGTTGTTCGCCATGTTCCGGAGGCTTTGTATACACCAATTTTTCTGTTCAATGTTATTTCTTTGTTCCCAATACCAATGAAGATTAAAAAGTATGCCATGACGCCTTGAGCTTGGAGTGTGTCGTCTGCTAGGCCCTTATCTAGCGTCCTTCTAATATAGTCGGCAAATCGATCCAAGGTACAATAATCCTTACCCAAGTTTTTCAAGCCAGCAGATAGCTGAATAGGATCTGAAACAGTTGCTGATAAACTAGAAAATCGGTTGTGTAACTGCCTGATGAGCAAGTTAAAACGGATCGTTAATGACCAATGAAGCATCCACAGGTCGCTAGCTTGAGCAGCGGTAACACCTATGTCATGTGGCTGAGGGCTGATGTTGATCTCAGCATCTGAAGCTTCTATCACAATAGGGCATGGAGCAACAGCAGTCATTTCTGGAAGCCATTGATCGAGATTCTTCTCTACTATGGATGCGCAATTGAGCAGATATTGTGTCGTGAGGAGGCCTCGCCGTACTTTCTTCTCAGTCTGAAAGACTGTGGCATCTAATCTGTCTGCATACTCACATAGAGTAGGTAATGTTATAACTGCTTCGATGGCTTTGTGAGTAAGGTAATTCGGATCCTCTTTCTTAGCTAGGCAAAGAGTATTGTATGGTGCATGGCACATAAAATATCCTCGCCTATGTCTGGCTGCGTCATAAAACTAAAGAAGACTGATTAAATAATGTGCAGAGTTTTAGGGAAATGAACATACGCCAAGATATCGAAGCCTTTGTACAAGAATTCTCGTCAAATCGCTACACGGAAAGTTTGCGCCAAACCGTTGCACCAGATGCAAACCGCCCTTGATGTGTGCCATATAACCGCCATTGGCTCCTTCGCCTGCTAGAAGCTCGACGCGAGAAAAAATCATGATGCTCGCTAAAGCGGATGCAATATCCACAGGAGATGGCTTTTGCCTGACCCATATGTCGCTTCTCCGGAGACCATTGAGTGCATTCGAGTAAAGCTCGGCTGAGCGGTTGATGAGCGCCGCATCGCCATTTTTACGGCCAACAAAGCCCGTATATAGGGCAAGCAGTCCTTGATTCAGCGTTTCATTCCGACTACTAAGCAAAGTAGCCAATGAGCTTATCCAAGAACCAGGAGAGTTGACGTTTTGCCGCACATCTGTATTTTTAGGGAAAAGCAGATCCATGAACACGCCAGAAAAGGCATCACAGACCACTGCAGTCTGTCCCAATTGCCTACATAGCGGGGTTTGCAAGTCTGGTTCAGCGAAGCTCCTAGTCTGATCGATAACACCATCAGATCTACCTTCCTCATGGGTTATCTTCTTGGCATTGCCACCCTTTGGCCAAGTTTTACTCGTCGTTATCTTGAAGCTGTAACTGCGCTCATAACCCAGGCATTTCCTGCCAGTAGTGAAGCAACGCTGACACTCGGGCATTTCAAAGTCACACTGCCAGTTCCCATTAAATAATTGCATTGTGAACGCAAATGCAAAGATTCATAACGTACTTTGACCTTCCTTCGGCGACATGTCCCACAGGCCCCTCTGTGGTGTTGTTTGGAGTCCATTTGAGGTAGTGATTCCTGAAAGCTACCAATAATGTGAAAAGTGAAATACGAGTACCGAGAAGATCGAACGGAATAGGATACTTTGCGCGAGTTCAAGCAGTAGCCTAACTTTTGCAACCTTCAGTGACTTCGGTGACTCTTTGACCCGCCAACCACAAAGCTTTTGGCTCCAGAATCGTTGCTTACGCTGTTCTTCAGAGCATAAACGCATGAACCATTTGAACCTTAGCGTAACAGGATGGAACGTCATCAAGCAATACGCTAACCAAAAACGGTATACGTTTGCCGAGATATTGCATTAGCACCTCCAGGGGCTGCTTCCAGTGGATTTATTCTTAGTCTTAGTTGGCACTAATAATCGATAACCTACACATGAGTTTTCACTTACCCTATGAGTGTGAAAGACATCGTTATAACAGCCCACATTGTTGACCAAGAGTTGCTTCTGGGAAGACTCAGACATTGCAAGATCATCCTGTATGTTTCAGCCATGGCTGATTGGAAACAGTCAAAAACACCAGTGTGGTGATTTTCATTATCTTTTTGTATTTTACTGCTAATCCAAACCACCGCAATGTTGATTGAAAGGACGTAAAATATCCCTTTGTTAGCCATAGAGCTTTCTGGTATAACTATGATACTTTTACCAAGCATCTTTTCTCAATGGAGGCATTTGAGGACACGCAATCAATAGAGGCTGAGGAGCGAGTTAATTGCGGTAGTGCTTTGTTAAGACGTGTGGGGGCTGAAGTGCCTTTGCACACATCTGTCTCCTGTATACCTTAACCTATACATTTACTACGTAGTTTCCTATGTTTCATCTTCCACTGAAAAGCCTATCCTCAAGAGAGTTGAGCAGCATTGCGGCTGACGGGATACTGGTTCATACTAGCTAAGGATCAATCCATCACACTCGGCCGGGGTACTGCACACCTTCTATAAGATGCCGTCAAGAATTGCGGTAATATTGGTGGCAACCCCCTCCCAAGGCTAATAATAACTATGGAATGGCGAGTTGGCCGGCATACGAGGACCAATGTAGCATGAGGAACATACATAACATCTGCCTGTCCAAACCTATGCGACGTATACGCCACAGCCTAGACGGGTTGCAGGCCCCCTCTATCAAAGTCCGGGTCTTTTACCATAATACCCAATGTGGAAGCACTGCTCGTTGCATGGCTCGTGAGATAACAGTAAATTGCTGGAATTCGTTTCCAGAATCGTCAATGATCTCTACAGACACATTTATTTAGAATTGGATTCTCCGATTCATTGTACGTAGTAGTAGCCTTTTTTGCCTCACACGGATCCATCGCCGGAATCTTGTGAGTGTGCTTGTGTGAAGACCCCCCCTTTGGTAGCGGTAGTCGCTGGCGCCATGGCTATGTGCTCGCCTTGTTTTTCGCCGTTCTTCGATTCGCCATAGGGCGCAATAGAGGCTTGGAACCGATACCAAGTGCTGGATCTCTCTTTCATCCAATCTGGAGGTGACATCAACGTTAGCATAGTGAAATTCTTGAAAAAACCGTACATTCAATTCAGACATACCATTCAGCTTGTATGATATTTCCACGGGAATCGGCAACCAGGTAAACAGTGCGGCGACTTGACCAAAGCCCCATTCGTTGTCCTCAAAATCAGTCCCTGCCACCTTGATGAGCTCACCTCTTTGGCCCCAGAGCTTGACCAGCCCCCATATCATGCCCACTAACGATAGTGTGGTCAGCAGCCCCCACACAATCGCCATAACAGTCAAGACCCTCCGTAAGCTTGGTCGTTGCTTGATCCGAGGGAACACAGTAGTGGCAGTTTGCGCAAAGAATGATATGATGCACAAGCCGGCAGCTACATACACCACGGCCTTGTTATATGGGACTGGCGTGATCTTGCGGAAAGCCGGTTCGTTCTGGCAACCTAAGCTGGCCTGCAGCCAGTCCGTCTCTGAATGCCCTGACAGTGTGCTTTGGGACAAAGCGGCAGTGGCCAGAGCGAAGCCCAAAAGAAACTGAAAGAATCGTTGCCACCACCTGGAAATTGGGTGAACGAGGCAGAAAAATATCACTAACAGAGAGTTAAGCTGCACAAAGTTCAATATCTGCATCTCGGCAATTTCGAAGATTGTAGGATGTTGGCCCATGCGAACTAGCGTCGCCACCGCAGACGCCAGAATGAGAAACCCATTAGACTCCCAAAAAATCGACTGCACGTCGATACTTTCTCTGAAGAGTTTCCGCAGCATGAAGAAGTCCCCTTGGGGGAGAAAATTCTCAAATATATCAAGACCGCGCAGAAGAGGCCCAAAAATAATAGTTAAGGCAACTTGAAAGGAATATGCATACATCATCTACCAACTTGGTTAGGACATGGCGCTTGACGATGTTTGCGGGGCAGAATTCATGAAGAGCCCACTTACTCCAATACCAGATAAGTCTGGATTTCCTGTGCCAAATGTGAGGATACATAGATTCGGACATTGTCCAATCTCGGACGTAATATTGAGTTCATGTTCCGTTGCATAATCAAAGAATGCTTCAATGGTGGTAAAGTTGCAGTCCACGGATACTGCCTCTAAAACCGTGGAAATACTCTTTAAGTAAGCCATATTATAATATGTTGATGCATGAAAAGGCGCTTGGGACAGATTAGGTGGCCAGCCTACGGTCCATTTATGCTTCAGTTGCTTTGATTCAACATTCCTGGGTTTATGTGCCGCATCTGACATAAATTAAGCTACATGCAAGTCTTCGCATTCTGTATCCCCATTAATACAGAGTTGGACAAGTTAACGACTGGGATATATATTTGGTATGTTACAAAACTATAAATAGTCGCAGCGGTACTCTTCTTGCTGAGAGTTTGCAACCTATATATAAGTCGCCCTACTTAAAGACACTGTATTGTTGATTCTAACAAGAACGACTATGGCCTCCATAATCCAAAGCTAACTCGGCCGAGTTCCAGCGACGCTAACTGAAATACAATAATCAAGGTCACTCCTATGTTAACAAGCAACATGAACAAACTGCCAGTTTGTGAATCCGACTTTTACAGAGAAGAGGTTTTGAATTGAGAGAATAGGCGAGGATGATCTTCCCAAAGCATACGCAACCATACGCTTTCGGCGTTATGTGAAATGCCGAGCTTGTATGTAGCCCCGCCAAGCTCGGACACGGTTTCTCTTTTAAGATACAACCGGCGTTACATTCCACTTTGCTCATGATCGTCTGACAGCCTGTATCTGGGTCAAGTGTAGGATGATCATTGGCCACGAAGTAATCTAAATATAAGTTCGGGTAAGCAAATAGTCTCTTGCGTAAGAAGATTGAGTGAATTTACAAAGAAAGATAGGAATCGCACTTCGCAAGTCCCATAGAGAGCCAGTTATCAATATCGCAATGTCATTATTTACTATATTTAACTATCAACTACGTAGCAAAACTTTCTGTATTGTCCACGGTTGGTTGACAATAAGAAGACGTATGCTTGAACTGGCTCAACCAGATCCTGAACACCGCATCGGAAATACGTAGTTCTAACTATTATAAGAACCAAGGCGGAAACACGAACCAGAATATGATCTTTTCTAGCAGCTACAAGCGCATTGCTGTTCAAAAAAGCCCTTATAGCATTTAAGGGATATTTGGCTTAACTAGGTTGTCGGGCTTCATTTATCTAGATAGAGGACGGCATTTTAACGAAAGAATCCGGTCTTGCGACAGTTTAACCAATCACACTACCCCATCTTTGAATGACGAGGTTAACTGCAAACCGTTTTCTGTTAATATAAGCCCGTTGGACTATCAATCTATATTAAACCGATTGGGAACAACGATACTCGGTATGCCTTGAAAACGATAACCCAACACTAAGTACTAATATTCTAGAATGATAGGATCAATCAGTGAAATGATGTGAAGCTTGATAAAATCGCTTTGAACAAACTTACCGTACGAAGCTATGATCTCATCTTCATAATGTGGCCCCTTGTTGCCATGGTGCCGTGTGTAGCTTCTACCAATTTTTGACACTTGTTGGGTTACGATGCACAAAATTGCGTACTGCGCTCCAACTGGAGATCATTTGGTACACAAATATGTCTGGGTACTTAGGACAAAAGCTGCATTGCTGTTATTTATGTAAGAATGTCAGCGCCGAACTGAAAGCTCTGTCACAAGCTAACAAATGCCCAGACCCCAATGGCATCGTCCCAATGGCATCCCAGACCTCAGGGTATCTATCATATGGTGGTGAACTACAGCGGCTCCATCTTCACCTACTATATGACGATCTTGGCCAAGCTCCATTGATATCCTTCCAACTCTTACGTCTCACCCTTGTTTTTTTTTAAAAAGGCAAACAGTTCAGTGAACGAAATAAAATATGTTTTGCTGCAGAAGAAATGTTCTAATTACAAATGAAGAAAAGAGTACAAATGACGCAATAAACAGTAACTACCTATATCGTTCATCTTCGCATTTCCAACTTCGTGCCGTTTACACTCCCTTCTTTCTCAATGGCTATCTCATGTGACGCAAGGAAATAAGGGAACCCGGCCTTTTTAATTTTACCAATCCACTTTAGCAGCGGTATTTTCTCGAGATTGCCGCTGTCGCTTTGCTCCTGATTAAAGCATGCAACCAGCTCTGCGCCCGTCACGGTGAGAAGGCTCTCATAATTGCGGAACTGAACTGTGCCGGACCGCTCCTCATTATTGAGCAAGGCCTCGCAGAGCCATTGCGCTGTCAGCACCGCGGGGAGCATGTCTAGACGACCAGACCACCCGCTTAAGTCGGGTGTTGCGCGTATAATGCTGCCATAGTGGGTGAACTCATCCAAAAGGGCTTGGGAGGCATCCTGTCGCATAGTTGCGGGGCAGAGGCGGTAGATGGACGATGGGACGCCCAGATCTGCCGCAGAACGCTCCAGGATGCGCTCACTGGCCCACCTAGTTGCTGCATAACCACTGCTTCCGTCTGTGGGAGGCGGATGCGCTGCAGCCGACACTGCACTTCCATCAAGTGCCGCGGTAGTCCCACCAAAGAGGCTTGCCGTGGAGATATAATGGATCGGCACACGACGAGGCGCGGCCAGCTTGACCAAGTCGCTTGTCGGGGCGACGTTGATAGGGCGTAGCACGTGGTAGCTGTCCCAGAAAGAGCGAGCGGCACCCATGTGCAGTATGGCATCAGCTGTGCCCGAAAGCTCGTTGAATTCCTCTTTGGAGAGACCCAGCAATGGTGATGACAAGTCTCCTGAGTGGTGGATGACCTTGGGTGACGAGTACGCCCTTTCAATGTCTCGCACGGCCAAACAATGGATCACATCGACATCCGTCCTCGCGTCAAGCATGGGGAGTAGGTGCTTGGAGAGGAAGCCGGTGGCGCCCGTGATCACAATTGTTGATCCTTTTCTGGCTCGGTCGATGGGCACGGAGGCAATGGCAGAGGCAATGGCAGAGGCAGAGACGGTAGGGGGCCTGGTGTCGTACTCCCAGTCAATTGTTTTAACGGAGATGGTTTCCTCTACCTTTTGTGCCATTTCGCCCAGAGTATTGGCACCGAGAAGATCAACCAGGGGCACAGCGGCACGGAACCTTTTCCGGATCTCGGATTGCAGGCGAATGATCAAGAGTGAGTTGCCACCAACCAGGAAGAAACTGGTGGACGGAGTAATATCAAAACCAAGCTGATCGATGGCTTTTCCCAAAACACCCCGCCACAAGCCCTTGAGCTGGATCATGGTCTCTGTCAGTTCTGCATCGTCACTAGCATCGGGCCGGCCAACTCTCTGGGGCAGAGGTAAGCTTTTGACAGCCTTGCGGTCTACCTTGGAGTGATTAGTCAGAGGTAACTCGTCGATAGGAATAGCCACGACGGGTATCATGTACTGCGGGACTGGGAGGTT
Source organism: Trichoderma atrobrunneum (assembly GCA_003439915.1). NCBI lineage: Eukaryota > Fungi > Ascomycota > Sordariomycetes > Hypocreales > Hypocreaceae > Trichoderma > Trichoderma atrobrunneum. The sequence continues at coordinate 381,378 of PNRQ01000004.1, read as the reverse complement.
GTGCAGCAGCTGTTGGAGGAATGTTTCCTTGTCCGCAATGGTGCACTCTGGTACAAAAACCACATGAGCCACCAGGAACTCCGGATCGCCCTCGCGTAGCGTGACCACGGCTTCTCGTAGAGCCCCTTGGGAAGCTGCAACAATATTGCTCTCGATATCGCTGAGCTCGATGCGTAGTCCACGGATCTTGACCTGCGTGTCACCCGCCATACGACTGTGGAAGACCATCGTGCCATCTTGGTTCATGTGGCCAATGTCTCCTGTGAGGTACATGCGTGTCCAGCCGTTTGCGATATCCTCCTCTGTGGCAAATGGGTTAGGTAAGAAGTGTTTATCGGTGAGCTCTTGGTTTTTCAAGTAGCCAAGCGACACGCCTGTACCACCGATGCAGAGCTGTCCCGGCATACCAGCTGGCAGCGGCCTCAGTTCCTCGTCGACGGCGTACATGTAATACCCAGGCAACGAGTAGCCGCAGGGAATACGACCAACACGCTCTAACGCTTCCCTGTCTCGGTACGGAATCTCCATTTTGGTGGAAGATATAGAAATCTCCGTGGGTCCGTATGAGTTGAAGAAGTGGAGCTGTGGAAGGTCGAGGTCCGCGAATTGCTGCGTGACGGTTGTCGTGAGGGATTCGCCGCCTCCGAAAGCACAGCGCCAAGAAGTGGCGAGTCGGAGGCTTTCACGGCCATATAGCATCCATAGCGAATACTCGGACGGGGTAGCCTTGGTGTACGTGATGCCCTGTTCTTGGATGATTTTGGTAATCTCCAGTGCGTTGCCACGTTTGTCCCAAGGAACGACATACACCATGCCGCCGTTAACGAGGCCTGTGCAAATCTGGTCCGAAGAGTCTACCCGAAGAGAATGGTTACTAAAAGCTGCGAGGAAGGCAAGAATGGAAATTGGCTAGGTCAAGTAACTTACGGTTAAAGGTAAAGGCACTCTGTTGGAGCACACGTTCGGGTCCCAGCTTCCAGGTCTTTGTATAGCCTTCGATCTCATTCCTCAGGCCTTCGTGGGTAACCATGATGCCTTTGGGCGTTCCTGTGGAACCACTCGTATACAAAATTGCGGCAGTCGAGTGCGCTCGTGAGTCGTTGATAACCTCTTTTGAAGGATTGGTCTTTACGAGGGATACATCAATGAGGCGTGCCGAGGGTACACCGAGCTGAGACGCATCATCTAACGTGGAGGCATCTGCTAAGATCGCTGTAGGCTCACAATCCTGGGCGACGGCTGCCAGACGCGGCAGGGGGTTGCGAAGATCAAGCGGAACGTAAATCGCACCCAGCCGCATGATGGCAAGCATCGAACACGGCCAGTCCGAAGTTGCCTGCTGGAATACAAGTACCCGTAGTCCAGGTCCGACTCCCGCTTCTTGCAAGGCCTCGGCGATGGATTGAATGCGGTTGATCATTGACGCATAAGTCAATGCCTTACCTGTGCCGTCCATAAGGGCAACCTTGTCTGGATTCTCCCGAGCGACCTGGTCGATTCGAAGGGGCAGCGTCTCTGGCCAGTCGGAAACGAGCTTCGGGCCTGTTGAGTATTGAATAAGAGTCAGCCTCTTCAAGAGTGCAAATTATAATTGTGTTAGATAGGAAGGGGAAACTTACCGCGACCAACTTGGACAGCTTCTGCCAGCTGCTTCTCACTAAACCGGGGAATCGCACTCATCGCCAGGGACGGCTCGCTAGTGAGAACCTCAAGGAAGTGGACATAGGTATCGCAAAGCAGCTGGGTCGCTTCTTGGTCATAGATACTCTTTTGCCCGCGGAAGAAGATGAAAGCCGCGGCATCTGTTTCGGTAACGTCGACGGTTATATCATATGCCGTCTTCCCTGTGTGTACTTCTTCTGACATGCGCATTTGGCAGTTGCCCCAATTCTGTTCCTCCTGGTGGCCTTGGCGGTAGTCGATAAAGGCCTGGAAAAATGGGCTGTGTGTCGAAGAGCGTGCAACGTTCAGCTCTGACAACAGGACGTCAAAGGGCACCCGCGAGTTCTCTAGCGCGGCATGGCTAATCTTCCGAGCCTCCGCGATGGCCTCGGTGAATGGCTGGTTGTCTTGACGGCGGAATCGCAGTGTCAGCAAGTTGAGGAAGAACCCTATACTTCCCATCAAGCTGCTGTCATGGCGAGCTCCATCAGCAACTCCAATGGTCAATTCATCTGCGTCGGTAAAACAAAAGAGTAGGGCTTTGAAGGCAGCCAAGTATAGATGGAATGGAGTGGACCGCTGCTGCTTAGCGACCGTTCGGACCTTTGCAGCTAAGGCGGCGTCGACTCGAGCTTGAACCTGGTGAGTGTCGAACTTGGCCATGGGAACTCGGGCGTTTGTTCGGGCCATGGGAAGTAGAGGGAGAACGGGTGGCTGCTCGCCATCCGGGAAAATACGCCGCCAAAACGCCAACTCCTTTTTCATTTCGCCATTCTCAAAGGCCTGGCGCTGTGCCTTTGAGAAATCTGGGTACTGCTTCGGGGCCGGCCCGAGAGACTCACCCTTGTACGCTTTTTCTAAATCTGAAAGGAAAACCTGTAAACTGATGCCGTCCATGATGATGTGGTGGTGGTACATAAGAAGGAAATGTGATGACGGCGAGAGCGTGAGAAGGACCAGCTTCAGCAGTTCGCCGCTCGCCATGTCAAGGTCGTGGGCCCGCAGGCGTTGGTACTCTGAAGCGACATCATCTTCAGAGTGTATTTTCTTGCAGATCAGGCGTACTGGGGAACTAGGGAGAACCTTCTGGTAAGCCTGGGAAGCATCGGTCTCGTCTTGTACAAAGCAGGTGCGCAGAGCCTCGTGTCTGGAAGCGACAAGGCGGACGGCTCTCTCCATATCACCCACGTCCAGGTTGCCCTTGATGTGGTAGTAGTACGCCACGTTGTGAGTCCTCTGGTCGTCCAACAACTGCTGGAGGAACCAGAAGCGCGACTGCCCAAGAGATATGGGCACGCTCTTGATGAACCGTTTCGCAGGGCGCTTGCGCTCCACTGCCGGCTCGGGAGGTGGTGGGAAGTAGGATTGGAGCTTGGAACTGACCTTCTGAGACAGCCGCGTGGCTTCCGAGGGAGAGCCGGACCGGGTCGACGCCTCGGTGGCCGAAGAGCTCGCCGGGCCAGCGCTGAGCAGTGGTGTCCCGGCAGGGCTGACGCTGACTTCAGAGGGGGGACCGTTTGAATCGACAACAAAAGATGGCACCGGGAGAGGCTTGGGCTTCGGGGCTACGGGCTGGGACTGGGTACTGGAGGCCGGTGGTTGTGATTCCCCTTGTTTGCCAACGCTGACAAGGAGTTCTTCAGGCAGTTTGTCCACGGCCCTATCGCAAAGTTCGGCCAAGGACGCGCCTCCGACCACCTTGAGCACGGGAATGTCCACTCGGACTTCTTTTAAGAACCATGAGCGGACCTCGACCGCGACGAGCGAGTCGATACCAAGTTCAACAAGCGGCGCATCGTAATCTATATCCTGGCTACCCAGCTGCAGGATCACGCGTAGCCTGGTAGCGAAACATTCTGTTGACATAAGTTTGTTAGCATAGTTCATCGGTTAATAATAATGCAGCTCCCCCTATCATCTTCATCCAGCTTGTTTTACCTTTGAGGATGTCCAATGCTTGCTCTCGGCTGGTTGCCTTGACCAGCTGTCGAGCCGCGGGGATGTTGGACTTTTTGTCGGAACTGTCAGACTCCAGCTCGGCCACCTTGGCATCGATGACGCAGTGGGAGAAGAAAGGGTTGGTAAACCATGGCCCTTTGATGTTTTCGTCTTCGGAAAAGTTACGGATACCAGATGTAACAACCGCGAAAGGTGTTGTTTCAGCGTCCTGGGGATCCGGTCGGCCAGCTCGGATGGTCTCGGCGAATACCTGCTGCAAATCAGCTTCGGACAGTCGTTGCAGACCGAGCGCGGACAGCTGATCCATGACGATTTGGCCTGCCGACTCAATATAACCGACACCAGCCACCTGTCCAATGTCAAAGGTGCTGCCTGCCACACCACGTCGGCGTCTCTGTCTAGAAAGTGAGTTGAGGTAGCCATTGGCGGCCGCATAGTTGGCCTGGCCGAGGTTACCGACAACGCATGCGGCTGACGAGAACAAGACAAAGAAATCCAGATCATCGTCGTAGAAAAGCTGATCCAAATATATAGCACCGTCAATCTTGGGAGCGAGGACTGTTTGCATATCCTCAATTGTCATCTTGGAAAACAGGGAGTCGTGGAGAACCATAGAACCATGAGCCACGCCGCCGATGGGAGGGCACGTTGCCCGGATCTCGTTCATGACGGTCTCGACACTGGTTATATCAGTGGAGTCCATCGAATAGATCTTGACGTCTCCGCCGGTCCCCTGGAAGCTCTCGATCCATGCTGGCTCAATGTTGGGGTTACGACTCATCAGACAGACACATCCGGCTCCATTGGCAACCAGCCACTTGGCGATGGACTGCCCTATCTTACCGGTGAGACCTACGAGGAGATAAGTCTTGTCCCTTGAAAAGAGGCCGGTGCTGTCGATCGAGCTCACGCCCACCTTGACAAGGCCCGTTGAAGGCCAGTACACGGCGCTCGTGGCGTGGTAGGTTGCGCTGGTGTCTAGGTGGTCGGCTGTAATGACCAAATCTTTGAGTTCTCCTTGCTCACTAGCCAAGGCGGATGTCAGCTCATCTCCCAAACAGGTCTCTCGAAGGCGATTAGCCAATGTATCGGGATCACAGCTCGAAGCAACCGTGGACTCATTGCGGACCAGAGAAGAGATTTCGATTCGATGGCAAGTCGACGGCAATAGTTGGGAGATCCGCAGGCCGAGTCCAGTTCCAGCAGTCAAGTCCAAGAAGTGGGTAGGTTTGGCACTCGGCATTGCCTTTCGTATGCCATAGTTTGATGCACGTCCGCTAAGCGGTACCCACGCCGAGCTCTCTGTGCCCGATTTATCGTCTGTATCAAACGTGAAAGTAAATGTGACGGCTGCGGGAGATGCACGGCGAGACAAAGCCGCGGCGAGGAATCTATCCTTGTTAGAGCAGTGAACAAGCACGCTGCTTCCCGGCGACAGACGGTCGATCAGTGATGAGGCAAGGATTTCGCTGGCAGCGGTGACAAGCAAGCGACTGCTTGACTCTGATGGGTTCTTTGCGTAGGCTTTGGCATCTAGGGGTGCTTCCAACGTTGCAACTGGGGACATGGCCACCGAGTTGGTTGTGGAAAGCAAAAGCAATGGACGGCCAGTAGCATCCTCTTTAGAAACGGCGAGGAAGAGATACGAATCCGAGTGCACATTGAGCGCCATGAGACTGGAGGAGTCTACCCAGAGAAGGTTGTCTGACCTGCGCGGGACAAGAGACGTGGGCTCTGCCAACGACGGCGGAGAAGTAGCGGACGGCGGGATCAGAGTGACAGTCGGGCTACGGATTGGTACCTCTTTATAGATGGTACGTCTGGCCGAATTGAGGCGGGCATTTTGCTCGACGTTGTTGACAAGTCTTGGAAGCAGCAGAGTTCCATTCTCCAAAAAGGCCTCGGACTCCTTGGACCAAAGTATGCGCTGCTGGTCTTCTTGTCCATCAGCTCCAATGGCGGGTGTCTCCCACTCGTCAAGCGCAACCAGCTGCAACAGGTGCTTAGAAATGGCTTTGGGTACATCGGACTGCTGCAGATCAGAGACATCGAGGTGAGCAAGATTGATATGCCCAGACTCGCGACGAACGACACGGCTAAAGGTGATACTCGACATGTGATATGGCTCTTCAATCAGAGCACCCGATGTGATCCACAAGACGTGCTTAGCCAGCTCAAACATGCGCTGCAGACCTCCCATATCTTCACTAGTAATATCCTTGAAGATAGGCGAGTCGATATCGACCAAGTTGATAAAAGTACTCTGTGGCGCGAGATCAAGCGATTCCTCGTCGGTGGGCAGGCTATCGAGGATTGTCAGCTCGCCGCAGAAGCGCCTGAGATTATCAGCCAACTCTTCGGCCAGGCGAGCTGTTTGCAGGCTTTGGTTTCCAAGAATGACCAAGCTCTCAATGTGAATAGGCGGCGAAAGGGACGAAAGCGGTTGGCGGAGGAATGTGACACGATCATCGACTGCCTGCGAGGCCATAATGGAGAATGGCCAGGCTACCGTGTCATTTCAGGAGTCACGGCATCGACACCTGCAAACCCAGCCTTGCGCAGAGCCGAATGCCACTGGCCTGGGCTAATGGTCGGTGCCCATCTGCGTCCATCCTCAACTCCGAGCCACCAGCCGGCAAATGTGCCCCAAATGAGCCCGGTGCGGATGGGGTTGTTGTTGGTGATCTCCAGGAGCAACAAGTAGCCACCAGGCTTAAGCAACTTGCGTGTGTTCACTAGCGTTGTGTGAAGCGACTCTGTGGCATGGAGCACGTTGGATGCAATGACAATGTCATATGAGTGCTGTTCGTATCCTTGAGCAGATGGGGATTTCTCCACATCAAGGACCTTGAATGTCATCTTGTCGCTGTATTCCTTGAAGATCTCAGCTGCCTTGGCGAAGAATCCTACCGAGATATCAGTGTAGGTATATGAAGCCATCTTGTCGCCCATGGCCTTAAGCACGTATTTCGTAGCTCCACCGGTACCAGCACCTACAAGTAGAAGAAGTTAGTTACATGAAGGCTTATTAACACCGAAACAGATGGATGGGGTATACTTACCAATTTCGAGAATCTTGGTGTGAGGATAACGATGGGTGATCTGCTTCATCATTGACGCCAAGAACTGGTTGTATCTCTGGAATCCAGAGCCCAGCTTATAAAAGTCATCCAACATGTTGTCTTGTAAAAGGTGCTCCAAAATGGTCGTCTCATTACGGACTGCTGGTGGAATCTTTTCTCCCACGGTGCGGATCATCTTCACATCCAGATTGTCCGGATACTGATCCATGAGAGCATTGATCTCTTCAGCGGTGTCATTAGCCCACTTCCTCTGCAGGGTTGGGTGCTGGCCCTTCTTGGCAAGATCGAGGGTACGCTTCACCCAGTCGTGCAAGTACTTGTAGTGTGGCTGTCCGTTGGCCCACTCGTCATCAGATAGCTCCGAGTTCCATTTTCGAACGTAGTAGTACGCCATCCGTTCGCAGGCATGAGCCAGCTCCTTTTCCAGTGCCGTGGGACGCACTCCTTCAGCGACTGCAGCGCCATCCGGGCCGGCAATGTCGAGCTTTGTGTGAGTAAACAGAACCCGATCATCAGCCTGGGTGGCGGGGGCGAACGTCTTGATGCTGAGATCTTCGATCTGCACTGCCGAATACTCTCCATCCTCACTCAGCAAATCTACATATCCCGAAAATGAAGTCGAGGTGCCGTCAATAGAGGCACGCACGGGAAGTCGAGTGCCCGTTGCCGGCAGCAAAGAACAGAGGGCCGGGTTAACGCGGACACTTCGAATTCCAGTGGGAACATGTAGAGACCATAGTCGTTCGTCGCCAGGGCTTGAATACGCAAGCATAGCGGCATGGAAAGCGACATCAAGTGTGCTCGGGTGGAAGAGATATGGCGAGGTATCTTCCTCCGAATAAACGTACGTGGCCACCTGTCCGGTAGCGTAGTCAAGCCGACGCTGCATAGACGAAAAGGTCTTGAATGGACCCGAGTAGCCATATCCGAGACCCTCCAAGGTCGAGTAGAAGCGATCGGCATCAATTGGGAATAAATTGTAGTCTTCGGCCTGGGGAGCCATCAAGGAATCAACGCTCGGGGTGCCTAGAATGATTTTCACAGTTGCAGTGGCTATGAGCTCCATCTCCTGCTCTGATCCAGAGCTGAGAACGGGAAGGGAGTAGCAAGAGAAGTTAGCCGTAAGATACTGATTCTGTTGTTGCCGAATGTCCGTCAGCGTCACCAGGGTTTCAACACCAGATGTATCTCCTTCCTCAAATGTGACGGCTCTGGGAATAGCCAGATCGTTCACTTCGAACACCTTCACCTCTTTGTCAGAGGCCAGGAACTTGGATGCCTCCAATGCCATGGCGATGTAACCCGCGGCTGGGAAAACCGTCTGGCCCTGAAGTTGATGGCCCTCCATCCACGGCATCTCGGACACTTTCAGTATGTTGGACCAGCGAAGATCCTGTGGGGTGGATTCGGGAAGGATTGTGCCCAAAATCTCATGTGTAGCCTGTTTGCGCCCACGAAGCCTCTTTGACCTGCGTGATTCGTTCCAATACAGTCTTGCGTGATTCCACTGGTACGACGGCAGCCCGACCACGAGCTTTGGCTGGTGCTCTCCATCGCTGACAAGCTTTGTATAACTCTGGAAGTCGACGTGTTGGCTGCCGAAATGAGTCCATACGAATCCTAGGGCGTCGGAGAAGGCGTTGACATCGTTGGCCCCACGGCTCAAGACACCACTGTACGGGATGGGAGATGGCCGTACGTCGGCGATATTTTGCGTAGCCGGACCCTTGAGGGCGGGATGAGGGCCTACCTCGAGCACGAGACTAAGTTGCTCGTCGCTGGCGACTGCGTTCTTTACGGCATCAGCAAAAAGCACTGCGTTAGTCATGTTGTCTCTCCAGTAGGTATCCTTCAAAGCATCAATGGGCTCCATTCCTTGACTGCTAGGAGTAACACTGGAGAACCAGGCACAGGAGTTGTCCTTTCGGGTCTTGTTGATCTGGATTCCACAGCTCTGCAGAGAGGAAATGTATGGGTCACCACATGGTAGCATGTGGTGAGAATGATAGGCAGTGTCGACCTTAAGAACCCTGGCAAACTTCTTTTCATCGTCAAACACCCTCTTCGCATGTTCGACTGCATCAGCATCACCGGAAAGTGTTACACTGGCTGCTGAGTTGTGAGCGGCGACAGCCAAACGGCCCTTAAAAGCTCGTAGATTGATGAGATCTTGTGCATCTTCCCACGAAGTGCCCACTGCGATCATTGCACCGCTTTGGCCAGTAGATGCGTTCCCTGCCAATCGTGCGTGCAATCCACGATAGTAGGCAATGCGTACAGCGTCGACGGCAGAGAAGAATCCGGCGGCATAGGCCGCAGCAATTTCACCAGACGAGTGTCCTACAACGGCTGAGAAACTAATACCAGCCGACTGCAGCAGGTCGACAAGGACGACTTGAATAGCAGTACATAAGGGCTGTGACAGCGCGGCCTCACCGATGCGCGACGTATCACTGCTCGCCATTATTTCGGCCTTCAAACTCCATTGGGGTCGGTCTGAAACCGGAAGGGCCGCCAACGACTGCTCCAATTCATCGATTCTCTTGGCCACGAAGGCAGACGACCTGATCAACTCGGCTCCCATGGATGCCCATTGGGCGCCCTGGCCGGTGAAAACGCCCAGGATCTTGGGTCCCGCCGATGCCGCCTTGGAGCTCGCCTTGGTTCCAATGGCGATGTTAGGATTTTGAGCCAACGGGGCAAGCTTGGCGTCGATTTTGGACACCAATTCCTCGATTTTCAACGCCGACAAGGCCAGCTTGGTGGGGAACTGGCTCCTGCGAGACTGCAGCGTCCAGGCAAGGTCCTTGGCGTTGACCTTCTCCTGTTGTGTCCTAAGGTAATCTGCCGTTGCACGCAGCTGGGCGACAAGCGAGCTCTCCGAAAAGGCCGAGAAAACGAAGGGTGTAAAGATGGCACCATCTTGGCTGCCGGATGTACCTTCACTTTGGCCTGACGGGCCCCGATATTCCTCAAGGATAGCATGGGCATTGCTTCCACCGAAACCTGCTCTTGTCAGATCAACACGATCACTTAAAGGATCCACCTCTACGAGATGGGTACAAAAAAACACGGCAATGACTTACCAAAGCTGTTGACACTAGCACGTCGCGGGACACCTGCCGGGAGTTGCGGCCACGGGATGACCTCTGTAGGGACTTTGAGCCCCTTGTAGAAAGGCTCAATGTCTGGATTAAGGCGCTGAAACAAGAGGTTGGGGGCAATCACACCATTCTGAATGCTCCCAGAGGCTTTCAGTAGTCCTGCGAGACCGGCTGAGCCTTCGAGATGTCCTATCACCGTCTTAATGGAGCCTACATACAGAGGCGTATCGCCGGCGCTTTTATGGCGACCAAAAGACTGATAGATAGCAGCAGCCTCCTTTGGATCTCCGGCCTTGGTGCCCGTGCCGTGGGCCTCGAAGAACTGCGGGCTATCTTCAGCACACCGCTCCGGGTCCAGCCCGGCCTGGGCATAGGTTTGCCGAATCAGTGCTGCTTGAGCTTCGGTGCTGGGTACCGTAATGCCGTTGGAGTAACCATCTTGGTTAGACCCAGTGTGCCGGATGAGACATTCAATGTGATCGCCATCTGCAATCGCATCGCTAAGGCGCTTCAAAACAATGGCCGCCATACCCTCTCCACGAGCATAACCGTCGGCGTCGGCGTCCCACATGCGCGAACGTCCGGTTGGAGAAAGCATCTTCAACTTGCTTTCAATCACATACATTTCGGGATTGAGGATAACTTGTGTACCACATGCAAGAGCGACACGCGACTCGCCTGTGCGAAGGGCTTTTACAGCCTGGTGCACGGCGATGAGACTGGATGAACAAGCAGTGTCGATAGTCATACTCGGCCCATGCCAGTCAAAGAAGTATGACACACGGTTGGAGATAATAGCACGGTTAACTCCAGTGGCAAAGTAAGTTGGGACAGTGTTCAAGTCGCGAATACCGGTATCGTTGTAGTCGACGCCCATAGTGCCGGTAAACACGGCCGTGTCGGAGCCCCGGAGGCTCTCCATGGTGTGACCGCCGGCCTCGAGGGCTTCGTAGACAGTCTCCAAGAGGATCCTCTGCTGTGGATCCATCGAATCCGCCTCATTGGGGCTGATGTTGAAAAAGGCAGTATCGAAGAGGCGCAGGTCCTCTTGTAGGAGATAAGATTTCCTGACATTGGTGGCGCCGTGGTGTTTTCCATCGGGGTGATAGAATCCAGTCGTGTCGAATCGGTCTGAGGGGATATCCGTACACACATCCTTTGGGTCTTCCAGCAATTTCCACAGAGCAGAAGGAGAATTAACACCTCCAGGGAACCGACAAGCGCTTCCCACGATTGCGATCGGCTCCAGATTTTGGGATCCCATGGTGATGGAAGTGATATTGAAAACGACTGGTGTAGAATGTAACTGAGTGTGGGAAGCAAACAGATTTGTCTGTCTATAGCAGGTTGTTTGTTGAATACAGCCTTGCCGCTCAGCAGATAATGGGACTGAATGGGGTTGATATCTTCACAACATCTTGTTGGCAACGGAGATCATTATTTTAGTCTTTTCCAAGACTGGTCAGTCCCTGGCAGTTAGAGAGCCTTCTTTTCGGTTGCTATCATGGTCCTTCGCCTAGTCGCCGACAATAATTCATTCATGTCAGCCGATATCCCCGATTGCCCGGCCCCGAAGTTTATATGTATCAGTGGAGTATTATGCGTATTCATTCCGAGTTAAGGTAGATATTCGGCGGTCAGATCTTCAACATCCTCTGGGTGGTCTAGTTTGCTTCACAGCGTTCGGCTGCAATGGATTACATGTCACCGAACAGTCGGTAGGTCCATTCCGTCCCCGCAGAGCAATTCTCCTCGGAGAAAAACTATATTCTTAATAACTTTCAGCTTGTCTCATCAATTCGTTGCTGTGATAAAACAAACAAGCAATCAATGGACAAGAGAACAAACGAATAGACAAGCAAACAAACAAACACATAAACGATATTCGGCGGTTAATGACGTGAGCCTGACCCTTGAAGCGACTGCATGTCTCCCCCACCCACGTTCTCCATGGCTGTCAGCCTCAGTAAAGTGGATTAGCCTCTTTTAAGCATGTCCCAACCTACACCGAAAGCCATGGAGACATTCTGGCTACTTGTTATGTAATGAAACCCCAATAGCTACGGCGTATCCATGGTTTCTGAGACAAAAGTCTCGAGCTGTTATTGGTAGTCGTTTAATGAAACAATATCACGTAGCAAGCATCTTCAACTCTGCTGTGTAAACATGTACTGCATTTCGGAAGGCGCCCACATATATAGAACAAAAGAAACAAATAGAGAATTCAACAATCGCAAGGAGGATGTATACGGTTCACTGGATAAATCAGACTTGCTCAGAGATTCACGCGGACATCTTAGATCTTTTCGATTTATACACTAGTAACACAGGAAAAGAGAAAATAAATTGAAGGAAAAATTGGAATCATAACTAGCTAGGTTCTTGGGTAGTGGAGCCGATGGCGCACTATGAGTCCTCCATTCCCCCATCAGACCTTATATCACTACATTACCTTAATATCTCGCCCAATCACCACCTATTAACATACTGTTTTCATTCACATGCAATCTCTCAACCTCCAGTGCCTTGACCTCTTTCCTTTCCACGCCCCATCATCACCAGTTGTGTGCAATGTCTCGCAAGAGCCGATCGTGACCAAGTGAAGAGAGGACCAGGCAACTTAAGCCATAGCAACTGCCTCTCCAGGCTTCAAATTAATCTTCTTCCATGGAACGATGAAGCTGACCAGAAAGGCCGTGCCAACCAATCCGACTGAAACAGCAAAGGCGGCCTTGCGACCATCCATGTATGACAAGATGACACCTGGCAGCTCATCCGCCGAGAAGACTGAGCGAAGGTCAGAGGCACCTGTTGCGAGAACCAGTAGTGGAGAAACTCCTGGTGCGTTGATTGTCAAAGAGTGAAGCAGCCTGTTGTTGAAAGCTGCTTGGGCCGCCGAGATGCTGAATGCACCTCCAAGGATCTGGAAAACTATGGGTACTCGTTAGCTATAACTCGGACTCTTATCTTCTCAAGTACATACAGTATAGACTCGATGTAGCAGGCGACATGTCGTCGGCGTCAACCTCGGCTTGGAGAATATTCAGGGCATTCTGGAATGGAAATGCAAGACCAGCACCGACGAGGACTTGATAGCCGATCCATTTCCCACTGGACGTGTCGACATCGAGCGTGTAAAGCAACCCAGTAGCCACTGCTGCCACTGCTGCGCCAGCAGTCATGTAGGGGGTCGCCATGTGCGTCTTCTCGACGGCGGCTCCTCCAAGAATGATGAACAAACAAGCGGAAAGGACCAAAGGCAGGTTGTCAACACCGGACTGGATAGCACTAACACCCTTAATGCTCTGGAAGTAAATGGGAAGATAGAACAATAGCAAAAAGTAGCAGCCGACGAAAAAGAACTGGAATACGCCACCAGCCCACATCACACGGCGCTTGAACAACCTATAGGGCAACATGGCGTAATCGCCTTGGAAGTATTCCCAGGCAGCAAGCGTGACCATTATGAGAACGAATCCGACAAGCAGCCCGATGACCACACTGCTGTTCCAGGCATGACTGACGCCAGCGTACTGGAGTGCAAGAATGAAGCTGATAATACCGCCCATGGCGAGCACGGTGCCGACTGGATCCATGTGCAAGAGTTTCTCCTTCAGCGTGGCATCTTGTGTTGTCGAGACGCTCGGGGTTCTGAAGAAGAGGAAAAACAAAGCCATGGCAAGGCCACCAATGGGCAAGTTAATGTAGAAGCACCATCTCCACGTTACTTTCTCCGAGAAGGCTCCGCCAATAAGCGGTCCCAGGATGAAAGCAATACAATAGGTGACTCCCATAGTGCTCATCAATGTCGGTCGTTTGGCGGGCTCAGCGCTGAACGCCAAGATGACGGTAGAGCCTGAGGTGATACCGGCACCGCCAATACCCGCAATCGCTCGGCCAACGATGAAGGTATTTGAGTTCCGAGCCACTCCACATATGAGACTCCCTAGCTCAAAGACGAAGACTGCTATCGCAAAGGAGATCTTCAAAGGGAAGTACTTGTATACTTTGCCCCAGGTGGACTGGAAACCGCCGAGGCACATAAAGTACGCTGATCCGTACCATGATACTTGACTGAGGCCGTGGAACTCATCAGTGATTTTGGGGATCGCTGTACCGAGAATAGTCTGCCAGTCTATTAGTAACTGTGACATATTTTTCTTCGACTTGCATTCTTACCTGGTCGAGGGAGGCTAAAAACATGGCCAGATTGATAGCCAAGACAAGGGTTATCAAGCGTAGCCCATGCGGATATTCATCTGCAGTCGGCTCATTGTTGGAAACTGCGGCCACATCTGAGGTCCCGACAAGTTTCTCGGGTTGTTCTGGAGCAAGAGAGCTATCCTCCTGGGACGCTGTTGTCGACGTATCGACATTCTCGGATTTTCTCGTGGCACTGTAGTCTCCGCTCATCTTGGCTCTTTTCCAAAGAGATTTTGTCAATAAATATAACGATCCCTTTTGATGAATAGCTCAAACTTACCAGGGTGTAAGATGAAAGCCTCGAGTCTGAGAAGACAAAAAGCTCTGCAAATTGTGAAGAGAAGTGGTGCAAAAAGCAACTACCGGGACTAACGGTAAACGGAGCGGCACTCGTAGACATGAATACTCGAGATGCGAAAGCTGCATTTAAACAGAACGCATCTGTGAACTGTTCAACAGCCCACTTTGCATTGGTCCAATAAGATATCAGGACGTTGCTGATTCCTTCGACTAATACGGCATGCGGTTGGGAGCCAGGTACGGAGGAACGATTCAGCCGACCGCTAGCTCGTCTTCCTCACAATATCACTTCGGGTATTTTGCTGACGAAGATGGACAGGGGTAATGAACGCCACAGAGTCGTATTTGGCGTAGGCAGGTGCATGCATGTCGGGTTAATAGCTACTTGAATACTCATGAGATACGCGTGGCATCAATGATAACAGAAACATTCGCCTGCGTTTTGCAACCAGGAGCGGAGCGGAGTTTTCAAGATCTTCGCAGGGCTTAGAAGACTTATGATCTAGACAATGTACCATATTGACAGCGCAACCTGCGTGCCTAGGTATATGATTGGCTAGATATTACACGTGCTGAAAGCCGATTGGGATACTATCTATTGTATTCTACGTTGTCAGATAATAGCGAACCAAGAGTGAACAGCCCGCGCATTTTCCTTGGTAACGCAAACATTTAAGTCACCTTCTTGATCTTACGCCGCCGCTAGCTCCAAGTCCACCGCATCACAAACCAAAAGTCACGACGTACTCTGAACATTTGGTCACATATACACACATTCTCAAGATAAAGTCGCTAAAGGCACGGAGATTTGACTGTATATCCCATATCTTGAGAACCCATGGCCCAGATAGAATGATACATCCCAACAGAGCCTAGTGATCGCATGATAATGAGACTGGCGCAGGGGCCATAATTTGTCCTAGGTAATGAACTAACAAAACATCAAATAACTTCTACTTAGAACATATACAATTTGTTTCCCCGGTCACTTTCGTTAAAGAGTGCCAATATCGGCACATCTCTAGAGCTCTCCAACCTGAGCAAGGCCCTCTTTGTGGATAGACATTTGGTGACGGAATCGCTTCACTAGCAATTGTCCAACGGTTTCCTTGTTGGGATCCTCTGGATTCAATGGGTTGGTTGCGAACACGTCACCGTGCCAAAATGTCGCACACGAGAGTCTTTCGCCCTCTGTTTTGTTGATGACCCTGTGCCTCACACTCTTGTAACGGCCACCACTCCACTTCATGATCATGTCGCC
The DNA here is from genome assembly GCA_003439915.1 of Trichoderma atrobrunneum. Taxonomy (NCBI): domain Eukaryota; kingdom Fungi; phylum Ascomycota; class Sordariomycetes; order Hypocreales; family Hypocreaceae; genus Trichoderma; species Trichoderma atrobrunneum. The sequence goes on along the minus strand of PNRQ01000004.1, from coordinate 365,806 downwards.
ACAGTTAATGACGTACACATCCTCGATGGCGGGAACGGAAAGCCATTTTTGCTGCTTTTCCAGCCAAACCTCGAGGCCGTCCTTTCCTGCTTGCTGTAAGAGAACGGTGACGCCTCCAAAGTCGTTGTGTGCGCCCACACCAAACTGGCCCGGCAGGGTTACGCTGGGAGATGGATAGCGGATCAACTTCATCTGCACAAGTGGCCTCTTGGCAAATGCTTCCATCAAATCCGTGCTATAACCCAGACCCTGGAGTAAGACTTCCCAAATGGTCTTTCCTAGCTGGCTTGTCTTCTGGTAGTATTCCCACACCGGGCCACGAAAGTCCTCTTCAGGAAGATTCGGCCAGACGTTGGGCCCATAAAAGCCGGAGAACTCCACAACGGGATCTTCTCGGCCAAGGTAGTAGGCCTTCATGCATATTGTTAGTAGTCAGCTAGATGTACAAGTAGCAGCATAAAGCAGATCTAATACTTTCAGACCCACAGGGAACACGTACCTCTTTCGAATCCGGCATTGCGTCTCCCTCTCGCATTGACATGCCTGATGCTTCATATCCTCGACGACACGGGTTTTCCAGATAGGAGAGCTTCATTTTCTCTTCCTTGGGCATGCTGAAAAGTGTGCCGAGACTTTTCAGCAGCTCACTTTGCAGGCTTATTGGTATACCATGGCCTTTAAGCTGGAAAAAGCCAAAGTCCCGGCAGGCATCCCGGATTTGCTCAATTACATTCTGCCGATCATCAGACGACTTTGGCGACAGATAGCCGCTAAGGTCAATGATGGGCAACGAGATATCTTCTTCCGACATGATAGTTGTAGATCTAACAAGGCGGGCCTCTGATTGAAACAGTTATAAGGGGGAATGTGAGATGTGACAGTCGGTGGGTGTAGAAGAAGAGAAACAGACCGATAACAAAGCAAAAAGGCAAATCCTGACCCTGAACCACGATATATATGATGCTGTGCCCTTACCTTTGATGGTCTGAGGTCAACAGCATACTCAATAATTCGCTATACATGTCTCGTACGACTGATCGTCTCATCATCTACGGAGTACAGAAGTATTCGAGGTACACCCGATACAGTACGCGGCCTCATTGTGTATTGGGGGCGGCGACTATGCTTTCACCCGCCATGCTCTTTCGGCAACAAACTACGTCATAATACACCGGGTGTCCAGGGTCCAGAGTCCGAAAGTGATTATTAGGTCCCACTATCTATCAAGAACGAGGCTTACGCGCGGGGAGATCTGATGTAACTCAATCTGGCTTTGATCTCTGCTAGTGAACGCTGAGAAAACGAAGGTGGTTGTCAAATCGCGTTTCAATTCTTGCACTGAGTGTAATTAATGTAGGTTTATCCTAATCACTAAAATAACTGTTATTTTGGGAATCGCTTTTTGAAGTTGTATATCTCTTTGCCACTTGAAAGATTGCGCAGTTACTTTGTAGGGTAGGGTAGATAGCTAGAGATGCTGTGGTGGGTTTAGCACAGAGCTGCAGGGTTGCTTACGGTGAAACATCGTCCGATTACAAGTAACCGCCATCGACATGGTCATTACGCAGCTCTACGTAGAGACAACCGGTAAATCCGTACAACTTTCACTCTTTTAGGCAAGCAATAGTAACAAAATTGAAGGCCAACACACTTACAGGAGATTTTGGCAGCCTTTAATCGCCGTATCTGTGAAGCTAACAAGACAGATTACATGCATCTTTTCGACTTTGAACCAATCAAAGTATAAGAAAATTCCCAACATATTATCCGTTTACTACCATACGAATTAAAGAAACCCTTGCAAATCTAACCAGTACTTATATATACCTTTTACCCGGTAGCACTCTGTTCGGAATAGCGAATTTGAGCACCAGTCAAGTTGAAAGCTAAGTAGTGATAAGTACCCCATTGCTGACATTGACAACAATCCTATCTTACTACCCCCTACCATCCTGAGGGACGGCGTACATCTAAAGCGATGCACCAAAGACCTTGTAGCAATTAGCTGTATTATCTGTTACCTTGAAGGCACCCGTATTATCCGAACAGCAAAGGTAGTTTGCATTATTGGTTGTCTACCACTGTTACAACTTACAGGTGTGGGATGATGTGGTGGCATCATGTTAATATTCACTGGACCAGTCAGCTTGTTAGCGTTCGGCGGTTGCCAAAATAGGAATCGCCAGCTGCCGGCGACTTCATATTATTTAAATATTATATATCATATGTTCGCCTTCAGTTCCGGTGCCATTTTTATATAAGGCAATCCCCAGAACTCTTTTGTATTGGCGTACATTTCTTCTATACTCAAAAATATTCGTTATCCAAACATCTACAATGCACGTTCTTATTGCAGGAGCCGGGCTTGGTGGGCTCACGCTTGCCCAGAACCTCCGGAAACGGGGCATTTCCTATGAGATATTCGAGCGCGATGAGCATAAAGATGCGCGATTCCAGGGATGGGCCATTGCTTTGCACACGTAAGCATCCAAGAATCCTAACTAAAAGCCTTACGGCGCTGTATGGCTTATCACCGGTATTAGCATCACCGACGAACTTGTGGCATCTATGCCATCTGATATGCCCGATTTGAGACAAGCCACCGACCACATGTCTCCTCTAAAAATCCCTACCCAGATCTGTCTATACCCCGCTGAAAGCAACGTTCGAGTGGGGTGGGAGGTAGTTATCCACCTTGGGGGCCATGAGAATCACAGCCTGAGATACTGATAAGATGCCTTTTGCAGGATTGTCCAGAAACACCCTTTATCCGCGCGGAGCGCTACCGGCTGAGAAACCACTTGGCTACCAATATTCCAATTCAGTGGGGAAAGCGTGTCCAGCGCATTGAACATAATGACCAAGGTGTTGCTGTATATTTTGAGGACGGAACTAGTGCCAAAGGAGACATTCTTGTCGGTGCTGATGGTGTGAAAAGTGTTGGTATGTTATCAATTCTAATACCTGTGTCAACATTCTCAATTGCTAAGATAAGAAACGCCACAGTTCGACAGCAGCTTCTGCAAAAGTCTCACGATGAGGTTCTGAAGATTATCCCACTGGCCGCCATCGTGGGCGAGCTGAAACTCTCTGGAGAGGCCTTCAAGCGCCAACTCCAGCTCAGCCATGGAAGCTATTCGCTGATTGACTCCGAGAAGGGCTATCTGACTTTCTGCTCGCTGCATGATGTCGCGCCTGACGGAAAGTCTGCGCGGTACTACTGGATCATGTCTCGCTCGGACCCTACCATCGCCGATCCAGACCATTGGCTGCACAAGGCCACCCAACAAGAGAAGTTGGACCATGCTCGCGAGGTCATGAGCAATCGGGAACCCAAGTTTCGCGAGATATTTGACCTGACTCCTGTCGAGGGTGTCAAGAAGGAGACTCATATCTGGCGCGACCTCGAGCTCTCCAGTCTGCCAGCTGGCCGGGTCGTTTTAGTGGGCGATGCGGCACACGTCATGACGCCCTTCCGTGGCGAGGGAGGCTATAACACATTCATCGATGCTATGGCCCTTGCCAAGATCCTAGACCGACTTGACAAAGAAGACAAGACTCATGACATCGAATCGATCAAGACTTCTGTTAACGAGTACAATGCTGAGATGTTGGAGCGCGGGGTGAAATCCGTGCAGCTGTCTCGAGAGTGGGTTGACGGGTCGAAGGTTAATTCTAAGAAGCCGTTGCTTGCACCTATGAAAGTCATCCCATTCTCGGAAGTCCCTCTGGAGGTCGCGGCCTGATGGAACCAATTCTTGGTGGAGCAACACGGTGAATACTCTATTAACGCAATCTAGCAGTTATGAATTACGGATATTAGTTTCAAAGGCCAAAAAAGGGAGAAAAAGAAGAAAAAGAAAAAGACAGATGTGGCTTTGAGTCCTTGCCGTGGACTATTTGGGATCCTGTTATAACTGCTCCTTCCTTGGTGTCTATCAAAGATTATCTATAATATTATACTCTTGGATCTTACTCTGTATTGACTTTCTCGATGGATTGGAAGTCTTTGGTTTCTCACTGTGATGCCGCTGAAGAAAGCGTGCCTTAGGGTTCTAGATCTGTATTCTGGGCGTGGATTTCTGTTCTGATCATTTGGCTTAGCTGCAAGAAATTGGATGTATGACATTTCAGGTTGAATGAGAAATTATCACGCCGTGATGATCATAGCCCAGAAGAGTCCTCGTTGACTGTAGAATATTGCCCTATGTCCATAGCTTTTATTTCTCTCCAAGCCGCTTTTATCGCCTCTGGTGTCAGTAAGTAACTAGAGAGAAAGGCGGCAGTCATTCTCCGCTATTTAGTTACAGTCTTAGATTCCAAATTTAAAAAAGAAGTTTTTCTGTCTTTATAATAATAATTTAATCATGGACATGTTTTAGTTACTGCGATCACCTAGGTCTTATCCATAGCCGCACCCACCGAAATCATTGAAGAACTTGACAAGCACTACCGATCACTTGGATTGCAGCAGTGGGACGGTAAGGCGGATTTTGAATTAGAGTGTGAGTATTCTCCCGGCATCGACGTCGTTAGAGCTACTTCGGACTATGACCAAGACGAGAAATACTCCGATTGGATTGTCGTTCCAGTGATCTACAGATAGCGTATAACTTCTAGATAACGGTTTGACGTAAGGAACATGCCGTTTAACAAAGACTCTTCTGTTTCCGCTTTGTGCGGAGGAGTTGGTTGAAAGTGACAGACCTGAAGTGAACGTTCTTAACCAAGGGGATTAATGTGACTCGATTTCTTCGTATTTTGAACATGTCACGGAGCAATGTATTCGAGACTGTTTTCGTCTCCAATCGGCGCATATGAGCCTCAAATTTCGCGTGTTAGCGCTGCCGAAACTCCACCATGACCAAGACGGCCGTGGCTGGAGTAGTGTAAGATCGTGAAGACAAGCGTACGCCTAACCGAGCTACCTTAGTTCACTGATGGCGGCGGCGATCTCGTTGGCTTTGACCTATCCGGTTAGTCTGTCGTCTGCATCTTGCAAATAACTTCTTATAGGCAGGGGAAGGTGGGAAGAGCATCAGTAACAGCCGGAGGATCTGATCGTATATGGCTCAGAGCCCTTCTATTGTTCCTTTTTTTCACATACTACAGTCTCTCGACTGCCTGGTAGCATTGGGTTGTTACTTAATTTACTCTATTGTGGCGAAGAAATGAATAAAGGACTGGGCGGAAAGAGCAGCTTGTTTGAAGATTGGGCTATCAAACCCAAGGGAATCCAAAGTCAATAGGTGTCAGTGACATCTAGCCACCGGCCTGGGCGCTTGCGGTGCTTGTAGGCCTGATATTGTTTTGAGACGGCAAAGTTTGGGAGACGCAAAGCAGTCACAATCTGCATAAATACATACAAGGAGCGTGTTATCGCTTAATTGGTATATAATAAGCGGAGCTTTTGGCAAACTGGAACTATATGCGCAAGGTATGTTTTTGCAGAGACATCCATTGAGAGGCCATTTTGTCTTATTGCATACAAGTTTATTTCTGGCTTTACTTTGTTTTAATTATTGTACAACTGGCGCATCGGTTGCAGCGTCAACATAGCAGAAGACAGTGTCATACGGCCGTGGAGCCGATCTAAAGCTCGTCCTAACTAGGGAAAGACATCGCCAGAAATTACGCAACGGTTTCAATGAAGAACAATGATATAATTTACTACGAACAACCAACGTTCCGTCGAGCGAGTTTGACAAGCAAGGGATTTTGTGGCATTGCGGTCATCCATTCGGTTCCAAACAGTCAATATCCGCTTATCTCATTTATTAAATTAAGCAGACTTGGGGTTAGATGCAAGATAAAGGGGCCTCTCAATGTCATCACTCTAGCATCTTGTAGTTAGACATCGCCTCTTCGGATAGATTACGTCGATTTGGTCTAAAAGCACGCTCTACTGAAGTATGTGGAAATGAGCTTCGGCTTACTGGACCAGTATGAAACAGAGACAGAGACTTGGAGATAAATCGTGCTTATTACATTCCTTTAGATTTATATGAATCAAGGTGGCGTTGTTCCAGTTTTTGTGTTTGCAGTCATGAATCCAGAGAAAAGAAAAAAGAAACGAAATGAAACCTCAAAAAACAAGAGATATTTTCTATTAGAAATGACTTTATCCAATCGAGCAATTTTTTAATCTAGTCTATTTGCTGGAGTTGATAGATCTAATGGAGCGGTTGAAATATTTCTTGGAGACAGCGTCTTTCACTTTGTACAGCGATTATGCGATATAATGAGCTGAGAACATTGAACAGCTATGGCATGCCACAGTGCATTTTTTGGAACATGCCAAAATTAAACCGGACCTCTTCAGCGGATTGGCTTGCGAATTTTCTCACTCTCGGATATTTATATCCAATACTTTGTATAATGACCAGTATCATGCGGACCAAAGCCATTTCGAACGTCATATATCACCGAAATGAAGCAGACGCTCACTCTCCACTGATTGCATCGGTGCTTACATTAAAACCTGGTACCGAAAACATCCTGGCCTTAACACTAGCAGAAATGCCAGCTCTCCAAGACAGACTACCGTCCCGTCGCAGCCAATTGGCCAACCTACGACATTCAAAATATGACCTTAGTTCGGTGAATACACACTGCCGCCGCCTTGCATAACACCGGTCCCTGCTCTGCCGGCGCTGACTCCACCTACGGCGATGGATCCGCTTACCGGGCACTTGAAAAGTGTTCGGGCGCGAGCTTAATCGACGAATTCGCATGTCAGCGTCGGACGCTGGATTCGAGTATATTACTTGAGGCAGGAGGCATGTAATAAACCGTATCAATCACAGCTTTAGGACCCTCAATCCCGTGAGCAACATCCACCATGTCGTCCGCTGATACGATGGGGCAGCTGCCCCAACACCAAACGGCCATTGTAGCTCAAGGACCAGGTCGAATGACTATCCAGAAAGATGCACCAGTGCCTGCACTGGCTCATGACATGGTTCTGGTGAAGACCGCAACAGTGGCCATTAACCCGGTTGATGTCAAGTCGCTAGACTACAGTCCAGCACCCGGAGCCATCATAGGCTTCGACTTTGCCGGTACCATTGTAGCACTGGGTGCGGATGCAGTCAAGGAGGGTCGTCTGGCCGTGGGTGATCGCGTCGCCGGGGTAGTCTACGGCATGGACAGGCTGCAGCCTGACGTTGGAGCCTTTGCTCAGTATGTCGGTGCGCTGGCGGATTTGGTCCTCAAGCTTCCCGACCATATTAGCTTGGAAGACGCCGCGGCTCTAGGATTAGCGACGGCAACCGCGGCATATGGCCTGTTCAAAGAGATGGAGCTCCCAGGTGCCCTCGACAGACTCAGCGGCCCCGTCTCTGACCGCGGCGACTTTGTCCTTGTTGCAGGTGGTAGCACTGCTACAGGTACGCGCGCCATTGAGTTGCTGAAGACGTAAGTTTGTCTTTATATTTACATGCTCTTCTATCTGTCTTCCTAAGTTCGGTTTGCGACTATCTATAGTCTCGTATCGAGAACAATATGATAAGAGGGTAGTTTGCTGATAGAAGATACTTGATAGTGCCGGTTTTCGCCCAGTCGCCACATCTTCTCCATCGAACTTTGAGCTCGTCAAGAAGTTCGGGGCTGAAGCGGTTTTTGACTACCATGACCCAGGCTGTGCAGATGCCATTAAAGCCTATACCAACAACGAACTGGATTATGCGCTGGACTGCATAGCCGAAGCAGAAACGACACAGCTGTGCTACGCAGCAATTGGTCGTGCTGGTGGCCGATATGTTGCTGTGGAGCCGTTTCGTGAGTCGATTGCCCAGAGCCGGATCAACACTGTGAAGGCATCGTGGTTCAATGTCATGACCGTCTGGGGTCGCAAAGTCGAGCTTGGTGGCGAGTACGCCCGTGAAGCCTCTCTCGAGGATCGGGAGTTCGGGGCTCGTTCCTTCGCGGCTGTACAGATATTGCTCGACCGTGGCTTTGTGACGACTCATCCCATCAAGCTCGTGTCTGGTGGCTGGGAAGGTGTTGTTGAGGGTGTAGACAAGATACGCAGCCAGCCGCCATCTGGCTACAAATTGGTTTGTCAGGTCGCCTGATACTAATCACGCTAAGATTTTTCGCGGTTTTCGGGTTGTTTACAGATTGGTACCGATAGATTACCATCTCTTGCAAGTACCATGGGCTTTTTCAGCGGATTTTCATTTCTCATGTACTGGATTACACGTGAGGGCACATGCTTATGAGATATTGTTACAAAGAAGTGCGTATGTATGTATGTATGTATGCAAATCAAGCTAAATGGCTATGGTGTTTTGGTCACGATCTTCAATCACAAGTCCCTTGGGCACCCTTGTTTCTAGGACCAACCAATCTATTGACTTTAATCGCCCTGCATCAACTTATCGCCTACCGTCACGCGCCGGGCGCGACGCAGCTATACAAGTCATGTTGGCACACTCCCTTGATTATGGTCGTTGCGATTAATATCTTGGCAATCCGTACATGTATATACTTTGCTCCAATGCCTAGGCGATTTAGTGTGATCGTTATACCCGCGGCCCCTGTACGATCGGCCGTTGCTATACTTGGACACCTTTTAACGGGTGAAAGCAACGGCGAATTAGAATGGAATCCTTTCCAGTGTCACGCTGGCGCGGATATTACGCATGCTTGCCACGCACTCACACAAGCAACGCGTTCTTGTGAAAACTCCGCCGTAGATAATTATGATTCATACCTAGTAGGCCCTCAAAATGAGGCTTTGCGGAGCGGACCGTCTTAGTGTCGTTGGAGGTCCCTTGCATGCTAAATTCGATTCCGTTAGCAGCATCGGGCGCCAAATACCACCTTGAAATTGGTGGCTGAATATTCGGCAGCCAATTGATCCCGACCGAATGCCGAAAGGGGATCAGACACGCAAGCAGCAGTGCGCCACAGATCCACCACCGAGCTGCACAGAGCTTGTGACCCTGTTCTGTCTGCCATGTTGTTGGTTTATTAATGAAGGACTCTGCTGCACTTGGCAGCTCAAAGACTCAACCAAGATCATTAAAAACCTAGTTCACATTGCTTCACTGCTTCAAACTACTCCGTGTTTAATACTCGTTCTACGGACCAACAAATCCCTCAACGTTTTATTATCATTCCATACCTTGTACTACTAGGGAGATGTCAGCCCCAAAGACAATCGCCTTTTTTGGCGCCACAATTGGCTGCGGACTTGCAACATTGAGCAACGCCCTCGACGCTGATACCCGTTGTATCGCCCTCTGCCGCACACCAAGCAAGCTCGAAGGGCTCTTTTCCGAGGACAAAACATCCCGTCTGACGATAGTCGAAGGGAATGTGCATGACGTCGATGTGGTCAAAAAATGCCTGACAGTCGATGGCACTCACCTAGTCGATACAATTATCTTCTCCATCGGCAGCCGAACAATGAACTACAAGCTTGAGCTAGATGATCCAAGCATTTGTAGAAGGGCTATTGCTACGGTGTTGGAGGCCCTGAACCAACTACGACGACAAGGCCTGACCGGCCGTCCCAGACTGATTGCCCTTAGCACTACGGGAATCTCTCAGTTTGGGCCTGATACCCCTTACATTGTGGGGCTCCTGTATTATTATCTTCTTTATTCACCCCATGAAGATAAAAAAGCGATGGAGCAGCTTATTGTAGGAAGTGACGAGGACTTTACCATTGTGCGGTCGTCCTGGATGCTGGACGGCGCGACGAACAAGGCGGTCCGAGTCGGCGTGGAAGACCCTAAGAATGGTCGTGAATCCGATGCGATTGGGTATTCAATCACGCGGGAAGATGTTGGAAAGTGGATTTTTGAGAATCTCGTCCAAAATGACAATGGCCTGTATGTTAGGAAGATTGCTACGATAACACACTAGATGTCGGAGACCTAGGAGCGTCCTCGCAACCCAAATGCGAGGTTTGAACTACGCTTTGATGAAAGGCAGGGGATTTCTTTTCCTGATTATTAGTAGAGTAGAGATAGATATAGTTTCAATATTACTTACCAGCATTGCGAATATCGATACATCAAGGGACTCCCGGCACTGTTCGCCAAGGCTCAAGGCGTGGGGAGCTTCCATGCTCTTATAAGAGAAATAAGTATACCCCTGATTATTCTCATTTCATTCAAAATATCGGCAAAGCCGGTATTATCCCCAATGTGTCTAATGACAGTCTTGGAGGATCCGTCACAATGTGGTGTGGTATTAGAGGCATGGCTTGTTTGGTTAGAACACTTGGCAAAAGCAGCTGCCTCCTCGGGGTCACCGGCTTTAGTGCCAGTGCCGTGCTAAAACGAACTAGAGGTAGTCATATATATTGTTCTCAGGGTCTAGACCTGCCTTCTTGGACGTTCTTTGGACAGAAAGCAGCCTGGGCCTTGGTGCTGGGGACGGTGATGCCGTCGGAGTAGCCATTCTGGTTAGCACCAGTGCTCTCAAACCGGGCATTCGACATGATCACCATCAAGAATGGCAACACTAAGCTTCTTCAGGATAATAGAAGCTACGCCTTCTCTACAGGTATGTCCATCTGCACCTGCATCTGCATCTTGCATATGCAAGGAGCCCATAGGGGAAATTTTTCAACAATGAAAACTTCAGTTCCAAGGATTACTTACATACCGCAAACTACAACAACCCAAGACTCACCGCTTCACAGTATCTACACGCCTTAGTGAACATTTAGCATTTATGGTACGACTGTAAACGGCGATGTCTAATCTATCTAGGGTCTTAATACTTTAATACCTGGTAGTATAGCCACCCATTTCTGAAACCATATATCAGACTGCTGACGTGACTTGAATATCCTATACAGGGCCTCCAAAAGGCAGATAATTCTATTGAATAATCCCACTTTATGAAAAGTAATGCTCAAAATATTCGACAGCGTCAAAGGCAAGGATATCTTCCTGGATCAGGTATATACCCGACATTGGTAGTATCGTAGTGGGTACTGTTAGGCGGTAGCATCCCGCAGTGTTAAACCGATCAGGAGAAATCTCCTGATAGCCCGCCATTACGCAACTTTTTAAGGGGCTTCCATGAGGCAGAAGGCGAACTAGAGCCTCCAGGGAAGCGGCAGCCGCTGCCGACGATGCCAATAGATTCAGACTAGTATTGGGAAGCCATTGTTGCTTACAGTAATTTCAAACGTGGCTTTTAACCAGTTGAGGAAAAAGATCCTCATTATGAAGCTAGTGGAGTTTTGCAATTCTCTTCGGTTGAAGGGGATGAAGGAGTAATGTAGCGGTGTAAGAACTAGTTGGGTGGACGTGTTCAAAGTGTTGAATTCCTAATCGTTGCTTGCCCAAGTGCCTCAGCTTTCACGAGGCATTTGAAGGTGATTGAATCAAGTCTTCCTCTGAAATATCTTGAACCAGCGTCTAGTATTCTTGGTGTCACAAGAGTAGAGTTGTATCTGCAACTGATAGATGAGCACGATAATCTTTTTACTTTGGCATTACCCGGAATCTTGATGCCATTCAAGGCTGATCCTCCTTTTTTCCCCTCGTGATGGCCGGAGATATCAAAATCTGCTCTCTCAGCCACCCCTGAATACTCAAGGCTTGTTGTTGCCTAACCGCTACCATTGGGCATACATCCGTTTGGTCCGATTGGCCAGCAGTAGAGGGTAAAAACTTGATGGGATTCAGTTTCGTGATAACCTAAGGAGTTAGATACTATGGCCATGAAATCAGCGGGTAGAACTGGATAGTTGGTACGCAAAATGCAGGGCAGGCAGAAGTACACGAAACAAGTGATGCCGAGGGCATGGGGTAGAGGAATGCCAAGACGGCATGGATACAACGGCAAGAACAACATAAATTACAGACTTGGCAGAAATTGAACAGCTTCTTTATCTGATGTCGTTGTAAATGCTGCTGCTCTTGATGCTATTGCGATTTTTGTCGGTGAATTGATTCAAAGGCAAGCTGCTGCTGTGCTAACTATCCATCATCCGTTGGAGTCTCGAAGTTTTTTGGTGCTAGGTAAACAATGACTAAACATACGCCGAATGACTCGAGTGCCTTCTAGCGCAGCCAAATGTACCTTGATACACCAGGATATAAGCTGTCTGAGGGAATGTAGCCGTTAGCGCCAGCTGGCTTACAGCTTGCTACTAGGTATGGAACCTTGTCTGAAGGAAATCGCCCCTCAGTGTACAGGGCTGCTGAAGTGCTGTAGTCAACAGCATCCAGGAATTAACAAGGGTGCTGGCGAGGGCTAGAATAATTATTCCTATCTAAGTTACAAATTAACCTAAGATTATTTATATATGTAAAAGATTTTTTTTAAAACATTAAAATTTTTTATTAAAATGATACCAAGAAAGATGATTTAGTGTGGGGATATTGTGAGCAAGGGAGCAAAACCACCACCTTCAAAGATATCTCGCCCATGTGCATGCATACCTAGACTCACCATTGTCCAGGGGAGGGGCGTGATCATCCACGGGGTACTCCGCACATTGCGGAGTACACCGGATGTCATACGATGACACGGCAGGCTGAAGACAAGGCCATGCTTCGTAGCCAATGAGATGCCCCGTCGCATTCATGAGGGAGTTGATATGCGCACCCAATTCTTCTGCCAGGGGGGCGTGTGCATCTCGTACGAGTAAAAGGCCCTTTCTACTAGGTACTAACACTAGTTGTCTGGGGTGCCCGACTGATTGGATTGCGTGAGTTTGCAATACGATACGCTGACAACGTACAAGCGGATCGCCGCCAGGAAGGCAACCCAAACGCCTGGTCCTCCGCAATAATACAAAGTACATGCACATGTCATGGCCCAGCAGCGATCAATATTCCAGATATCGCCGCTTTTTCTTGGTGAGTCACTCTCAGTGTTTTTGAGCACCACCCAAGATTTGCGAGACGCCACGTGAGAGGCTAGATTCAATGGAAAAGCAACAAGTTTGTACCTAGATATAGATTATTAGTTTTTTCCCCCACGCGCCTTCATGCTCATGTTCTTGCTCTCCTCCCCCCACTCTCTCTCACACACATACACACCCAACAAGGCTGCACAAGTCTTTGATAACACTGTGATCCAAGCGTTATGTCTCCGTTCCCGTTTCATTTCTTTCGGTATAATAAAAAGTCGAGAGCGTGAGACTGACAGCTTACAGGGTGTCTCGGCACAGGAGTGGCTCCGTGATTACTATACTAGATACGCAGAAGGAGTGGTACAGGTCTAGACATACAAAATGCATGTGCTTTGGTTCAAAACTATCATAATGATTAATACAAGGCTGAACTAAACATCAGCTGGGGACGTTATTCAGAACCTAGGGATGGATATGGGGGTCGGTTCCACATAATCAGCAATGAATTTCAAGATTACTCTCGTTCTATCTACTATTGCCATTGACATCAAGGCAGGAAAACAACGCTGATTTTCTTCTTCTTTATTTTGGCATTCAATCCAAAAAGACTTATTCGGATATATGAACATTGAGATGCTTCTAGCGTGATACTTGTAACAATGTGTAGTGAAGAAGAGTCTGGCTTTATAGCCCTCATTTTTCCTATGACGTCTATATATGTATTTCAATAGACACAGTTTAGCCACCAACTCCGCTTCATTTCCTGGTGATAAAACACCTGCATTGCCACCACCGTTAACCAATCTGAGAAAAAAGCAAAATGACATAGGAAAATAAAAGAACGTTTAGAAGCATCGTTAGATTCAAAGAGAAATTTACGTATGTATGCGCGTATACTATATATACGGTAAAAACAATTCATGAAATTCGTAACATCATATAAGGAGCGTTTGTCGGAGACGGACAATGCGATATCGGACCTCCATTTCGAGCTCAATGACCTCTGCAATGGTAGCATGCGTGGTGGGCAATGATGCAGGTAGACTTCCCGCCTGGTGTTGGGGAGTGTCAAAAAGCTGCTGTGATGAGACCTGCGATGGCTGCTGTGGAGAAGACTGAGAAAGTGGTGATAAATAGGAGTGTACAGCTCGGCATTGGCGCTCAGTCAGATAGGAGCAGAGCTGCACAATCATGACCAGCCGGATATCCGCGAGCCCAGCGTCCGGGCGAGGCTCAGGATCGACGCCACCATTACTGTTGGGCGTCACGCTACCACGGGAGCTATTTCGTAGATCACCATCGAGTTGTAGAGCGGTGAAGACTACGACAAAGATGTTTAGTAGCAGCGTGTGGCACGCAATGACAAGATGGCGCATGACTGTGTTGGAGTATTGGCCTTGGTTCGGTGTACGAGAAAAGCTAGATGGCGACGATGAGGAAGAGGATGACAAGGAGGATGACAACGCCAAACCGTTGTTGCTGCCGCATGCAGCTTGGTCCAAATACGCTGTATTGCTGTCGAGGGAGCCCGGCATGGATGTAGGAGTGGGCAGGGGGCCGGTCCCGTTAGGCCAGAAGCTCGAGTCAACTGGCAGGCACTGCATGATTTGCAAGAGATGACACGAAGCGGAGAATGCGTCGAGCAACGTATTACCAAGCGTGACAGCGCCCGCACAAGGCGTGGGGGTTTGATTTTTTGAGGCTTCGGGTCGAAGAAGCAAACTGGAAGAGTCGGCAGAAACCTGGACCAACCATTGGGCAACCAGTTTAAATGTAGCGTCGTCAACGAGTAGGGATGACAAGATTTGGTTTTGGCCAAAGTCTCGAGACTGGATCAGAGATTCGACTGTTTCAGCGAGTGTGCAGCACGTGCGATGCAGCGGGTAGAGGCGCATGCTAAGCTGGGAGAGCTGAGCGATGCCATCATCGGGGGCTAGATGCATCTGCGGACGCGCCGGTTGCGATTGCTGCTGATGCTGAGGCTGCTGGTGTAGATGCTGCTCAGGAACTTTTTGCAGGTGAGCCGGCGACGCAGTTCTGGTCTCCACGTGCTTCAATCCCCAGTCTTGGATATATGGGAAAGCAGCATCGGGGAAGGCGGCCATGCCGACAGCATCACTCAGTTGGTGAATGCCGTCCATCATGGTCTGGTGCAGATCCATGGTTGACGTTGGCCTGCTGGAATCGTGATGCTGCTCGTTGTCCATATCGATTTGCATGTCGCCCCAGTTGAAGGGCTCTGCCAACCACGACCATATGGACGTGTCTGATGTGTCTGTAGAGATGGTGGTAGCTGCATCTGTGTCCATTGGGCCTGTCAAACTTGGAGGATCATCATTGCCGCCGCAATTGATGTTCCCAGGCGGTGGCGAAGAGTGCTTGCCATTGCCATTGCCGCAATCACCGTCAGCGACAACCGTCTTTGGATTTGACGGAATCGGCTCAGGCGTTGCTGGTGATGTAGAAGGTTGATTGAGGGCCGAAGAAGCGGAAGAGGAAGTGGCAGAAGCAGAGGTGGCGGTGGCAGTGGCATTGGCCGCAGCAGCAAGGTTAGAAGCTGAGGCTGTGCGAGAAGAAGAGTTCGAAGACGAGTTTTCCATGTGAAGCCGGTACATGCTTGGGCGGCCCTTGGGCAGACTGAAACTGTAGACACAGCGCGCATTCTGTCTTAGACATCGATTGCATGCGCCTGTATTGCTGCCGCTGGCCCGTGTACACCGCAGCTTTTGGCCATGGCATCGATCGCATGATTGGCGTCTTGAAGCAGTCGAGGTTGATGCTGTAGTAGCGGTGGTGGTTGTAGTGGCAGCAGTAGAAGCTGCCGTGGAAGTTGAAGGAGAAGCCATCTTGGAGTAAACCGTCTGTTCAAACTGGCCTTGAATGAGACCGAAGGGTTGCAGGTGCAATATCGAGGCAGAGCTCTGGTAGCTTAAGTACCTAGCAGAACTACCAGCTTCGGCATCGTGTATACTTGTAGCTTACAAGCATGTGTGTATGTTGCTTTGGTAAGGCAGCTCCGGTGGGTACAGATGCTTCAGGTACCTGGGTACTATAAGCAGCACACGTGCATGTACCTTGGTGGGAGCGGGGGGAACGCGGCTCCATTCGATGCTTGCGCAGTAAGGGTAGATAGCAACGGATTGGATTGCATGTAAGACCGGGCTAGACGGTAAGAAGGAGAAGAAATCGTGAGATGGCTGAGTTGCCGGCAATTAGCAGTCGAGGAGGCGGTATGTTGATGAGTTGACGACGGTAACGATGATTGCTCTCTTTCCAATTGTTCAAGTTCCTAAGTCACTGCTGGTTGTTGATGCAGAAAGACGCTCAAAGATACATATAATATTTGGGAGTTGGATCTCCAACAATGGGTTGTAATACTAGTACAAGGATGATAGCGAGTGGGTTCATCTACTGGTTCGGACGACTCTCGGCCCAGCGAGGCTCCAGTTATCTGCGGCGTGGAGTGGGCAAGCCAGAGATGAGAGGGTGTGTAGTGAGATGGCGTTGCTCGGGACTTGCATGATGCTAGAGATCCAATACCCTGTACGGGCCTTGTCTTTTTTCTTCCTGTAATCTCTTCCTCTTTTGCCTGTTTCTTTATCTACCAATACATACCTATATATGTACGTATATATATATATCGCCCTCTCTCTCCACCTCTCCCCCTCTCTATGAGCCTCACAGAAGGGCCGAGGTGGGGAGCACGCAGAAAAGAAACTTTACTGGGAGCACCAGCAGCACCTGCTGCACCCTGGGAGATGGGCTAATGCGGGTAAAGCAATGAAGCACCGATTAGTAATGCCTGAGGGTGAAAGGTTGACAGGATCCCATGCTGTACCGCTCTCGGTTCTTTAAACTCATTTTTGCTAGGGATATAATCGCTACTGCTTATATGTACGCTATCATACCCTGCCAAAATCCCACATTTATTATGTCTGCTGCGCTCCGTTCCCTGCATACAAGGGCCCGTTGACGGTTTGCCTTAGCTGGCGCTTACTAGGTCGATAACGATGACAGGGAGCGCTCCGCGGTTGTAAAGGTACAGTAGGTAAACTCATATACATGTAGGGTTGCCCTACAGCCGAATCTACTACTGCCTTAGTACAGGCGGTTAAAAGAAATATATACCCTGGTTACTAGACGTTTCGTATGATGCAGACATTTCCGCAAGCAAAGTTGGAATACATCAAGTTATGAGCCAATTACATGTATCTCTTTCCGTGATTGATAGCGCATGGCAAAGCCTGGCTTTTTAAAAAATCCTTGTCGCCTTCTTCTGCCCATAACGAGGAACATCCAATCTGTGCTAATGTACGAGCATGACCTTCGCAGTACACTAGCGTATGCCGGTTTTCTAGCTGTTAGTACCGCATCAGCCAACTCAACAGGTCGGTACCCCGACAATTGCATATACGAATCAGCTGTAATGAAGCTGCTGTAGGAGCACGTTCCCGGTCAGAATCCCAAAAGCTTCCAGGGTCAACAACGTATCGTCTTACTTTTGTGGCTTGTCTTGTTGGTTCTGGGAGGAATATCTGGCCGTATCAGCGATGCGTAGAGTACATGCATGGGGTACGCAGCCATGTTCTGTCTGGAGTGTAACCGAGAACCTAGACAAGGAGCTTCTTTCGCTTTGGGGCGAGTACACGAGCCACCAAGCACCCAGTTCCTATTCCCCAAATACATACATACCTAGATAACCATTGCGTCCACACAGAGATACCCTGCAGCTGCACCATGTTCTGCTCATCATCCAGGTTACAGCACATATACACGCATCTGCTGGGCCTCACAGGCCATCGCATGGAGAAGACGTCCAAGCGCCGTGCTACTCCAAGGATTCAGGGGAGATGATCGCCAAGGCGGATAGGCCCCTAGAGACTCCTCTTTCGCGTGGGCCACGTGGTCCCAGTCTGGTAAATGTTGGCCGGTGCCGGGAAACGCTTGCCACTTGTCAATTATCATTTGATTCCAAGCAATTGTGCGCCGCTACAGAGTCGCAACGAGCGATGGATTGGCCGATGGATTGGGGATGAATACCCGCATGTACGCTTCCATGGGTGTACGGGATATTCCGGCTACTTTGCTGCTGCCTACTAGTTGGTATTTACGGCTTATGCACCCACACAAGGTAGAAGGAATCGACGGGATCTGACATCAAATCTATCTGCCACACCACAGTCATGTCACCATACTACGGAGTGCATGTACCTCTTTGCAGCTACAACCAGAAAACGCTTCAAGAGCAAGAGATTTACAGATTGGCTATAGCAACATGTGTGTAAACTCCCCCAACGGTGCCCACAGAGCCAATGCCTGTATTACTATTTCCCTCAAAGTGTTGACAAGTGGGGTATCCCCAGAATGTATCCCGGCTTTGACCAGGATAAGGATTTGGCTAGCCATATTACCAGTACCGTACATGACCAGAGAGAAATAATTGGAACGGCTAATTTTGCGAGCTACAGGCTTGTGGATCTCCCCAGAAAATGAAACCTGTTCTTGAATCGAATAAGTAACAGGCTAGCTTGGACACGTTAGCATGATGCTCATGAATCAGCGACACTCGATCCCATTTTCCAAGGTACAGTATGCAACCTTCGAGGTACGCGTACGTATTGAGCCTTTCGAGAGCGTTCTGGAAGAGGACACCATCTCTCCCGCCAAGCAGCAGGTTTCCCATTTGAGATGCTATTCATCCTACATACCGACATAGATGTAGACTAATCTGCGTAGATCATCCGATACTCTGCAGACAGATATCGGCCGAATAGCGTATGGCACAACTATCATCCCGGACCAACTCGTATAATTACCAGGTAGGACCCGGAGATATATACACGGCTGTGGGCGATGCATCGGCCATGCCGGACGCATTCTAGAACGTAATATCGGAAGTGATTTGCGCTGAGGGCTCACAGTATCAGAACAATATTCTCTAGGGACAATCTTTTGGGGATTGTTTTGCTGGTTGACTGTTATAGAAGCTATGGTACCTGCACTAGTTATAATAGGTACTCGCCGTGTTTTTCGGTGTTTCCATAGACGAGATCTCGATGGTAGGGGTGATTTACCAACGAGTGGCTCTTGTTATGAACTCGATATGGCACCTGAACGTAAATCACCTCGAGCTCTTTGATCGAGATTATAGTAGCGTCTAGATTCGCCCCCAAGCTCTAAACAAGCGGCTCCCCGAATTAGCATCGGTATCCGTATCTACCTAGTAGTCAAGGTACCTAGTAGATATGTATGCATGTACCCGTTGGTTCCACTCTTAGTGACCAACTATCTGGACTTCGCAATGCCCGAACGGTTGGGTTTCCGAAGTGAAACTAGCGGGTATAGAATATTCTATGAATAAGCGCCAACATAAGTGTGGTACCGGCTTCTTCTATTCACCGACAAGGTAATACCGCTTTGTGTATGTACCAAAGATACCTAGTATGCAACTAGGTGGGAGGTTCAGAGGTACTTTTGGTGCCGAATCGTGTTTCCTGCACTGAAGGGGGAGAGAGATAGCGGTGATAGGAAAACATCCCGAGAGTGAGACGGCATAGCTTGCTACGGGTGTAGCCTGGGGGCACTAGTAAAATGCTGTGAGACAGGGAATGCCGATACTGCTAAATCAAAGGCGTGGAGGTGATTACATGGGAGACATTGAGATGGTGTGTGTGGTAGAATATTACCATCTCCCACGCTAGCAGATGTAATAACCTTGAATCTATAAATGTACAAAGTGTTGCTATACCTATACAACAGAAAAGGCGTTTTGCATGTGTATATACGAGTATTGGCAGTTATATAGATGTTCAAGCCATGTAATAGTACTTGGTATTGTAGTTGAATACCCGTACCCCGTTTGGAGCCCCTTTAAAGAGACGACCGGAGAGAGGGAGACGAGGAGAGGCAAGAGAGAGAGATTGCTCGAGCAACAGCATCTTGACAAAAAAAATCCACTCCAAAATCACCGATAGGACGCCACCGTCTTGATCGTCAGGGCCCATACCTATTCGGACGGCAGCCTAATCTCAGAGACCGCTCGACGTATCTTGTCACCCACTTTCTCTCCGTGTATGCGCGCGCGTCTACATGCATCTGTACCTTGTAGCCTGCGTTGGCACCTTGCGATCCCTAAACATGTTAGTAAATCGCCGAACATCTGCTGGAATAGCCTAGCAGAAGTCGTTCTGGTGGCGTCGTGAGGGATGAGATACGACTGACATGCCGGCGTTATTTTAGCTAATCATTTCACAACGCCGCTAGTCCACAAGCCGCACAAAGCGGAAGCGAATAGAGTTGCTCGGACCATGTGCCGCAAGCTGCAAATGACAGTGGCAATGACGAGCTGTTCTAGCGCGTGTTTGTGCGGAGTTGTTGGCGGACCGGAGCCTTGACAGGAGGACCGGGAGGCAGGGGAAACGTGGAAGGTTGATCCTACTGTACTCTGATCCTTCTTTCGGGCTAAAAACGACCCGGCCAAGAACGCCACCGGGGAAATCAGCGGCAGGGATCCGCCTGATCGGAGTGGGCTTTCGGGCATAATTCGACGACGTGATTTGCTGGAGATGGGGAGATGGGCTCAGGAGGCATCGCAGGGATAACGTCAAAGAAACCCCTGTCAAGCCACCAAAACGCCACCAAAGCCACTCAAGCCACCAGAAGCGGCAACACGGAGCAAAGAGATTCCAGAGCGCGCTAAAGGCAACCCCTGTTCCAAGAGATAAGCCACCACGATGATGGTGGGTGGGCGGAGAGCGAAGGTTATCGCGAAGTAGCATATGCTGATATCGCGAAGGAGCATATGCGGAAACGCCACTTAGGCTACCACGTTTAAGAGTCATCACTGTGTTTCGATAACATTTATTTGGGAGAAAAGGGGAGAGTTTCTTTGCCTAATCTGGAGACTGCATAACGGGATTTACAGTGAATGTGGCAAAGTGGGAAAATTAAGGTATTAAACTTGTTTCCATACAAAACTTGGTTAGTGTTTCTCTCTATCTGTTTTAAAAAAAACATTTTCTTCATGTAAGCTGAATCTCAGAGTAATAATGATATCATAGACTTACGTTACGTAAATTATTATGGTATATTTTACCGTCACTTTCACTTTCAATATTGCAGCAAATTCCTACAGGGTAATCAATAGTCTGTATTCCAACCCCTGTCAGTCCCATCCAATCACGATGAAGTCATGCGTAGTCAACACGACTCGATATGATCAAGTCGTCCATGAATTCGAGAAACCTATACGATGAACGATCTGGAATTCTTTCGCTTGTCTATCTCATTATGGTACAACAAGAACCGAGTCATGAAGTAGAAGCTGAGGTAACGTTACGCTACAACTGCAGGTTTCCGAGAGTAATTGCCTTAATGGAAATGTACTCATCAATTCCATGAAGGCTTCCTTCTCTCCCGTAACCACTTTCCTTCACTCCACCAAATGGCGTCTCACACCCCGAAATCTTCCCAGTGTTAACGCCAACCATTCCGACCTGTAGCTCTGAGGCTACTCTCATGACACGATTGACATCTCGGGAGAAAAAATAGCCTGCCAGGCCAAATTCCGTGTGGTTGGCCAAGCGAACAGCATCTTGCTCGGTCTCGAAGCTGAAAATGGGGGCAAGTGGACCAAATGTCTCTTCTGAAGCAACCTTCATATCTTCAGTGACTCTAGATATTACAGTTGGCGGGAAGAAGAATCCTGCACCGTCAGTACCACTTCCTCCAATCTCTACTACTCCACCTTTTGATACAGCATCTTCAATGTGCGATTGGACTTTGGCGACGGCACTTCGGTTCACTAGCGGACCTTGAGTGGTTGCGGAGTCCAACCCTACGCCAAGTTTCAAGGATGCCACCTTCTGCACAAGTTTTTGTGTAAACTCTCTGACGACGGTATTTTGGACGAGGATGCGATTGGTACTGCGGGGAAAATTAAAGTTAATAGGATGAAGAACATGAGGCTCGCAGATAGCCCTTACCAGATACAAGTCTGTCCTGAACCACGAAATTTGGAGAAAATTGCGCCATCAACAGCAGCATCGATATTGGCATCATCAAAGACAATAAATGGTGCGTTTCCGCCAAGCTCAAGACTGACTCTCTTCAGGGTGCCGGCCGCGAGCTTTGCTAGCATCTTCCCGACGCCGGTCGAGCCCGTAAAGCTAAGCTTACTGACAAGTGGATTTGTTGCCAACTCTGTGGCTGCTTGCCGGTCCTTTGTTGGACACACCTGGATGACTGCTCGGGGAAAGCCGGCGTCAAGCGCGAGCTTGGTCAATGCAAGGCATGTGAACGGCGTTTCGCTGGGTGGCTTGATGACAACAGAACAGCCAACGGCTAAAGCCGGTGCAATTTTACGTGTGATCATGGCCGCTGGGAAATTCCAAGGCGTGATGATTCCACAGACCCCCACTGGCTCTTTGATTGTCCAAACATTCGTGTTGGCCTGTTGGGACGGGATTGTTGTTCCATAAACTCGGGGGGCTTCGTCGGCAAACCATGACACGAATGATGCTGCAAACAGGACCTCGCCAAGAGACTCTGCAATGGGTTTACCATTTTCAAGACTGAGAATTGTCGCCACTGTTACTGCATTAGCGATGCCTATTTAACCGCTTCAGGTGATATTCACAAATATCCTTGTTGGCAGTAATCAGCTCAAACCAGCGGCGCAATAGGTTACCCCTACTATGAGCAGTCGAACTCCGAAAGAAGGTTCTCTGCGCATCATATGCAGATTCAATAGCGCGTTGGAAATCCGCAAGATCACAATTGGCAACATTTCCGAGAATCTTCTCCGTTGCAGGCTCAACGACTTCAAATGTGTTCTTCTTTTCTACCCATTGGCCATCGATGAAAGCAAGGCCAGTGAAGAGTGGCTCGTCCTTGAGCTATTGATACGAGAATCCTATCAGCGTAGTCCTACTATGAGAAGCAAGCTGACATACCCGGTTAATGGCTTGATCCACAAGATCAGCGTGAGCCATAGTTGCAAACAAAGAACACAGCTTCTCAAATTGTTAATTACTCCAGGTCCCCAGGGGAATGTTTGAGCCGTAAAAACTTCTTGAGAGCATGGCAGGCTAGGAAGGCCTTTATAGATATCCGCAATAGACATCTACTGTTTATAATCAACCTTTTGTCTGACACCGAGACTGTAGGAGAAGCATATCGGTTTTTTTCCCAAGCCCCCACCATCGTTAATGCATCCTGGATGATATTTTACTGTGAGGATTATTGGGAGAAAGAAGTCACTACGCTAAGAAGATCTAAGAAGATTACGTCTGATGATGCTTGATTGCGTCTCTGTTGAATGAGCAATTGCTTGAGAAGAGTGTTTCCATTGACGCTGTACCTGTTCGTCGTGGGATTCCTATCACATATTATAAGAAAGAAGGAAAAATCCGCGTGCTTATTTTGTAGTGTAGGATTTAGTTTCCAACCCCTCTTGCATCTCCATAAAAGCTCGTTATGAACTACCAGAATTAACTGCACCGTTACCAAAAGGCCGTTGTTTAGCGTAAACGGAACCCCACCAGTCTCTTAAGGTTGCTTGTAATCATAATGAGTATCAGTCCGCGAGCTATATGTCTACTATGTAAATGCACATCGTTGACAATTCATAAGGAAGAGTTTAGAATCTTCCAACTAAAGAAGCCAGAGTTCAATTGAGACGTAGAGGTTGAGCGCAATTGGCAGTGATGGCGGACGGCAGATCTCTCAAAAGTGGCTACCTCGAATTTTACCGTGCAGGAGATGAAGAAACACATCCAGACGGCAAACCGGTGTTAAATCGATATTCAAGGTTGCTCACTAAGAATCATGATTTTCCAGGAGCTAAGGTATGCCAGTTGACAATTGAACTTCTTGTAGTAGTTTACTGATGATGGTTGGTCAGGCGATGCTCTATGCTGCTGGTGTGCCAGATAAAAAGCACATGGATACTGCGCCACATGTCGGCATTGCCAGTGTGTGGTGGGAAGGCAATCCGTGCAATATGACTCTGCTAGATTTGGGTAAAGAAGTTAAAAGGGCTGTGGTTGAAAAAGGATTCCTGGGCTGGCAGTATAACACGATCGGCGTCAGTGATGCCATCACCATGGGTCACCAGGGTGAGTATTTACCACGCGCGTGGAATATTTGGTCACAATGAGCTAAAATATATTTCAGGGATGCGATTCTCACTCCAGTCGCGAGAGATTATTGCAGACTCCATTGAGACTGTGACATGCGCCCAATGCCACGATGCTTGCATCGCTATTCCTGGATGCGACAAGAATATGCCCGGATCCATTATCGGAATGACTAGACACAACCGACCATCCATCATGATATTTGGTGGAACAATTGCCAAAGGCTACTCGAATACATTGCGCAGACCGGTAAATATCAGCACATGTTTTGAAGCCTTTGGGGCATACCATTATGGCACCCTGAAGCAGCCTGAGGATGGTGGAGACACAAGCAAGTCCAAGGAGGATATTATTGAAGACCTAGAGGCGCATGCCTGCCCAGGGGCAGGGGCCTGCGGTGGGATGTATACGGCGAATACGATGGCCACTGCCATTGAATCTATGGGATTTACTCTACCTGGTTCGAGCTCAACGCCTGCGGCATCTCCAACTAAAATGCGGGAATGCACTAGGGCTGCTGATGCAATTCAAATCTGCCTGGAGAAAGATATTACTCCCCGACAGCTTTTGACGAAACGATCTTTCGAAAACGCCCTTGTTATGACTATGGCCTTAGGTGGGAGTACGAATGCTGTCTTGCATTTACTGGCGATGGCTGCAACTGCGGATGTGCAGCTGACGTTGGATGACTTTCAGCGAGTTTCAAATAAGATCCCCTTTATTGCCGACCTTGCTCCGAGCGGCAAGTATCTCATGGCCGATTTATACGAGATTGGTGGAGTTCCAAGTGTTCACAAGCTGTTGATTGCAGCAGGGCTCCTGGACGGCGGCATTCCTACCATCACGGGAAAGACTTTAGCAGAAAATGTCCAGGACTGGCCCTCTCTTCCTTCTGACCAGGTTATTATCCGACCACTCAGCAATCCTATCAAACCAACCGGCCACCTGCAGATCCTCAGGGGTAACATTGCACCTCAAGGAGCGGTGGCAAAGATTACTGGCAAGGAGGGGCTGGTGTTTCAAGGCAAGGCAATGTGCTTTGACAAGGAACGGCACCTGAATCTTGCTTTGGAGAGAGGCAAAATCCCTCATGACGAGAATTTAGTGCTGATTGTGAGATATGAGGGCCCAAAGGGTGGACCAGGCATGCCTGAGCAATTGAAGGCGTCTGGGGCCATCAAGGGGGCTGAGCTCACGAATATCGCTCTGGTCACCGACGGCAGATACAGTGGCGCTTCTCATGGGTTTATTGTCGGCCACGTTTGCCCAGAGGCTGCAGTTGGAGGTCCTATCGCTCTTGTCAAGGACGGTGATATGATCACTATTGATGCAGTCCATAATACTATCAACTTTGACGTTAGTGATGAAGAGTTGGCTGAAAGAAGGGCGAGTTGGAAGCCACCAAAGTCCCCAGTCAGTCGGGGGACGCTGGCCAAATATGCTGCCCTTGTAGGAGATGCGAGCCATGGAGCGGTTACAGATTTATTTTAACATAGAATTCTTATTATGCAATAGAAACTTATTCTCAACGACCCTTGAATGCATCTTTGCGTCCAGATATTCATACATAGATTGCGCTATGACACGCGAATTGAAGGCCGTTTCACTGAGAACTATAGAGAAAAATATCAATGCATTGAATTGGGGATTATTTTAGTCCTCCGCTAAGTAATATGCTTTGGCCTGTCATGTATCCAGTTTTGCATAGCATTGTCACTACATTAGCGACCTCCTCCGGCCTGCCGAGTCGTCCAACAGGAATGTTCCGTACGTCGCCTGGCGTGCCCTCAACAAATTGGGCGTCAGGAATCATACGTGTACCACCAATCATTGCAGGGGCAATGTCGTTAATGGTGATACCATGTTGGGCGTGTTTGAGAGCCAGATTTTTCACCATGCCCATCAATCCGGCCTTAGAAGCGGCATAGTGGCAACCATTGATGCCTCCCCCGTAACCTGCAATACTACCCATCAAGATGATGCGGCCCCATCCTTTCGCCTTCATGTGTGGCACGGCTAACTTGCACAGTATGAATGATGCTGTCAAATTCACACGGATGGTATACTCAAATTCATCGAGGCTGATATCTTCCAGATTTGGGATGCGCTTCCCATGACCGGCATTAGAGAGTAAAATATCCGGAAATTGCCCGTGTTCAGTCTTGATTTCTTCGAACACTCGACCAATTTGCTCAGAGACAGCCATGTCAACTTGGTGAATGGAGACTTTTGGCCGGCCGAAATACTCTGGCAGCTCAATCTCGCTCAGCTCTTTGGCAAGACGGTCGACATCGCCTTTTGATGATGAGTACGTCAAAGCAAGATGAACACCCTGGCGATAGAGAACGTCGGCACAAGCTTTGCCGATTCTGAGAGAGACAAGTGGCATCAGCAATTACTGGTACACAACAGCCAAAACCAGTCTCGCTAGGTGAAACCTACCCTCCAGATGCTCCCGTAATCAAGGCGAGTTTGCCTTGCAACTCGTCGGTAGAAGTCATTTTTGTTTTGTTGATGAGAATAATGTGGAAAAAGCAGGTTGAACACCAAAATTCACTCTTTCAATGTAGTTCATACGGGATTGGCTACTTCATGAAGGACGAGCGACACAGACGCGATACGGCTCGTTCTCGCCCCCGCACCCCAGCCACCAAAGTTGGTAATCGAGAACGAAGTCTGTGTTTTGGTGTTCTCCACTCTCCACATACGAAGAAGGGAAGCTAGACCCGACAAATCAACGTCTTTGACATCTCGATTGAGGCAGTTACTAACGAGGTCGGATCAGCAAATCTCTTGTGTGCTATCATGCACCGGAATAGGGTCAGAATGGCCATGTACTGAATTTCGTGTCCCCGTGCCCCAGACTTCACATGAAAGTTGCTACTTC
The DNA here is from genome assembly GCA_003439915.1 of Trichoderma atrobrunneum. Lineage (NCBI taxonomy): Eukaryota > Fungi > Ascomycota > Sordariomycetes > Hypocreales > Hypocreaceae > Trichoderma > Trichoderma atrobrunneum. The sequence continues at coordinate 338,949 of PNRQ01000004.1, read as the reverse complement.
TTTTTATCTCTAGACAGAATAAATTGATTCAATTCGGCACAAGCCTAACGTCGTCAATGGTTTTGTTACACCAGTGAGGTTCACTTTTTAAGACCTACGTTGTACTACCTAATACTTCTTTTTGAGTGAACGAAAAGCTTTTGAGATATACTCAAAAAGATGATGCAGGCTGTCGTTTTTAAGGGAAAGCTGCAGGTGAAGGTGGAACAGCGGCATATTCCTAAGATAGAAGATGCTGAAGACATCATCGTCAAGGTCGGATACACAGCGCTCTGCGGAAGGTATGTCTCCCTCTTTCTCGAACGCTGAGTATGCAACCTAGACTGATGCAACGAGATCATCTATATAGTGAGCTTCACGTGTTCCGTGGAGATCTTCCCACTGAAACCACCGATTTTATCATGGGACATGAATTTACTGGAGAGGTTGTGGAAGTTGGGTCGGCGGTGACCACTCTCAAGCCAGGAGATAAAGTCATAACGCCGTTTACAATAAGCTGCGGCAAATGTTTCTACTGCAAGCAGGGCTATTCTTCACGGTGTGAGAAGAATCTTCTCTTCGGCTCGCCTCGCCTGGATGGTGGCCAAGCTCAGTATTGCCGCGTTCCCCTAGCCGATGGATGTGTTGTCAAAGCACCTGCCAAAATCCGAGAGCACTTGCTGGTTTTAATGGCCGACATCTACCCCACTGGATATTTTGCAGCTTATAACGCCTTTCGGGGAGTCCAAGAAGAAGTTCATCGCCAGAGTGTGGTGTTGGTTGCTGGCTGTGGCCCGGTCGGATTGTGCGCTTTGGTTGCCGCACTCGATTATAAGCCGAAACATATTATCGCCATCGATAGCATTGAATCACGCTTGGAACAAGCTAGAAGATTGGGTGCTGAGCCGTGGAACTTCCGCGTAAACATGGATGGTCTCCGAACACGCGTGATGGAGTTGACGGATGGTCGAGGAGCAGACGTCGCGATTGAAGTCGTGGGACACAGTGACGCCCTTGAAATGTGTTTCAATCTACTACGGCCTTGGGGTAAGATATCTAGTGTGGGTGTTCACGTGGGTTCTATTCCATGGACTGGGAACCAAGCATTCCACAAGAATCTCAGTATAGATATGGGTCGGTGCCCAGTAAGAAGTAAGCTGGAATGATCAGTTTTACCATGTGAGAATTGGACTGACGTATACACTCTCTTGTCAGGCTTGTTTCCTCAAGCTCTTCAAAGCTTCGAGCGCCACCAAGACGACCTGGAGTAAGTACTGTTTCGCCCCGATTTGGATATACTCTAACTAACCATGACAGATTCATGGCAGAAAACATAAAACCCATGTCCGAGGCAGTCAAATGGTATGATGAGTTCAACAACATGAGAGTGCAGAAGATTATATTCGATGCGAGTAAATAGGCTTCGCTCAGCTTATATCGTTGCTCCGCTGAAAGATGATGACGAGGCGGATTGCGTCCGATTTCGAACGTTAGAATGACATGTTAATTCCGTTAGAGATCTTCCTGCGAAGAATAGAGAAAAATAAACTCAAGAATAGATGTCATACACAACGTTGTGGCTCAGTATGATATGTATTTACCATTATGCTAAGAGGAATTCACACTGGCACTAGATGAGCTCATCTATGTTTCCCCCATCACACAATGCTTGACATCGTCTCCGAGACATACCTGTCGGCCGGTGTCAGTTGAGAAGGCATTCCATCAGTCTAGGTACCAGCCTGAAAGGGATTTGACGTATCTGTCATTTACGAAATGCACACGGCATTTGTAATTGTCGATTGTCCAAATGTTGCACTGCCACGTTAAGGACGTGCTAATGGACCTTTGTGTGGACTTTCGCAACGGATTAGGCGTACTATTTTGTGTCAATATGGATTATCAAAAGCAATGGGGTTCATTCTTGAAAACTCTTCGAACGCTCAAATCTACAGTCTTGACTTGTGGATGTGCCTTCGTTCTAACGTGAGGGCTGTTCTAGCATGCTCTCAAGAAGCAAACTAGGGCCAATAAAGCCATATAATGGGATAAACTGATGGATGCCATCGTTACTAACCCCTAACATGGCAGCAGTCGTATGACTTTGCCTTTAAGCAGCATCCCTGGTAGCTTTGGGTTGAGAAGCTAACCTCGGGAGAAGATGGTTGCTCTTCGTAAAGTTCTGGTTGGTAGCATGTCTGTTATCGGCCAGCTTTGCAGCTATATATATTGACTCATATTTTGATATATTTTTGAGATACAGGGGACTCTTTAGTTGATGCGATGTCTCTGGCCTTAGAGTGAGAGCACATGCAGACTTGACAGAAGTGATGCAAGACACCCACTGAAACTAAATACAATACATATTAATTGCCCCAAGCGCCCTATTGCAAGACCTCTCTGAGATACATCAGAAGAGTATGTGATACAAGGATTTAAGATAGCCTGCCGCACCCTTCTTCTGCGGCGTCTCTTGGGCAACTGATCCAGCGTTCCATCCATCTCGTATGTCGGCGTACACGTCAATATCCTTGATCTTAACGTACATGGGCCTTTGTTCAGGGTGCTTGAACCAACTGTAAACTTTCCAGAATATGTACAGAGCCAAAATGACTAACAGAGCAAGACACGCATTGAAGAATGTTTTTGCGTTGGGACTTGCTCCGCTCGGAGGCTACCAATCATTAGCGGGTTTATAGATGATTAGATCAAGGGAGGTTGAACGTACCCATAGAGCTGTATATATTTGTGCACAGAGGCAAATGAAGTTGAGAAAAACCCCAACATAACTTCCCCACACTCCAAATGTTGCTTGGTGAGGTAACTCTTTCGGTGTGTGACCGTTGAGCTTCCACGCACTTCTAAAGCGAATGTGTGCAACGCATATGCTCCCATAGATGAAGTACCATGAAACGCCAGTAAGTGCCAAAAGCCACGAGAATAGAACTTCACCGCTTGATGTTTTCTCGTTGATAAAAGCGAGCAAGCCAAAAAGAATTTGCAAGATGATGGTGACGACCGGTCTGCCGTGGCTATCTACATAGCCGAAAGAGCTGGGCATCATTTTATACATAGCCATGGCCTGAAACGTGCGTGTAGATGCATACATGGCAGAATTTGCCACGCTTAGAACCGATATGGTGATGACAACATTGAAAATCGTAGGGAGAACCTTGATTCCTGCTAATTCGATGGCGAGAACAAACGGCGATGCTTTGGTGTTTGCGCCACTAGAACCGAGTAGTACATCGCTGTCGCTTGGGACGATGAGACCCAAGATGAAGAGATTTACCACATAAAAGAAGGCAATGCGGAAGAAGACTTGTTTTGCTGCCTTGGGGATTTGCTTTCGTGGATCTGCCGTTTCCGCTGCGGCAAGCCCAGTCATCTCCGTGCCGCCAAAGGCAAATGAAGCTGTCACAAAGACTGAACAGAACCCTTTGAAGCCGTTACGGAAAGCGCCAGGGTCATGCCAGTACCGAGCCCCGATGTAGCCACGGTCGTCGGTTGGCACACCCCCACAGTTGACTGAAGGCAGGCGAATGTCAGCTTTATTCCTTATTTAAGCTCTTTGGGAACCCTCAAAGAATACTCACTGATTATCCCAAGAATAATGAAGCCCATGCATGCTACCATTTTGATCATGCTCAGGACAAACTCAGCTACATGCTCTCAGTCAGCTTTAGTCTGAAAGTCTGAAAGTTGTTTGACTAGCCTTCGCCATATCCACGAACTCCGAACAGTTGTATCAGAGACACCGTGACAAGGAACACAGCAATCCAGACACCAATATTGATATCATCTCTCCAAAATGAAATCGTGATTCCAGCCGCCGTTATCTCAAAAGGAAGAAGACAAAGCCATTGAAACGCATATTCTGCTCCTATTGCAAAGCCCCTTGAATTCAATCAGCTCGTTATGAACCACCAAAAAGAAGTGAACAAAATGAAATAAATCTTACATACCACGATGGATCAATGAAACGTACTATATACGTGTAAAAAGCGCCGTTTACGGGATAGAGAACGGCTAGCTCAGTCAAAGCTTGCATCATGAGATACATCATGATGCCAACAACAATAAAGGATATAAGCTTTACGCGACTGGTTTAGTAGATAGAACGTTAATCACTGAGTTATATGCTGGTATGACATACCAGAGATGCTGGCCCTCCGGCTGACAAGGCAGATCCGGCACCCACGAAAAGGCCAGCTCCAATAGCACCACCTGAAGGTATTGAGATTAACGATAAGCTTCTCGGCTCAACTTCATATAATTCTAAACGGGAGACTCTTTACATACCAATAGCAATCATTTGTACATGGCGGCCTTGCAGGTGCCTCTTGAGTTGTTCAGGCTGTTCTATGTGACTATTTTCTTGTTCTTGGAATGATGCGGCCGATTGCCGTTGATCCAGACCTTTCTCCTTATCCCTCGAACCATCAGATGATACTGGAGGTGCGAGGCCATCTTCGGCGTCGATTTGAGCGGTATGTAAGTCGTGAGACATTGTCAACAGGCTGTTCAAGATGTAGAATAACAAAAAGAAAAAAGCCTTATAGGATGAAGAGCTCAACACTGTCTCTGTGATTGCAACATGTGCAACATTTATTGGTCTTCGTCAATTCATACAAAGGAGGGATTCATCAATAAGATCTCAAGTACTTGATAAGAGATTCATGGCGACCCTTGCTAGGCAACGCATTTCAACAGGTATACAGATGTAGTCCACAGGCCAGAAAAAGGTGTAGCTTCCAATCGATAGCGCCTTAGTCCTTGATGAGAATACCCCAGAAACTAGTCGAGGCTCGTTGTCGACTTCCATCCGAAATGGTGGCTTACTGAAATATGGTTAGGATGATTAGCCCCAAACCTGAACAATCGCTAGTTGTGGAGCTCATGCACTGTTCGTCGTGGCTCTCCACTTTCGCTATTAGATGACATCAAGGCTAACTTGAGAGTTTGCCTTGTTTTGGCATGGCGATAAGAGGCCTTCTTTACACAGAAATGCCCTTTTATCAAGATAAGACATCGGTCTTCGCTCCATTGCGCCACCATATTCACGGAGAGCTCACCGATCGGATTTCCAGTATTAATATCTTTCAGTATGACCCAGAATTGATTAAAACTTTACTCTTTAAGGGATCGGTCAAGGAATAGTCGAAAGATCACTGTGGGAGTCAACGTTCAACATGGCCTCATTCGATTTGACATCGTATCAAGTGTTATCATTTGACATTTATGCGACTCTTATTGACTGGGAGGCTGGCATCTTCAATCAGCTGGCGCCATTGCTTGGCAGAATCCCGAAGAATCATGAGCTATGGAGTAAAGCCCTCAGCGAAATTAAGACTTACCTGATAATGCAGTACTCTGTCAATGAACATGAGCTGGAAATGCAACATCCAAACGAGAAATACTCCGCTATTCTAGCAATGGTCTACCACAGGCTGGCCAATCAGCTCGGCGTTCGAGCCACCGAAGAAGAGGCAAAGACATTTGGCGACGCAATAGGAACGTGGCCGGCGTTCCCGGACACCGTTCAAGCTATGAAGTCACTTGGGAAGTACTATAAGTTGGTGGCACTGAGCAACGTCGATAAAGTATCCTTTTCCAATACACTTTCCGGGCCTCTTAGAGGGGTCAATTTTGACGCCATATATGTCGCTGAAGACATTGGTTCATACAAGCCGGACCCGAGGAATTTTACCTACCTTATCGACCATATCAAACAAGACTTCGGTATCGATCGAAACGGCATCTGTCACACAGCACAAAGTCTAACATTTGACCACATTCCGACAGCTACCATGGGTTTCAGACCTGGTGTCTGGATTTCGCGTGGAGGAGGGAGTATGGGAATGGGAGATCTTGATGCCGTGAAAGATAGAGTGAGCCTCGGAGCTGTATATGAGACTCTCGGGGATATGGCTGTCGCTGTGGAAAAAGCTTTCCAGTCAAGATCTACTTAGGCAGCACCAAGATTATGGACATACACAGAATTTTCAGTTACTACCAAAGTTTCTGCCAAGTCAGCCATTGAGAAATGCTTGACTGAATTGGCTAGCCACGCAGTTACGAACTGTAGTTTCTTGTCGATCATAAAGATCTTTATATCTGGTAGTAATACAGTAGATACATGATATTGACCATTGACAATCGTTTGAACCAATCAAAGGAGCAAGAGATCAAGACCAAGGAATTGCTGAACTTCCCTCCAGTCAATTGCTATTTGACATTGCTTGAGCCCTCTATTTGTTGCCTCCCGAGACCTCTTCTCCCACACAGCGCGAATGACTTCCCTCACTGTTCGACGATTCTGAATGCCAAGTTGACCAGATATGTCAAACCATTGTTCAACTATCTCTTGATCTCTTACTTCGTATGCCTCAACCGCTGCTATGAAGACAGGCCACATAGAGACAGCTCCTCCATGGAGTTGTATGAAAGAGAGTGTGTCTTGAAGAACTGTAGAGACATATTTTACGACACCCTGTGGCGGAACATTTAGGACAGTTCGGAAGAGATATATGATAGCTGCGTTCCTAAAAAGTCGCAGATGCAACCGTTGAAGATATTCAGCTCTGTCCTTTCTGGGAATATTTTCCCATATTTCCTCGATGTCAAAATGTTCCGTACTCTCCGATGGCGATGTTAGTTCGGCAATGTATTTTTGAATCAGCTCACCCGGGTTTTCAGGAATGTCCCCTGTAGCCATTCGCTCGGCTAATAGCCTGATATTGGATATGACTTGTAAGACCTGACCAGAAGATCCTATAGTGAAGCCGAATTCACACCTTGAGGAGACATCCCCCAGTAAGGTATCTGTAATAGAGGATCGTTCCCTTCTGTGAGTGTTGGATGTTTGCGCAATTTCGAACGAAAGGGCAAGACTCTGAGATATGACCCAAGAGCGTGATGATTGTGCCCACGGTTGCTGTCCTAGGAACTTGGTCACCATGCCTCCTGCGCCACCAAAATGGTCACGCCAGGGTAACTTCTGTCGAGCATAAGCCTGCAATTGGTCAATCACTTTGAACATAAATAATAAAGATATAGTAACATCTTACTCCTGTAATAACCAGGGTATAGAGCGTCGCCATGCAAGCATCGTATTCTTCTTCTGTTGAAGAGCCCAAGCACTGGTATAGTTGATGCAAGGAAGCCCCATAATGCTCAAGCCCTTGAGCGGTTTTCTTTGGACCATCACCATTCGTATCGCCATATAAATTTGCTAGATTGAAGGCTGCTTGTGCCAATATTGCATGGTACAGAGCGCAAGACGCCGGTGATGTATCTTGCAAGGCTGTGGACGGATACACTGACTTCCACGGGTTGTCCGCATCATCAACCGGAACCATCAGCGGCGCCACCCAAGTCATATAATGATAGAATACCGCAGCGTCATCTGAGTTCGATCGGAAAGTATTCGGTATCGGCGAAATTGAGCGGGGTATTTGACTTTTCTTAGGCAAGGCTGCGATGCTGTCCGTTACATCTCGTATTTCGTTACCCAAATTTGTGAGCTCTTCCTCACAGCGTGCGTACAGATCTGGGAGACAGTCCAATGTGTCCAATAATATGGGCGAATCAAGGGTAATTGATGAATGCCGATGAGAATCCATGATGTCAGAAAAGGGTTCCAAGCATGTCAATTCGTCGAATGGAAAATTGCCAACATATACGCCTTCGTCAAAGAGAGCACAATCTGACTTTTCTGACAATTCCGACTCCTCATGGATACCTCTTCCGTTGACACGATGATGCGGTTGAATGAGGTCTTCGTATGAGGAGTTTTTAGGACTTGTGTGGTTATTGGAAGTCTCAAATACCGTAAAGGGATTCGCCTCAAGCTGGCCTATCTGCGTTCCGCTGCCGTCAATATCTCCATCGATCAGCCTCTCTAGCTGCTCGTCATCCAGGATTGGCCAGCCATCCCACGTATGAGCTGAGTCAAGTGATCGTCGAGATAAAGGCGGATATTTCCCTGTGGAAGGGTCGACCCAAACCAATTCGACGCTGTATCCCTCGCATGCCACGCTGTGCTTCCGACATGGTGTGCATCCCGGCACAACGCCGTCGCATCTAACTCGTCGCCGGCGGCATGTCCAGCATGCTGAGAAAGTTCTCCTCACGCGTTTACGGGGAGGAGACATTGTGAAATTATACAAGGAAGAAATGGGGTTGCGACAATGATCGTTTCATACTCAGCTGTGCGTTTACCGGCCTTCCGAGTATGAGGAGAAAACAAATTGGAGTAGTCCGTCCGGGTCGCAGATTTGGGGGAGGGTGTAGAATATGGCTGGGGTCCATATCTTTCCATCCACTTCCCCGCGTCACTAATGGCAGCCACAAAATCTCGACCAACGCTAACTTATAGACGGGCTGCTTCTTCTGTGGGGAGCTGATAAGCCATATCCATTCAAAGCACCAAGCACCTGTAGGCAATGACTCCTGTGGCTAATTTTGAGGTTATTAAAGCTTCTTTGAGCTTCAGACTCACTGTAGAACTTCTTATTCTCCAGCAGAGTACACCATTTAAAAGCTCGGCGTCAGTACTAGAAAATCGCATGTTGATCATGCTGCCGTGTTCTACTAAGAGCACCTTGAGCGATTCCGCAGCGACTCCTCTGCCTGACTTCACCACTCTCTGTTGAGCATTCGAGTAAGTGATCTCGGAGATATTGCGAGTAACTCCAATCACATAGATGGGGTAAACCTTCCTTTCAATTGAAATTCCCGTCAGGCCTTTGGCCTGTACCAAGCCCATTGACAACATTGCCTTTTTGTTCGTTGTATATATCTGGCGCAGTTATCCTAGCTACTGTATTCGTAACATCCTTGTTGAACATACCGGTGTATATAATTTGCTACCCAGTGGAATCGAAAGCAGAATTATACGTCTTGTATAACTAAAGGCGCCGGTTTTCATCCACTCAGTTGGGTATCATCTTGTGGTCATGATGTCGGCCTTCAGCCTGTAGTGGCTAAAAAGACCATGTGGCCTAAGTCAAGATGCCATGATCTCGCCGGCTATACGCATTGACGCATTGCTCGAGTTCATTGGCGATGTTGATTAAGTAACTGAAGAACTTACAAGATAATTTGCTGAGCTTTGGACTCTTGGGGGATGCTATCTACCACCTTGTTGGTTTCCTTTGCGTTATAATACGGGGCTATAGCCTGACCGCGCAATACGTTCGCAGTCATAGTGTTCGTGGTGGTCACTGGAGTTCGGAGAAATGAGTAGATACTACACCACTTTTGCATCTGTTTCTTTGTGTTGCAACGGAAATGGGAACGACGTTTTCGTCTGTACTGGGTTAGTCACAGATTATTTCTACTTTGACTATTACCAAACTACTGATCTCTTTTGCAACCGGAATCTTGTTGTACCGACTGAGTCCCAACAGCTTCCTACCAATTGCAAGAGCATCCGTCATCGCTTCTCGGATCCGCGGATTGCAACGTCCGCATATTCCGTGGACATATACATTCGAGAAGTCGGTGTATAACTGTTCATCTGTTGCCTCTCGAGGTGGGTCATTACTCAACGCGAATACGAGAGGAAACAGCTCCGAATGTATTTTCTAATATTGCCACCCGGTAAAGAAGAATTCTATTTAACGTAGAGCTGCAAAACCTATAAATACTGTTTGCGTATTGAGAGTAAATATTGGCCAATAAGACAGAAATGCAATTCTCGAGTTCGAGGCTCTCAAGCACACCGTCCTCTCTGCTGGTTAATGCCTATAGTTTAGATGTTTCTTCTCTTAGAATGAAATCTTGCATAAAAATTGGAGATAGCCTTCTTTAGATCTTGAGCGGAAAAGGTTGTGAGTTCTATGATCGCAATTCCATCGGGTTAAGCTCCCAAAGCTAATCCTGGGAGAATTCGCAATGCAAAATTACAGCTACCACCTGCTTATGATGGCAATATTTGCCGAGGTGCGCGTGAGATGCCCAACTAGTGGCTGTAAGCTGTCGTTACGAAACATTAGATAGTACTAGGTAGTCTCCCTTGTCGTATCAGCACATGCTACTACGGAGGTAAACGTAGCCTTAACTAGCTAGTAGTGCAACCAGTAGTTGAACTAAGCATTGGCACAAAAGCTGGCGCACACATTCCTCGTTCTGAGTTGCCTTCCATTACATAAGTGGATCTTACGGTATGACTAGTAGCAATCCGGACTATTCTACTTGACCAAGGTAGTACTGTTGCTAAGGGGTTAGTGCTGCCGTCATTTTACCGCTCTTAAAGGCGAAGGGTTGGGTACTGGTACACAACCCATACCCTTACAAGATGAAAAGTAATCCGTGAGTAAATCCGGATTACTCTCATTCTTGCAGCCAGATGCGAAAATCATAGATAAATAGGCAGATTCAAGGGGTTGTAGGGTTTGCGAGATACAGTGACAAACAATGTGTTGATTGTTTTGAGCCGTACGACTATATGAGATTTACACTGTATTTAGTTAAAAGGCAAGCGACACCTAGAAAGCAAAGGAGTTAACCTTTATCAGACGTTAGGTGGTGTAATTTCCTGGATCATTTCCTTGTTGTGAAATCTGTCTGTAATACGTAAAGAGAAATAAAATATGCCCCTGCGCTTTGATGGCCTTAACACGACACTATGGTCAGATATATATCATCGAGTTTTGCGTTCTATCGAGACCGTGAATTAGTACCTTTTGAGTTGACTATCTTAAGTACACTTGCCAAAATTCATGGCAGATATGTTCCTATATGGTAAGTGATGAAGAACAACATTCAGTCACTCGTCCATTCAGGGTACACCAGGAGTGTAAAGTTGTTTGTTTTTAGTAAATGAGTCGTTTTGGAGCATCATAAAAATGTTGGTAAAATAGCGTTTAGACGGACATGATGTCCCATGGAGGATGATTAAGCTCTGATATGATACTCGCACCATCAAGCATGCTATTGACAATGCAGCAAAACTTTGCTCACACCACTGATTGAGTATCAATGTTTGCTCTAAGTGGCGTTTAATGTTGTATGAATAGTTCTCTTAAGATTTCGTGTACAAATACAGATGCGCAGTAAACGAATTGTTGGAGCTGCCGAAATACAACGAGATGAAATGATAGCTCATTTAGAAGGAATTTCATGACCCCAGATGACAGAAGTAAACTGGATGGCTGCTAAGACGTACAAACGAGTATCTTGCTTAGTCCAAAATATCTTTTTCGTATTATGTTTCGGTCTTCCCGAATGTAGTATTTACCCTATTGTTCTCATACCCACGCACGTTGATTAGTTTCTTTCCAACCTTTTGTCTCAACGTGTAGGCCTAGTAACTGCTATATTAAGACTACAACACCTTGTTTGTCAGCATGCTGCATCGGGCCGATTAAGCTTCTTACGTGCGGCCGCGCAAGGGATCCAATTGCAACATAGTCCTTTTAGGCAGCTGGCTAAATAAGCAACGTTAGAATGTTGTGCTTTCAATGAGACATTGCCTTCAAGAGGATAAGTTGATATAAGACGAAGTGTATCATATCGGGGTATTAACTGGCCGCGTCTGCCTTCTATTGTTCCGAAGATCCCTATCCCGGTAGATCAATGTTAAAGTTATTTATAAAGTACAAGGCTGTAAATCTATATAATAGGGTCCTTATTGCCGTGGACATGATGTTGTTTCTTCTCGACCTTTTTTTTTCGATCAACCTGTTCTCCCCTTCAAGCTTAAATAAAGTTTAAATAATTAACACTCATCAAAATGCGGTCTAACCTCTTTGCTCTGGCTTTTGTCGCTGTCGGTGTCAGTGCTGCTCCGGCTGCCGACACTACCACCCTCACCGCGGACCAGGCCACAACCATCCTCAAGAGTCTTATTGACTCTCTCCAAGCCGCTGGAGATCTTCGAGCCTCTCTGCAGAAAGCCACTCCACAGTTTACTGAGGAAAATGCTGCTTCTCCTTATCAGGTGCGTTCAGAGAAAAGCGAGAAGTACTGTGGGAGTAGCTAACACTGAAGAAATAGGCTCTTGCAGACAGCTTCATCAGCACATTGAACCTCTTGCCGCCCAGCAACAACGGCGACTTTGACATCGGCCCCGCCACTGATGCACAAGCTGCTACGATTTGCTCTTTGGTTCCCAAGTTTGAGGCTGCTGGTACTCATGCGAGCGATACGCTTATTAATGTGCCCGGATTCCAAGACGACAATACTGGCCCTGCACGTACGGCGGCACTCAACTTGGGCTTTGCACTGGATAATCTAGGTTGGCAGTTGAACATGTTTCACTGGGGCTTTATTAACTCTGGTGCGGCACTTACATGTGACAAGGCTACCCAGGATGCCTTTTACACTGTACCCAATTTGCTTATGAATGCTGGCGATGCTATCATCTACTAGGAGTAGTGATTTTAGCACAGGTACTACAGCAGGTACTTGATTCAAATTTTAGATGGGTATATATTCGAATATTATGTCACTTATGTGTATTCTCTTCGGCCTAGCCTCCATGTCCTTTCACAGGCTCCCATGTGTCCCAAACCAAAATAGCCTTTTGTGATTTCGTTACGTTCAATTTTTTGGTCGTTGAACCTAACTTGTTGTCTCGTTCTCTCGTTCAGCTTCTGCAGACGAGTGGCACGCTCCGACTGACCGACCGCAAAACCGGAACGTGCCACTTGTTATCGGCATTTGCCCTGCGATAATCCCAGCGCTATTGGTTTGCGAAATGCGGGGTAAAAGATCCACTGCGTCTCCCTGTTGATTGTTGCGAGATGTACGGAGAACAGAGCAGTAGTAGCAGCAGTCTATGTTTAATTTTTGAGAAATTTCTTCAATAATCTGCAATGTAATTGAGTTATAGAAATACTGCTGCTGGTTGTATCTTGGTGGAAAATTTAATATGCTGTGTGGTGAGAATACTGAAGACACTTTTACCTGTCTCTCTGTCTGTTCCAGTTTAGTGATTGCAGGTTACATATTGTACACCGAGCTTACCGCTGTATTTCGTATCGCAGAAGCACTCTCATTACTCTAGCCCGTTGCTGTTTAGTGTTTGGTAATAAACCATCAGGCACAAGTGCTGATATAGATAACATTTGTTTTTCCCCTTTTGCGAGGAGAGCTATTAGAGAATGTGGTTCGTTATGTGCTTCACAAGATTCGACTCCCACGCAGCAACACAACTTCTAAAAGTGGCGCTCTAGCCATGCGCGCGAGCGACTTGCGGTTCGACCGCAACGTTTGCGGCTATTCGAGCAATGTAAATAATTAGGATCCTGAATTTTAACATGCTGAGATATCTTCTTGCCAAAAAGTTCGGCACTTCTTTCACCTGCAAGTTGTAGGGGCCTATATATGGCACATTTGTGAGGGAGAAGATGGCTGAAAGTGCATGTCCCTATTGGATATGCCATATGCCATATTCCACCAGATTCTGGACGCGCCACCCCGGATTAGAGGAGATGGATCATTAAAAGTAACCAGCTAGACCCAATAAGTACTGGAAGTTATTAACTTTTCGCCCCGCAGTCCCCAGGTCTTCTAGCAATGTTTTTATTTGTCTTCTCCTGTACGAAGTTGCCTCCAATAACACCTCTCTTCCACAGCAATGCATGCTAAGGGTTGAAATCGGTTCTCCTAGCAATGTCTCCGCCAAATAATCGAGGAGTTCTCTCTCATTCACTACAATGCCCTCATTGTACTAAAGCGTTCTCTCGCCCGAGTCACCTCGATCGGCATCAATTGACTCATCTCCCCCCGAGCCTGAAAGCCGTCCTACCATGTCCTCGCTGTGACAAGTCGTTTTCGAGACGCGACGTTTTGTTTCGCCATTTGCGTGCCTCTCATTTAGTGAAGCAGCCAAACATTAAACGGTCGATGAGAAAGTCGTGTTATCGTTGTGTCATCAAAAAGCGGAAATGCGAACGAGCACGACCCTGTGGAGGGTGTATTGAGTCCCAGGTTCCGTGTGAGTACGCATCGCCAGAACCTGGAGAATCGGGGTTTAAGAACATCGATATGCCACAACAATCGAAGAAAGACTCACAGCCGCCTCTCTCGGCACAAGAAGGGCGAGAACTGGATGATCTCGGGTTTGGTGGTATCTCATCGAGATTGAGTCCACCTGAAGCTGCACATGACGAACTTTTCCCACACGCCCTGCAAACTCCAGTATCTTACTCTGGGGATGAGCCTGCTGCCTCATCCTGCTGCAATATCTCTCAAGATGGATCTTTTCACTCGCTACCTGCAGAACTTTCTCCTACACTGCCGTCTAGCTCAACTATATTTCCCGTCTCACAGTCTGTTGCTAGCGAGATATTTTCGCATGTCAATGACTACACCCCTGGAAATGAAGAGGGAGTACCCTTAACTTATCCATTTTCTGGTTTGCCTGACTTTCGGACGACTGGTCTTGACTGGCTTAGTGTTGATATGCCCAACTTTGGTCTCAACTCTGAACCATGGGCCATTGCAAGTATTTTGAACCACCCCAACACCCAGTCGCCTGCCAGTTCGAATCAATCTGGGTTTGGCACAGAAAGAATTATTTCACCCCATTCTTATCAGCCTCGCACCCCGCCGACTGCCATAGGCAGAACAGGAAATTCGGTGAATAGCCACAATCTGCATCCAGTAGAATCCAGCTATACAGGACAACCTTGGCCATTTGACCAAACCAGAGATTCACCTCCTCATAGGTACTCTCTGCCACCCCTAAGAGACATTCTCAGAAGCACCTCAGGTAACCGAAACAAGCGCCTGAACAGCCTGGTGTCATTTCTTTCCGACGGCTATCTTCCGAATCTATCGTCAGTGGAAGATAGTAACGCCCCTCAGGTATTTGGCGATTTACACAGACTACTTGATCTTTATTTCTCGCGATTTCACGATATCCAACCGATTATCCACCGGCCAACTTGGAACATGTTTTCTTGTCCGACAATTCTTCTCACCTCAATGGCTTGCGTGGGAGCGCTGCTCTCAGATGATGAACAGGATACAGAGCTTTCATCGATGCTTAGTGAAATCTGCTTACCAATGATTTCATGGCTGGTAAGTCATTACTGCACTGGACAAAGTAAATCATCCACGATTACACGCACTAAACAAGTATAACATAGGGTGCTACAGATGGAGGGAATTACCGAGACATCTCTTATCTTAATGCGCTCTGCCTGCATCAAATCTACTCTCTCGGATCTGGAAATAGACAACTCTATCAAAATGCTGACCGTTCCAGAGGTGTTTTGATTGGAAGTTTGCGAGGCATGGGCCTTTTAGGCTCCTCATCATGGGGCATCATGGACGAAACCCAAGACGGCACTGAACTACCTGGGGCTGAAAACGACACGGGGCTTTTGAATCGTCAATGGCTATCTTGGGTTAGCCAAGAACACGAATGCAGGTCAGCTTGGGCCGCATTTGAATACGATTGCAGCCTCTGTACTCTTACTAGCCGCCGAGGAGCTATTGACCTGAGCGAACTGCCTCGAAAGTTGCCCTGTAACGAATCACTATGGGGTGCTACCTCAGCACAAGCTTGGTTGGCCCTCCGATCACATCTAAGCATCTCCCCAAGCCTTTCAAATACTTTAAAAGACATATTTTCAGGGAAACAGATGAGTAATTCCTTGGGGACATGGGCTCGAAGACTTTGCTCGCAGGTCATAGGGCGCCTCTTGTGGGATTTGAAACAGCTAGAGGTGGTGGCAATGCCGGAGCATTTCGGCCTTCCATCCCTTCTCGGTGCACACCAACAATCCAAAAAACTTTTACTGCGTTCTCTTAACCACTTACTTGGCTCCATGGCCTCTCCTTCCAACACCCCTGAGCTGATTAGTTACAAGTAAGTAACGCATTGACAAGTTCATAGACGAACAAGCTAACAGCTGGTAGTATATCTGGACTTCTTTGCAATTACTCACACCTCTATGCTGCTGAGGATATAATGGATGCTATTATCTACATAGTTCGCCATCACATATCGCAGGATTCTTCGAAGAACCTATATAACGTAGAAGTCGCCCAAATGAGGTTGAGATCCGCATTCACACAAGACGCTCACAAGGGCAGAATGCTCCTCTGGCACGCGGCACAAATCGTTGGCATTGCTAACGAGTACCTGGTGTCGGCGCCATGCGAAATCATGCGCGTGTTCATGGCTTACATCTTCATACTGGCCTATTCCACATATGGCCCACGGTTTGCGTCTTCTGCCAGCGACCAAGTACCTCTGCGGCTGGACCTTCCATGCCACGAGCACACGTCTCGAAGGCGGTCTGTGGCAGACTGGGTCAACACAGGAGGACCGGCAGGTTTGGGATCTATCAAGAATGTATTTGACGACGGCTGTGTCTCTAATTTGAGTCGTGACGCGCAGGTTATAATGCAGCGATTACGTTGCTGGGGCTTGGCAGGCAAATTTTGCAAAATTCTTCATGTTTTTGAGACTCGGGGTTTCTAGATAGATGTCATATCATATGAGTTTAACCGGCGCAGCTTAACGTTCCCTTGCTAACGGCATTGAGTATTTATCGATTAAGATCCATAGCACAAATAGTAACTTATACAATGATGGATCAAAAAATAGCGATACAGTTTGGAGGGCTGCTTACCCCTCCAGGCATGTTGAGCGGTGATGCAACGACAAAGAATTCCCATCTCTGTTCTTCCTTGCAAATGCGACTGAGCCCCTCCAGATCGAACAATTCCCCAACGGGCATACCCCAACCAGCAATTAAATACTCGTGGAGAAATACACCAGGTGCATCTCCTTGCTCTCCGTTGCGCCGGTATGATTGCTTCGGAGGATAAACCTCGAAGGAGATGGCATCACTCGCAACAGCAGAGAATTTTGTATTCCAAATCCATTTTAGAACCTCTTCCGTGCCTTCAACACCTGCATGAAGAGGGTTTGAACTCTGCGCATAAGCAAGCTTATCCGCCGAAGTCATTTTAGTATCCCATTCTTTCGTAACTCCGATTCGAACAAAGAGAATATCACCGTGGCGGAATTTGATGTCTTCTTCCTTTGCAATATCGAGAAGAACATCCAGTGACACTCCATGATCGGAAAAAGTGCTGTACTCTATCCCGTGTCGCTCCGCATACGAAACATAGTCAAGGAGCACGCCTCGACCGCATATACCCTGTTTTGCCCAATGTTGTATCCCAATGCGCGTATTCTTTCGGTCTTCAATCTCTGCCGAGGTGACACCGCCATAGAACAGTCGCTGTTTGGGGTTGTCTTTCGTGGGAAACGGAGCTGAGAAGTGGCGCAGCCCATCCCACTGTGAAGACTGCTGTGGGTTGAACACGTAGAGGTCGTCAAAAGCCGTACCATTGAGGAGAGAAATGATGTGGTGCTGTGCCGGGGCTCTGTTGAAATTGGCGACATCCAGCTTTGTTAAGTCCCAATTAAGAGATATGCGACGGCCAGTCTTGATGCATGATGCAGCAGCAGATGCCACGACATCAGGGGTGAGAAGGACAAGGCGGCCCAAGCCTTCTTCGGTAGATTGAGAGGGAAATGGCCAGACTTGGCGGGGGTTTGGGAGACGGTCGAAAGGCAGGGAATTCAGGTTAACAGGAATCTCTGGGGATTCCTGTAACAACGCAATGGGCTCAATATCTGATACAGAACGCGTATGCATCTTTATGATATAATTTTGAGAGGAGTTTAACAAAGAAGCTTCCGATATTAGTATCGCATTCATGAGAGAAAGATATCATTCGGGTTCTCTCTATCTCCTTCAAATTACCAGTTCTCATTCCAATGATCCTTACCGCAGACCCCCGCTTCTCCGCAAATTAACAGACGGGAGCTATCTACTCCCCAGGCGGAGTGTACCACCTCATCTACGCGTTGGCGTGGGTATCCCCGCCTCCCGCATTTCAATAGAGTGGTACGCTCCGAGCTGCTTGCCACTGAGCTGTGCACGCGCTTGGCGCAATGGTTTCATGCTGCGTTACCACGCTTGATTAGTCCAGAACGTGTGTGACCAGAGCGATGCGTTTGCATTCCTCCCTTCCTGTCTCAGGAGTATAATGATGCCATGAAGCCCCTTCAGCTCCTAGCCTTCCTACAGCATTGCCGTTTTCCTTTACACTTTCACAAACAATTGTCTGATATACCAAAGAACAGAAAGAGGTAACAACTACAGTGTGTGATATTGGCCACGACTGGGCCGGACAGCTTTGATTCAGTGTCTTCAAAATGGTCGTCTCCCATGCTACACTCTACAATCGCTTGGTGACCGTCGCGGTCGCTTTTGGATCTCTTGTAAGTCTCCCGCTACCAGATCAAGTATGCTAGAAGATGCTAAGATGTTAGACATACGGATACTGCTCTTCAATTATTGGCAGTACGATTGGCCAGCCGGGGTGGTATGCCTACTTTGACCTTCCCCCAAGTGGTACTCCAGGTTATGCAACAAAAACCACTTCGACGATTGCCACCGCCAATGGCATATACAGCGCCGGTGGTGCTATCGGCTCTCTATTTATTATGTGGGCAGCATCGGCTCTGGGAAGGAAGCAGTCGATCCAAATCGGGGGATTCTTCGCTCTCCTCGGCGGCGCTCTTCAAGGGGGCGCCGTGAATATCGGGTACGTTGGCTTGACTCCACTATTCACAATAATCAAGTAAGAAGACGTTAAACTAATTGTGTCCCTATTTAAAAATCTCAAGCATGTTTCAGGCAGGACGCTTTCTAGCAGGTGTCGGCATTGGCATCCTGGTAACAGTATGCCCTATGTATATGAGCGAGTTGGCGCCACCTGAGAAGCGCGGCTGGCTGGTCGGTCACCACGCCATTTTCGTGGTCTTTGGATATATGCTTTCAAGTTGGCTTGGATTTGCGTGCTACTTTGCCACAGCTCAACAGCCGGACTTTGCATGGCGCTTCCCTCTCTGCATGCAATGCTTTGGCCCTTTGGTGCTGCTGATAGCATCACTTTGGATCCCAGAATCACCTCGGTGGCTTTTGCAGAAAGGCAAGCTAGAGGAAGCATGGATAGTTGTGTTGAATCTCAGAAGGTCACCAGAAGACCAAGAAGACATGGCCGCAAAAGAGGAACTCTACCAGATCCGAGCCCAGATTACACTTGACGCTGCAAGGCTAAAGGCTATTGGATGCGGGCCATGGATGGCAGTGATCAAGAAGAAGAGTTATCGGAAAAGAATGATTATTGGATTTCTAACTCAATGGGGGGCCGAATTTGCTGGACCTCTTATCATTGTGAGTCTACTCTTCTCCGTTGTTAGCACTTGTCGCTAATTTGACAGAATAATTACTCGGTCATACTATATACCAATTTGGGACAAACGGGTTACATGCCTCTGTTGCTCTCCGCACTATGGCTCACCACCGCCGGCTTGATTTACAATCCATTTGGTGCCTGGCTACATGATAAAGTCAACTCGCGAAGGTGGATGTTTATGGTAGGTCTATTCGGCTGCTTAATTACCACCAGCGGGCTCGCGGCCTGCGTGGCCCAATTCGCAGGGACATCGAACAAGGCTGGCAATGCGGCGGGGGTATTCTTCATTTTTCTATACCTTGCATTTCAAGGGTATGTTATTTCTACGTCACTAACTATCCATCCATTCTTTGGGAAAAGACGATTGGTTAACAGATGCTAACAGAACCGGTTGCGATACGACGATGTACATATATGTTGCCGAGATCTTTCCTACGGAAATTCGTCCTATTGGCATGGGGTTTTCTCTTTTCGGACAATTCTCCAGCACTATCATTCTCTTACAAACCGCGCCGATTGGAATCGTCAATGTTGGCTGGAAATACTATCTTGTCATCATCATCTGGTGTATCTTCTTTATCCCAATCGTGTATTTCTTCTTTCCTGAAACAGCCAAGCTGTCATTGGAAGAAATTTCGGCACGCTTCGGGGACGATGTTGCGGTCCATGTTACTGACGTCCCAGATGATGAGCACAGAGAACTGGATGATTTTTTGAAAGGAAAAGATGTTGTTCATTTGGAGGAATCACGAGACCCAAGTGGTGGTGGCAGCATAAAGTCTTAGCAAGGACGAGATTAGCTATATCGCCCCATGCATGTAGCTCGGATTTACCAAAACTAATAGGATCTATGGCAATGGATCGAATAAAATATTGAAATATCTCTCTTGCGCCGACTACAATATGGTATGATCTTTTAAACTTAGAAATACTTCTCGGTATTAGTGGCAGTGATTGTCCAGGCGTTAATGTGGTGATTGAGTCTCCAGGCTGTACCGCTGCTCCCTCGGATGAAAGTTGTAGCCAATTAAATTCCGCGGGGTATTCTCTATTAGGAATTCGGTCGGAGCGCTGAAGCTTTACTTTTCCACCACGATTAGAGGAATTCTTGTCTCTATCTATCTACGTTCTGGCGGGTTTAAAATTATGAGTCTCTGCTAGGATGCTGCGTTTAACAAATTCTTTTTTCCTTCATTAAGGTTGTATTCATTAATATTACTTTCTGAGGTTCAATCTCCAGCTAGCAGTAGGCTCTCGCAGCCGTAAGGGGAAAATGTTGAATACTCGAATCACAGTCATTTGAATGGCCTCGAATCCCATATCAAAATTGGTCATTACTCGTTATATGTGGCCGTTCTCTATGATAAAGGATTCCAGGTAACCTGTAGTGAAATTGCCTGAGGACTTGTAAATACGGTGCCCTGGGCTTGTCCAGTTGGAACCTCAGTGGCATAGAAAGCTGATGATCCTTCAAACGTCAAATGCGAGCCATCATAGGCAAAACTGCTGCCGGCAGCGATGGAGGTATCGCAGCTAAAGGAAGAGTCGCTCAAGACTGCGCACTTGCCCTTACTAGAGTTCAGGGAAAATGTCGTGCCGTCAGCGTTTGGCGTGGCAGTGTACGTAGCTGGTGTACCGCCGCCGCGATACCACGCCCCCTTGCTGATGAGGAACCCAGGACTCGTTGTGCTAGCAGTGTCGACATATATGTAAGCTTTGCCGGAAAGGACACCCGCAGGTATGGTCGGACGTGTGGTGCTAGTGCTGGTAGCCGACGTGCTGGTTGTCGTCGATGTAGGAGTGCTATACTTGGGCAGATATTTTATGCCAGTCTTAGGGCAAGTAGAGGGTGCGCCAACGGGGTCAACGGGGACAAACACGCCTGACTGGACGGAGCCACGGACATTGTATTGGTACCATAACTCGTCAAGCTCACCATTCTTGTTGCAGTTGATGATGACGTTGTGGCCGAAATGCGAAGTAAGAGCATCCTGGATTGCAGCCAGAGTGTACGTAGTTGTTGATGATGGCAAGATGCCGGCTGCGGCAAGCCAATCATATGAAGGGAGTGTTTGGAACAGAGTGACGGCTCTCCTGAAATAGTCACCGACTTCCTGAGTAGGCTGGTAATTAGGATAGCACCTGGGTTCAAGAGTGCTGATGCATGTGCCATGCTTGCCGAATTCGTGCTCCCAAAAGCTCTCATCGTTGCCTGTGTAATCTTTCCAGTATACTTGCATATACTCTAAAGTACAAGGATCCTGCTCTTGAAGGATCGCAGTGATATTGGTGTATGCTCTGGAATTATCACAATTCTGTTCATAGGTTCCATCGCAATTGTCGGGCCTGCGCAGGTGGTCAGTCGAATGTCCACGAAACAAGTGGTCTTTTAGCAGGATTTCTTTTTACCAGAGGCCATGGATGGTCCACGAGTTATTCGGCCCAGTCGATGGATTAGTGTCCCAAAATTGTGTTTGAAGGAGTTGACCACCGGGGTAGTTGAAGCGGCAAGTATCAGCCACAGCCGAGATATTGTGACAGCTCAACGGCATGGCGCATGACACAGAGGCTGCCATCACGGAGCCAGCGCTCAGGGCCGCCCCAACCAGCAATTGTCTCAATCCCATTTTCCCGAACAGTAAGGGAATGAATGACCTTTTTCCAATAAAGAGCTACCGTTGGGATTCTGTTTCTATCATCAGCAGGACCTGCCCCTTATATACGAGTACAGCTGAAAGATTTTCTCTCTCGGGGTCTAGCCCACATTGGAGAGAACTATTGTCAAAGCTTACGGCTGCATTCGCACACCGAAGTTCCGCCAAGAATTGATTGGTATGCCTAGAGCTGGATAGCAAATCCCCACGTGTCAATTTTCTGAACTTCCCTTCGCAGTTAGGTCAACAACGATAGCAGGAAGGCAAGCAAATATACATCTATTATTACCACCTAGCTAGCAGAATTATTCCTCAGGCATTGGACCCTTTGCTTATCGCCGAATATTGGCCATGGGTTAAATATTCTCGTTGTGGGCTTTTTCTAGTGATGCACGCCCTTGGATTCTCGGCTGCTGGCCAGCTGAAAGATTGCAACCCCACTGCTAAAACAACAAACAACATGATCTTTACCTTATCTCGTTGCGGTAGAGACACCTTTCTCGAATGGAATTTCAAGCCCACAGTAACTATTTCCCCGTTGTATAGTATTAGAGAGAGATTGAATTCAGTGAATGTGGGCATACATTTATTTGTCCTTGCACATGTGAAAGGAATGACATGGCTGATACTCTTCCAAGATTCATCGAGCATCTGCCTCTGCGGACGCTCGGATGTAAGACCGAATTGAGGCGCTTTTAAAATTTAAATCTCAACATTTACTGGTAAAGCTGCCCGATAAATGGGGAAATACTTGCAGCTGAGGATGATTTCTGCACATTTACTACTGAACCCGTACGGTACAGCTCTCTGCCAATTCATATCAGAGAATAGCATGGATCCATGTACTCCGTAAATTTCGTACCTACAGTGGGGTGTGCTCTGACCGGATATACTTCTCTTTTTAGGCTTAGACGCCTTAACTGTTCTGCGAATCATGGTAGCGTCCACATAAGTAAGCATACAGCATATTTCGCAGTGGAATATTAAGCTTACTTTGAACTTTTTCTGATGCACGAATACAAAGATCTTGTAGCCCGCCTAGCGAAAAAGTCACTGTACATCATTATGCAAGTATTTCTGAACCGAGAGACTTCCGCCAGTCGGCTGCCAGCTAATTTTGTGGAAATTGCAATCGTACTTTAGGTGCAAAGACCCAAGGGATCTCTTGCCTCCATGCAAGCTCACACTACTCTTGTAACAGTTAAATGGCGGCTAGTGTTTGGCTTTTCGGAGTTGCACCAGCATATTCCGGAGAAATTTGGTTGCATGATGAGTTAGAGATGCCACGAACGCTGATGTGCCTCAATAGAAAACTAGGAAGCTTACTCTCTGCTTCAAGATATCGTCACGCTGAGGATACGCACAAACAGGGCTATTAGCTCATTCATTCGCAGACACTCTTTCCATAAATAAATCCGGCAAGGGAGCCTGATCTAACCAACAATTCAACATGGTTTGATGATGATTTTCTTCTCTACGGTGCTGGCTGTGTATAATGCCAGTGTAGCACGGATGATCCTGATAGCTATGCCAATAACGGTTGTTCGCTTTAGCAATGGCTACGCTGCTGTTCATCACTCTGGTTCCAATGAAAATATGCAGGCAAGGCAGCCATACGACCTACTAGCGTGAGCCGATTGCCTGTTCCGATCTTCCCTCCCCATACTACGTTTTACATGCCATCTGTCACGCATGCTGTGCTGTGGGATGCATATCCAGATAGAGAGCGCAGATACGCCACGTGGAGGGGCAGCTGGCTATACTACTGCACAGTATATTCTCCACTGGTGCGAATACCGGGAATCGCCGATATCCGTTTCTTCCATCTCTGAACAAACCGCTAGACCATTTTGCCATCGGTTATAAGAATTGTATGAACATGATCCATTCTCCATCTGCCCTGTAAGGCCATGGTATTGTCTTGAGAATACACTATCGTCTCGTTACACAGTATGAAAGCTGGATGCGTTTCTCAGAAACGAAACGTGGGGCTATTAGCTATTAGGGTAGTCCTCGAGGTTCCCCATCACCCACCCAGAAAAAAAAAGCTTGGGGGTAGCTTCGTACCTCGTCGTTTGATATGCCGAACTATATCAATACTCAGGGTCTTGGAGGGAAGGAGGAAGGATGAAAATTGATCGATTAGAAGTTGTACGCGTTGCATAGACCGGGCTAGTGCCCTGATATTCCTGCCCGGTGGCATCAGCTTGGTACACATACAGCTTTCCACGTACTGAAGACCCGTTTGCAAGCCTATCAATGCGCTATTACGTATATGTGGCTTTAACTACTCCATATGAACTCTCGCATTCATATGTGAGCAATCAAACGCGCCTTTTAAACCTAGCAATCTAGGCACAGGCACTTAGTCTTAGTAGAATACTGTATGTATAGGTATTGAAGTGATAGGGCGGTGTAGAGAATGTTGTCAGCTATGGATGGTGTGCATGAAGTTCTCCCCCGCCCACGTGGTATTAAGACTTATGACCAACTCAAGACCATTCTGTGAAACTAAGTTACCAAGCCCAATATGTTACTCAACAAACCTTTCGCCAGGAATCAATTGACATGTATCGTCTCCAAGGCCTGGTTAACATATCATACATATATCTCTATTTCCATGTATCACAGTGGCTGTGCCATTCATCAATGGGCACGTGAGGCCAAGTCCTCTATAATCATTGTCCGGCGGTCGCTATAAAAATAGCTTTACCGCGTCCTTGGATGTTTGAAACAAACACTGCACTATTACAGTAGTTTATAAATAGATTGTAGGGCTGTATTGTGGTATCTAGCAAGGGGTTTGTAAAATCACATGCGAATTGAGATGTCGATCAATGCGTATTACGCGACTTTAGAAGAAAGTATTGCTTTGTGGAATAGCATAGCGCGCATTACGATTAGCTTCTCTACGTAGGAGCAGTAGTTATATCTTACAAACGACTTCAATGAGCAGTAAATGCTCTGTTCGTTTATTATTATTTTTAACCCTCTTCAAACCAAAGCTTTCCGATATTCTACGGTGAGTGATATATAATGGCTACCATTTGTCGCTCACATGTCGAATAGCCAACTACCCTGCATACGTTTTTGTATGTGACCACCGACAAGGGATGTGAAGGGGGTTACCAAGTCTGGACTGAAGAAGACTCTAGCGTGGATATTCTTGATGTATTTGTGAGATCACTACACAGCAAATAAGTCGCCAATGTCTCGTAAAACGACTAGGCAACTGCTCTTCCATCTTTCAGTATGAAGTTCGCACTAATTAAGAACAACAGCCATAATTGTATAATATATACAGGCTCTTGGCAGTGCATGAAATCGCCACCAAGTTCGCATTAATGTTAGCAAAGCAAAGGCACATTTGAGAAAAATGCTAGACACTTGCAGTCGCAGTGGCAAACATAGTTTTTCTGTCAATCTAGATAGTTCCGGAAGAAGTCTAGTTGCATCAGAAGGATCAATATGAGAGTTCTATTCAATATGGTATCGAAGTCTTCAACGCCAGTGGGGCATACTCTTTGTAATGCTCGCTCTATTCATTTCGAAAACCTTTTGCTATTCGCCACGTAAAGACATTCCGCTAACATACAGAACGTAGGCGTCATCACGGTATATCTCAAGCCATTTCAGCTGAGCTTAGCCTGTTAACCTCTCAGGCTATTACAATAATCTCATTACGAGATGGGCCACGAGATTGCGTAACATATCGCACACCATGCCCTCTAGAGATCGGTCACGCTGCGAGGTAGTATTTGCAGAGACTTGCTAACGGCTATTTTGTTTAGTAGTCTTTCTCCCTCGGACCGACTGCATGTTAGGTTGTCTTCGCGAAAACACCAATGTATTGTCAGGTAGGGATCAAACGTATTAGCCTCTATTGGGTGTTCCATTCCGCATTCAGTAACCATAGCATACGAGGTTGACTTTTGGTCACCAGTTATGGCATGGATTGCAGCATCACACACGGACTATGGAATTTTTTAGCCGCAACCTCTGGCTATATTATGTGTAATGCTACGTTTTGTATAATGACGGTGCATTCTGCCAGCTTATTTAATGGGTAATATGTATTGAGGCGGAGACGGAGTTTATTAGCCGCCAGTCAAGGCTATGCATGTTGCGGATTCCCCGGGCTTTATCCTGTGATGCCGAATGCTACATTGGCATGACACCTTGGGACAAGTAGACAGAGACATCGTCGTGACTATAAAATGGGTTATATCATGCCAAAATATTCTACTATGATCCCACACAGTCTCAACACCAGCCGCTTCAAAGGAGATCATCATGGTTGTAGGCATTCTTGCGACTCTGGCCACGCTGGCCACACTGGCAGCTAGCGTTCCCCTCGAGGAACGACAGTCTTGCTCAAGTGTTTGGTATTACACTAAGCGTTTCTCTCTGTCTAGAAAAATAATACTAACTCATATCTAGGGGTCAATGTGGTGGCCAAAACTGGGCTGGACCGTTCTGCTGTGCTTCCGGAAGCACTTGTGTGTATTCCAATGACTACTACTCTCAGTGTCTTCCCGGCGCGGCAAGCTCAAGTTCTTCCACTCGCGCCTCGTCGACAACTTCTCGGGTGTCGTCAGCAACATCAACTAGATCAAGCTCTTCAACGCCCCCTCCTGCCTCTTCAACTACACCAGCGCCGCCAGTGGGATCGGGAACGGCAACATACTCGGGTAACCCCTTTGCTGGAGTCACGCCTTGGGCCAATTCCTTTTATGCCTCTGAAGTCAGCACTTTGGCAATTCCAAGCTTGACAGGAGCTATGGCAACTGCTGCGGCCGCTGTGGCAAAGGTGCCATCTTTCATGTGGCTGTAAGTACTCTTGATATGATACAATATTTCAACCTATTAACCGCTGTTGCAGAGACACACTGGACAAGACTCCTTTGATGAGCTCGACGTTGTCGGACATCCGTGCCGCAAACAAGGCCGGCGGCAACTACGCTGGACAATTTGTCGTCTACGACCTGCCAGACCGTGACTGTGCCGCCGCTGCTTCTAATGGTGAATATTCCATCGCTGATGGTGGCGTGGCCAAATACAAGAACTATATCGATACTATTCGTGGAATCGTCACCACCTTTTCCGACGTTCGCATCCTTTTGGTTATCGGTAAGAGCCCTAAGCCGAATGTTCTCTAGAATCCATTCTAACTATGTCTCCATCCAGAGCCCGACTCCCTTGCGAACCTGGTTACTAACCTCGCCACTCCGAAGTGCTCAAACGCCCAATCTGCATACCTGGAGTGCATTAATTACGCAATCACGCAGCTAAATGTTCCCAATGTTGCGATGTACTTGGATGCTGGCCACGCTGGATGGCTTGGATGGCCAGCAAATCAAGACCCAGCTGCCCAGTTGTTCGCAAATGTTTACAAGAACGCGTCATCTCCTCGAGCCGTCCGTGGACTGGCCACTAACGTGGCTAACTACAATGCGTGGAACATTACTACCCCCCCTTCGTACACTCAAGGAAACGCTGTTTACAATGAGAAGCTGTATATTCACGCCATCGGACCCCTTCTCGCCAACCATGGCTGGTCAAACGCTTTCTTCATCACTGACCAAGGCCGATCTGGCAAGCAGCCAACCGGGCAGCTTGAGTGGGGTAACTGGTGCAATGCTGTTGGCACTGGATTTGGTATCCGTCCTTCTGCTAACACTGGCGACTCACTGTTGGATTCATTCGTCTGGATCAAGCCAGGTGGCGAGTGTGATGGTACTAGCAATAGCAGTGCACCGCGATTTGATTATCACTGTGCTTCTGCAGATGCTTTGCAGCCAGCACCTCAAGCCGGTTCTTGGTTCCAGGCTTATTTCGTGCAGCTTCTTACGAACGCGAACCCATCATTCCTGTAGGTCGATTGACCGTGGGGCTTTATAAAATGTGTTCGGATGATTGAGTTTCTATTTGATGGATCCTATATATATTTCAGGTACCAGCAGCTGGTCGATAGGTCAGAAATACATAACTTGGTGGCTGATATATGGTCAACATCAAAATTCTTTATTTGCTTCAAATTCTTTGGTTGGATACAGCATTCTACAGTTTAGCGCAATTTAGCTGCCAATCCATTGCCTGCTAAATTGCCGACAACATCGACCGTGTGTGACCAGTATAAATTTGTTCTTGCTCAATTATTTAAATTGCAACTGGATAGTTGGTCGCTTCTTGTTCTATTATGCTGTGAATTTCTCCATGACATGTAGTTATTTGTAATGAAAATCCCAAATCTGCCGGCCATTACAAGACTTGACCCCCAGACAACCAGTCTCGTGATATCGACGGCTTTGGTACTTGATAATGATGCCAAATAAAGGGATTTAGCTGCAATGGTAATAATCGCTCCTTTGCAGAAAAGACTCGCTCTTTTACTCATAGCAGTAACAGCTCTACTTGGACGCCTGGCGCTAATAAGTGTGCTCATAATAACCTCCCTTGCTTGGTCTAAACTCAGATCTTTTGAAGGTTTTCCAAATGCAGAAAGGGATTTCTTCTCCAGGTAGTATGTATATGGACGCGTTGTCGCATGGATTGAGTGCGCTATTAGGAGCCCAATTGGCGAGGTGTTGTATCGCATTAAGTGGAAGAATCTGTTGCGCATCTGATGCGCATCTTGCGCGCCCATTTCTAGTGTGATTTTGCCGGTATGAATTTGTCCAAGTATATTATCGATAGCATCTCCAACAGCCTGATGATACTCTTTGCGAACGCGGTTGTCATGAATGATCCATTGGCTAAAGATGATGAAGATTCCTTCATAAAAGTTGAAGCGAGTGACTGAGAAGGGCTGAAAGATTGTATTGACTGAAAAGTTCTCCATCTCCAATGTGTCAACCACTTGATTCATGTAGACTTCTCACTGTTGGTTCCGGGAGCATGATATGGGATCTATTTCTCATATGTATCCAGCGACGGTAGCGATGAAAAAATTTCAAGAAATCCTTAGCGCGCGGCACGTATTTTGTTTGCAACAGCGTAAGCACAATGCCTAACCCGCTAAACATGCCCCCCACTCATCGGCCATATTATACAGGTAAGGTATTCAATAAGAATCTCATTGCTGATGTATGCTTAAATAAATGCTTGCGAATAGGCACCATTGGGAAATACCTTGCTCACACCAGTTGAAAAGCGACAATCGCTGACATAATAACGTAGGGCGCAGATCATACATCAATTGGAAGAAGGGCAAACCTGAAACCGTTGCCGCAAGGGTATTGATAATCTGCAAGCTGAGTTCTCAATCTATCTTTTCTTTAGCTGCATGATCAAACTCAGATTCAGTGTTATGAATGTATCAAT
Source organism: Trichoderma atrobrunneum (assembly GCA_003439915.1). NCBI lineage: Eukaryota > Fungi > Ascomycota > Sordariomycetes > Hypocreales > Hypocreaceae > Trichoderma > Trichoderma atrobrunneum. Next base: position 309,748 of record PNRQ01000004.1, on the reverse strand, counting down.
TGAAGTAAGAGCTATGTCACGTTACCCAAAAATCTGTTGACTCTTTTACATAACAACATCCATACAAATTAATTGTGATGAGCATGTGTGTGCGCGCTAAAGTACTCCCTATGCCAACCACTTGGCACTCTTCGCTTGGCCGTTGTTGAAAGTAAAGCAGTTGTAACCATCGCCCAGCTCACTTGCAACTCCCGTAATCTCATTTACGCAATTTTCGTCACTATAAAATGAGACAGGCTGCTGAACATTGTCGAATTGGCTGCCTCTATACTGAGCACTGGCAAACGCTGCAGTGGAGCTGGTACAATCGCCTGGCTGAACAACTGTTGTCCCAACAACGATTCCACCGGCACATCTTGCATCGGTATAAGAGTCAAAGAGCACAGGGTTCTGGGCGAGAACAGCTGAGCAAGCTGACAGAAGGTATAGAATCTGGATGGAGTTAGTACTCTTGATGCAGAAAAAGAGAGAGGGATAGGAAATATTGAAGTATAATTACATACGGTTTTTGCATTTTGTCAAAGTACTGTTTTCTTAACGAGGTGATATGAGAGCAATAATTATTCAGACTTGATGGAACGAAGATACAGTGCTTAGCTCGCTCTGGAGGAGAGAACACATGGTGTATATATAGATATATCGCTTCTTGGGTACAATATAATATGTACGCCCGTAAATAACCATTACCCCAGAACAAAATGTATCACGGAAGAAATATCTGTCCGGTCAGCGTAGTATTGGCTAAAATCCCGGTCCCTTTACCCCATAGTTTCTGTGGAAGGCAAGGAACAGACAAGACAAATCATCAATTGAGATGCATTCGGAATCAAGGTTTTCGAAACAATTTATGCGGATTTATGCGGCAATGTCAAGCTTTGGCGGGATTTTGCCGCCATTTTGGTTCGGTACATATTCCAAGACAGGAATGGTATCCGATGCAACAAGGCAATTGCGTATGTGTTACAACCTGACCTAACCCAGGTATGCATAAAGAACAGCTAGCCCAATCAGGATGAAAGATTTGAAGGCTCGCCCATCTAGGTATAAGAGCAGAGGTATACTGCAACAAAGAGGTTACAACTGGGAACATCATGTAGTGAGCCACCCAAAAAGGCAGAATGCATAAGTTTGATTCGTTACACTCGTTTGGATAATTTACACAGCGGCTCATTAACAATGTACCAAAAATAGATACCGGCCACACAACCTAATATGCTCTAGTTGCCTGTGTCCATCAAAGCCTACTGCCGCAGGGGCAGGGTGTTATGAACGGTAAAATGAAAGGGTCGACAGAATGTCTCTATGAGACACGGTTGGATACTGTTCCCTTGTGTATGAATATTGTTTGAGAACCTCTGAGTGGCAATAAGAGAATACTGGTGGGGGGACAAATCGTATCCGAACACATCAGGAATCTTTAGAGACTCTCTACAAAAAGCTCTTAAATCGTCGTGAACAATCACGTTGTTTCTAAAATATGATATAATTAAACTTTTATTATATATAGTCTTTCGCCTGGTAACCATGTGAGTTTAAATGAAGATTCTGAGCAACTCGACGAGAGCCAAGATCGCCATTGCCTGGCCGTATGGCATGGGTGTGATGGGAATTTTCTTGTAAAACTCCAAATCTGATCCCATGCCCGTTCCAAATGATGTGTTTAACAGTTGGCCATCGGAATTGACATTACTCAGGACACCCTGAATTGCTTTGAATGCTACATTTCTGTATTCCTCCTTGAGGTAGTGCTTGCGTTGTGCCTTCAGTATGCCGAATGCAAAGCCAGCGGTTGCACTGGACTCCTGATAAGACCCATCCTCTTCTGGAATATCCAGTAAAGTGCGCCAAAGCCCGCTTGGTGCTTGAAAAGCTTTTAATGCTTCACATTGGGCAGCTATTGTGGATTTTAAATGAATGCAGAACGGGTCATCGGACGCTAGATCTAACAATTCGATAATCTCTGGTACCACAATTGTAAGCCAGCTATTACCACGTGCCCACCTGGCCGACGCGAAGTTGTGGCCACCATCGTTGAACGACCATCCGTGAAAGAAGAGGCCTGTCTTGGCATCAAATAGATACTGAATATGGAGCAGAAACTGGTACTTTGCCTCTTTGACATAATGAGGGCGATCTAGCACAAGTCCAATCTTGGCCAGCGGCAACACGGTCATCATCAGGGTGTCATCCCACAGCTGCTGATCGTTTTCCTCCAAGTACGTGATATGCTGCATTCCTCCGTATTTTGTTCGCTCCAGGTCATGATATGCCCACTCGGCCCAACTATCGAGCCAGAGGAGATATGTGGGGTTCTCTGTTTTCTCATAAACATAAGCCAAGGTGAGCATGGCTGCCATTGTGTTGATATTTTTGGTTGTACCGCCAGAAGCAAATCGGTTTTGGAACCAATCTTCTATGATCTGAAGATATTTGGGATCCCCTGTCGCCTGGTAGTACTGCCATATTCCGTAAAGTCCGACACCATGTGTCCACTCCCAGTCATTCCACCCCTTCGTGTCTATCACTCGGCCATCGGCAAGAGTCATAAGAAATTCCCCGGTCTCATCCTTTATATTAACGAGTCCATGGATGAGGAGTTGAATTTTGGAGTGTATCTCCTTTGCGTCAAATCCATGGGCGGTGAGTGGCATACTGCGTGTTGGCTGCAGGTAATGGCTGGGAAAGTTGGCAGATGGAAAAACTGGAAATCGTCAAAAAGACAGCTTTTAGAGTAGTATTTATCACGAGTCGAAGCCGCTTGGAAACAGTTTATGCGGGTTGCGGCCAGACCATGACACATAACACGAGGCAGCTTGAGTTTTGCTCGGAGGAGATCGCCCGTCGGTGAATCCTATCTTCTCGGAATTACCAACTTCGGCTCGGCTCATCTCGAAGCGAGCAATCGCCACATAAGCTGGGGTTTTCCATAGTTTGCGCCTTTTAGCATCTGCCCCGCAACGCCACAGGGGAGGAATTTACGAGTCGCGAGGGAAAGTCTTCCAACAGCAAAGGGCCGCCTCACGTTCATTGGTGGACTATACTCAGTGCCACCGTCTTGATGCTCGGTGTAAATCGAAGCGAGAGTTGTTCGAAGCCTCATCAGCTCATCCCCAGAGGTCGTTTCCACAGCAGAGTTTGGGGAAAGTCGCTAGTTTCGGCGTAACCCCAGATTTCATTTTGCATTTGCGGGGAGAAGGTCTTGGCATCTGTCGGTATGCAGGATTGCTGGGTCGTTCAAATAAATAAATACCGGTTATCGCCTCACCTTTTCTCCACGAGCCGCTCATGAGGCCTATAACCTTGCTTCAATCACACGATACTTGATACCAGAACGGGGAGGGCTGAGCCTCTATCTCACAATGGCGCCACCAAAGTCCAACCCCAGCGTCGACGAAATCGAGAATAATATAGCGACGGTTTTGTCAAACGAGATTGAGAAAGACCATACAGATTACGGAAGAGTCGACAAGGAGCTTGCTCAATACATTACCGATGCCAGAATCACCATCAGCCCGGAGAAAAACGATGAGCTGCGCCGTAAAATTGATCGACGTATTCTAGCCGTCATGATTTCGACGTATTTCTTACAAGCTATTGACAAAGGCACCATGTCTTTTGCATCAATTATGGGCATCAAAACCGATACTCATTTGTCTGGACAAGACGTAAGTTAGCTCCTGTATCTGATGGTCAAAGTCAATCAATCATGTGCTAAATTAGCTTGGAAAACATAGTATAACTGGTTGACAACCTGCGTTTTTATCACGATTCTTGTTGTCGAATATCCTCAAAACTACATCATTGCGAGGGTGCCAATCGCGAAATATCTCGGTTTCAATATTGTGGCTTGGGGTGCGGTGTTAGCCTGCACCGCTGCCTGCACCAATTTTACCGGGCTGCTTGTAGTTCGAACTCTCCTCGGCCTTTTTGAGTCTGTTTGTCAGCCAACATTCGTTGTCTTATCTGCAATGTGGTATAGACGAGAAGAACAAGCTGCTCGTGTGGCTTATTGGTAAGCTTTGAGAGTCTGAGATATATACACGAGGATTCGCTAATCTCTTAAACCGTAGGTATATGATGAACGGCGCTCAGCAAATCGTTGGCGGTCTTCTAGCATACTGTTTCAGTCTTATTCAGTCGGGACCCCTAAAGTCGTGGAAGTGGCTATTTCTCATCTACGGGGTCATTTCCGTTTGTTTTGGCTTCTTCGTAGCGTGGTACATGCCTGATTCACCTATGAGAGCCAAATGTTTCAGCGAAGAAGACAAACGACTTATGGTTGAGAGAGTCCGTGATAACCAAACGGGCATCCAAAATCGACAATGGAAGAAAAGTCAATTCATCGAAGCACTGAAAGACCCTCAGATCTGGGGCTACTGCCTAATCCAGCTCTGCACCACGCTACCCACCTCCGGACTTGGTGCATTCCAGGGCATCATTATCTCGAGCTTGGGATTTACAGTTCTTCAGACTCAATTGCTGGCCATGGTCCTTGGATTCTATATCATCATTGTGCTATTGGGCTCGACCTGGCTGGCTAAGCGAACAAACCAAAATCTCTACATAATGACTGCTTTTATCATCCCGTGAGTGTCCCTTGCCGTTATATGATCTCTGACAACGTCAAACTAATAACCTTGATTCAAATTAGCTCTTTTATTGGAACCATTTGCCTTATGACTGTCCCGATCGTTACGCGAAGTCAAAAAATTGGTCTTGTTGTCTGTTACAATATTACCATGTCGTTTTGGGCAGCTCAAACACTAGCGCTGTCTTTACTATCACGAAATGTCGCTGGACAAACGAAAAAGAGTGCCGCAGTAGCGCTCAATTTTATCTTCTGGGCAACAGGTAACGCAATTGGTGAGTGCTTGATACACTGAAGTTTGGTGGCTCATAAATTGCTAATGCCAAAAAGGCCCTCAAGTCTTCCTATTCTGGGATGCACCCCGATACTTCATCGCCTTTGCCACCCATCTAGGATGCTATAGCTTGCTTGTTATAGTTCTTCTAGGCTTGCGCTTCTATCTTTCATGGGAGAATAAAAAGCGAGATAACCTAGCGGCTGCCGGAGTGCGCGAGGCGCGTGATGACCGGATGGTGCACGCATGGGAAGATTTGACAGATAAAGAAAATCCAAACTTCCGCTATGTCTTTTAAGATACCTTTATATAAGTAGCTGGATTTCAATGTGGATCTTAAATCTGCATAATGATTATACATGTATTTGATGCTTTATGAGAAAGTCTATGCCATTTGACGAGGCATTCGCCAAGATTATAATAGTAATGGAAAGCTCACATACCTCCCTTGGGCGGCAATGCAATCTCTGTAAAGGAGGACAGACTATGTACCCTGGAGGTATTATCGCTAGCGATTAAGAGTCGTGGCATAGCTTTTAATGTTACCAGACGAGGCCGAAAATTGGGGAAATTGTAATGACATTCAAATAATATTCCTAATATATCAACTTGTTTACATATTTGACACAGTCAGGCACATATATAAATAAATGCCTATTTATTTTGCAAGCGTGGCTACTCAGGGCACAACGTCGAGGAGATTCTACTTGTTTCCAAGACACTATTGACGCTTGCATTCCGCCCTCAAAAAGCACAAACAACCTCACAAGTTCAAGACTCCAATCAATCGAATCGACGAGGGACTTTTGTGAATACCACTGAATGATATTAGTTTAGCAACTTTGCAGCTATGTTTGTCATACATACAGTGAAGAGCAGCTGCAATCGTAAGAGGCTGTTAAATGATTGTAGTGTGCTACGAGCAGTTCGTGTTCATTGGCTGAGCAGGTGTGCAAGGGTTGATGCCATTCGCATCTTGGTTGTAATTTGTGCAAGAGTATTGGATATAAATGGTCTGCACAGATCCGAAGCCCACGCATGATGCGGTGACCTGACCATTGGGTGCGTTGTTGGATGTGCATACGCCTAACTCAGTGCCGTCGCCATTGTTTTGGTAGTAGACGAAGTTGTTTCCGCTCTTATAGAAGTTGATATCAACTCCGCATACAGAAGCTCCAAAGGAGTTATCCAGAATTGGATATCCACTAAGGCTTGAGGAATTTTCCCACTGACAGCAACCCGGAGATTCAGAACCATCAGATATGAATATGAGGTCTTGAGTTTCAGAAACGCCGCCTGAGAGGTCGACTACAGTGTATGATTCTGCAATAGCAAAATTGTAGCCGTTGGCGGCCCTGAAGAGTCCTGCTAAGCCAAAGATAAAAGAGAGCAAAGGTGCCGGAGCCATATTGAAATAGAATAAGCAAGAACAAGTTTGGGAAAAAAGAACGTTGAGCCGGAATTCAGCCAGAAATTGCTCGAGTTAGGTCGTTTTCTCTATGAATTTATTTGAAATTGACTTCTCTTCTGTATTAAAGAGATGAAATCGAGTTGTTTATATAAGTTTGAAGCCGATATTTCTCGTTGCTCGCCTCAGTATTACATCACTCCCAAAAACTCTTTTGACGCTTATACCCACCTTCCTATTCAAATCACTCCTGCTTCACCCATACCATTATTTTGTAATGTTATATAATAGGCTGATTTACAATAAGCACTAATATGCCGATTTATCCTCAAGAGGTTGCAAGGTATTTGATAACCGAGTTTACAACTCTCTTAGTATTTAACAACTCTTTCACAATGCTGAACTAATTAACAGTTTCTTTTCCCAGATTTCTTCTAAGCTTAAAGTATAACTACCCTATTGCCTTTATACAACTAGTAACTCGCTGGACACGATTTTATGCGAAATTGGCATTTCCTACTGTTGCTTCCAATTCCATGAATTTGGCTAACTCATACAATGATGTTACAAGGGTATCAAAGTAAACGGAGATAATCTAAAATCGTTGATAAGGATTTACGAAAGATCCTCTCATTTAGTTCCATTGCTCCGTTTATGTTGTGTGACTATAGCTAACAAAAGCCTTGGCAAAGCTATAGAGACACATCATCCGACAGAAATGTCAGCCGACAACGCTCAACGAGGCTTGGCATATGGGGACTTGCAAATTTGCGTCCACAATTTCTTACCGAAGCATAAGCAGAAAAATAGAGAAAGAGTAATCGAATGATAAGAATATCCAATGAGGTGACAAAGAGAACAAACACGCCCTAAAGTGCGCAGTATCATGGATTGTCATTGGCGCGGTTGTAATGAGTGAATATTACGATATTACAAAATATTTGCAACCCTTGGTTAAGAAGTTACGTCAAATGGGTATAATTATCATGTATGTTTGCAAAAACCAATATTTCACAGCTAAATTTGGAGACCGCTAGAATGAGGTTTCCTAGGACTTCACGGTTCCCACTAAGAGGGTATGGAGCAAGGACTATGTTGTTCTCCTCAAGCTTGGGCCGTGCGTTTACATTTCCAAAAGCGGGAGTTGACAGCGTATGCATTTCCATTTGCGGTCCCCACCAGAAAATATAAATATCAGGACATTTCGTTGTAGGAGCTTGGATCAAAAGCAACAAAATCCGTTTCACAGCCAATCTACCGTTCAATCCTTGCCTCACAAAGCAGTCTTGACCTTCGGATACCGAAACTGGACACGCAGATTAATGGAATTTACTTATATGCACGAACTCTCCAAAAGCTTGGTTTATTCTAAACGTTACGGATTATGACATCTGTTGGCGTAGCAAAGCAGACGGTATGTCATTCCAAATGAGATATAGTAACTATCTATCGATCCAGTGTGACGACAACGGCTTCTGTTGATGGAATTGTCAATTTGGCCATGCCTTTGGAAATTCGCAACACTTCGTTGTGAGGTCGACCTGACTGCGCGAGCCGCCCATGGGTATAGTTCCAGCTAAGTCCACCCCAAGTAATGTCTGAGTCTGCACTGGCCCCTGCTCCGACAAGTCTCTGTACTTTGGCGGCTTTTACTCCGGAGGGAAACTTCAGTGTAACACTTTGGTTGGGACGAGCATATCGGGTTGTAGAATTCCATTCGTCAAGGTTGATGAGCACGTATTTGTTCAACCTTGATGATTCGTAGACACCATACGCGGAGAACTTCCAAAGCTCAGGGCCAAGATCAATGGGCAAGATTTGAACATGAGGGTTGTGACCGATTACGTCTGCCACAACAATTTGACCATAGAGGGGTGCCCTGACATAGGGTTGCATATTGCCAGTGGGCACAGGTACCCAGCCCGTATATCCGAACGTAGTTCCCTGGATGAGATTAAAACGAGTGATGTTCTACTTTTTTATCAACATGCAATACTCAAAACTTTAAGATGAATGGTTTAACGTACCAGAGACATTCCGTACATGAGATAGTCAATCAGCCATAGTGAGCTGCCGAACACTCCTTCTACTTGATTCATCAAGAGATTAGTGTAGTCGCTGTTTGTCTCGCCCAGCAACAAAGTGATGTTTGGGTAGTTAGTCTTCAGGTAGTCATTGGCGGGGGAGTAGATGCTAAGGTTAGCCACAACAGCAGTGTGGTTCATAAATGTTTCTATGAATCATTAGACGCGATGCCGAAAGAAGGAAAGAAGTCTAAGACTGACCTTGAAGCCTAACCCAACCCTGATTGCCGGCCGCGTAGCTACCTCTGAGTTAGTAGATAATGTAAAACAGCCTCGAATCATGACATACTGGTGCAAAGAAACGGATTTGACATGATCGGTCAGATCAATACCCCCATTAAACGCGTTGGGCCTGCTTTCAAATTAGCTACATCCAATCTCCAGAGAAAATGGAAGTGGTTGAACTGACGTGGTGAAAGTTTTCAACTCCGCATTTGCAAACACCAAGGCTTGGAAGAACCTTTGCTCGTCCAAGCCGTACCGGTTTCCCTTGAGGACATTTTCCGAGATTGCATTCGCATAGGTAGTCCATTCTTGCAGGTAATCATAGACTGTATACCCACAAGGTCGAACGGCACATGGGTAAAGGTCTACTTCATTTCCGATCTCAAAGTCGATCAGATTGCCCTTCAGAGTATTCATAACATGTTTGCACACTTCCATAGTGTTGTTGAGACCCCAGCTAGCATTGTTTGCGAGATTGGCCTGGAAGCTCCACAAAGAGCCAGGAAAGTTATTAAAGGCTTCAAAGTACACAGGTCCAACGTAGACTGCCGACGGAATGCCATTGGAGCCTGTCTCGACTAGGATGGACTGTTTTTGAGACGCATTGTAATATGTGCGGTCGCTAACACTAGATGTTAGCACAGGGGATATATTTAGTTGATAGGCGGGTCATACGCAGAAGTGCCTCCTACTCGGATATAAGGATGTTTCCCAGTCTTGCTGTATAGGAGATCTAGGATATCACGGGAGAATAAATTAGGGTGACTATTGTTTCCTATTGGGGCTGGATTAGCTTGGAGTCACCCATTGATATGCTCAGAAACAACCTACCAGCAAAATCAGGAAGCCAATGGGCGGGAAAAGAAAAAGAGGCGAAAGCATGATCTACAATTTGGGATGCTCCAGGAGGCACAGTACCAGGAGCTGCAACTCTAATCGGGGGATCAGAAGTTGCTGTAGCTCGCTGGTACAGAAAGAGAGCCGCTAGGAGAGTCTGGCGCATCATTTTGGTATAAACAAAATGGCAGAGGGGGATAAAACGTCAAACATATGAAGAACTCGATGTTTAGTTGCAGTACCCGGGAACTCCTGGGCTTATATATCCATTCTACCTGATGCCAGCCTTCTAAAACAGGCTGGTTCATGGCAAGCATTAGAGAATACACATAGTACTTCTGAAGCTGTTATTCCAATGAAGACATTCAACCTAGACAGGTCGTCATTGTAACTAGCTCAAACAAGGCATAAATCACTCCACAAACTTGCCTCTCGGCCTACACGGGAGCGTCAATCAGGGGAGAAACCCCGTAAAACATTTCGATGCGGAGGGGATAGTAGCGGCTTTCGGTAGCTATCAACCGGAGCTCGGCAGGATCGCGGTGAGGGGCTCCAGCATATTCTCGACTTGCTGACGGCTTTCGGGTGGCAGGCAACGTTTAAGAGTAGCCTTCATCATCTTTCGGTGTAGGCCGAATGTTTAAATCCATGAGATTTGATCTATGTCAATCAGAAGGCAATGACAAGAAAGATTTCGCCGTAAATAAAGCCTAGGGGGGACACTATTGCCAACGGTGTTTGGAAAGGAACCCGCCATGTAGCTGAGTTTTTCGGCGCGTCAAACTAAGTAGAGTCAATTACGATTCTATAAACCTCAAAAGATACAACCAACGCAAATATAAGCATCAGGGTTTATCAAATTAGAAGACATAAGAAGACAATGATCAGAATAATTTTGAGCCTGTCGCTAGCGGAAGATGCAGCTCACTGGGAAAATGATCACACGGCGCTCTCTCAGCGCGTGGAAGCATGTTACATAATTTCCAGGCAATATTCGGCTTCCTGTGAACTGTGAACTGTGGCACTCCCATCGAACTCATTTACCATTATATTATCAGTTGATGGATTGCTTCATCAATATATCCTTTTTGGTGCAGATGGAGCCCATTGGCAAGACTGGGCGATAGCAAAAAATAACTGATCGAGTGCCGTTGCCTGGGTTGCTATCACGTATTCCATATTCGAAGTGAGTGAGTCAAAGATTGTGGCAGAATCCGTGACTTATTATTACCGATAAATCGCCCTATATTCGTTTTCGCGTTGCGAATGCCCTGCCTCAACATAACCATAACTCGTATTGATTCTTCTAATACTTATAGTAATCACGCGAATTTGTCAAAACTATTTATACAGCGTGAACACTATGCTATTGTGAAGACCAAGAGCAATGGCCGATGGGTTACACTAGTGGTTTACCCTGTGTCACTATAAGTAGGTACCTTAGACCACTGCGGAAAGAAACAGCGGCTATGTTGCTAGAAATTAGCAGGGCATTAGTGGGAGTATCGCTTCTTTGCAAATTCCGCGGAAATCATGAACCAATAAATACATACAAGGCTAAAGCTGATTGTAGTGCACGCACCAACATTGCGATCGTCGGATTTGCAATGGCTTCGTCAAAACTCTACAGCCGTAAAGCAAAAATAGTGTCCGGAGGGTCGATGACGTATTGTGTAATAGATATCGAGTTTGGATCACTTGATGTAGTACTCTTATATCGATATCACAGATCACACATGAACTCGTGATTGTTGTTTGACGCCCGTTCTCGGCTACGGATTCATAATAAATAATATAAGGATATTGCGAGAGTACATATGAGAAGTTGGCATATCGATCTTGTTGAGCGGATTACAAAAACTATTTCCTTGAACGACCGTTGGCTAGGCGGTCAACTATCATCCCACCAACCGCACTTTCCACGATGTGGCGTCCTCTTTTCCTATCATCATCTTTGCTCACAAGTGCGTCCATAGCTGCGGCACTAACAGCTGCCGTAACGGCTCGTCGAGATCTCTCTGGATCGTGTCGTGCTCGGATAGCCTCCGTAACACCTGCTGTTAGGGCCGCTGTCGCTACCTCCACAAGGCGGTGTTCGCTACGAGCCCGAGTACGAGACCGATGGTGACGATGATCTCGACGTCGGTATTCGACATCATCTTCGTTATGCAGGGATCGGCCACGACGACCAGATTGCCGTACCTCACGGTAAGACATTGCTTCATCCTGCCCATGTCTGCCACCATGGTGATTATGATGCTTTCGGGTTTGCCGGTCATGATAGTCGACGACCCGTTCCCTCCCAGGCCGTCTAGTAGTCGATTTCACTTCGCGAAAATGGCCTTCTTCGATAGGACGAGTAGATTCGTAACGCCGGCCTGGAGGAGGGGAATAGGACGTTCCATGGCGGATATCGTCGTCGCTATATTCATCAGAGCTGCGCCGTCTTGGCATGATATATGCTAAGTCTTTGAAGATCCAAACAAGAAAGTAATATAGATGTAAAGGTAAAAGTCGATAAAGTTGGGCAACGCTCTCGTGTTGACAGACTATTATGTTGACTCTGGTTATTCTGAAGCAGAAAAAAATAAGAAACTTGTTTTAATCAGGATATAGCGAAATGAAATCATTCATTCTATTTAGGTTAAGTGATAGGCGCTTCAATCTGTCGATCTGTGGCAGCTGGGAGTGCATTTTGTTGAACTATGACCCTGGAAATTTGCCCTTAGCCTTAATGGATGTGACATACCTCTGACTCATGCTCGACATCATAACGGTTTTATCTTATCATATCAAATGAGGAAATGGAATGGATGAACAAATTAAACATCATACTCGCTGATCGTGGGCTTGTTACAGAAATGATGCTAGCGCACCTCTTTTTAGCGTCCATAGTCCAACAGGCGTTTCCGCAATTCATCTTGTCCATAGAAAATATCGTGAATTAATACTCTTTATTAAAAAATGTACTCCAAGCCATAAACTATGTATTTCAACAATATCGGGAATCAAGCAGTAGGATCCTCACACACTGTCATCCGGTGGAAGATCTTCTAGAAATTCGGAGTCTGTAGTCATGAATGCCGATTTTGCTCTCTGCCTGAACTGTGGGCACTCACAAGTTAAACTCGGCGTATATTTAGAACTAAAATCGAGAGCGCTGTGGGGAGAATACTGGCTTCTAATAAATTTTCAGGCGCACTCGTAGAGATCCCATCATTCGTCCCATTCCCTTCCTGCCAGCAATTTTTGAACCATTTTCATGAAGCGCTTCCTGTACTCAAACGGTTCCGTAGTGATTGTCATGGGACCTTGCCCAGCCCAAATGTTAAAGACCCCAACGATGCCAGACATGGTCCTCGCGTGAAACTTATGTCGAGCCCAGAAAAAGTCCAGCAAAACGGCACGATATACCCATTGCTCGTCACTTGAGACCACGCCTGTTCTCCAACAGTCAATCGGTCTTGCCGCCAATTTAGTTTGAGCAGCCGGTTGACTGGGCCCAGCATAAGTTGGTTCAGCTGTGTAGGGATAGCGCATAAGGAATAATGAGTAATCTAAGACATTGAAGTCGGCGAGAAATTTTGTGTCTGTATCCAACAAAGCCATCAGCTCTTCCGCAGCCTCACGCGATATTTGCACTTTGCCTGGAAAGTGATCCACCAGCTTGTTCTTCACGCTTTGCGACGCCAGATTGCCATTTGCAATATCACGCTCCGGGAAAAAATAGTCCTTCGGCTTCAGATCATATGTTTCACAATGTGACGCATCGCCAGCCTGCCCAGTGCCGTAAAGGAGGTTCTCCATGACAACATGGTGTGTTGGTTCAGTGCCGAATATGCCCCCCAGAGTGGTATGCGAAACTTGCAGCAGGTCAGTGATGCGCACCAGGAGACTGTCAGGATGTTCCCGCATATGGATCAGATACGGCGTAAGTAGTTCGTGCGTGAAGAAATGATGTTCGAAGTGTCTGTCCAGAGACTTGACAATGTATTTACCGTCCAAACTCTCAAAAAACGTAGAGCCACTATATCCAAGGCTCCCCATTGGGACCAGAGTTGTCGCATGCTGTTCATTAGACCCTAGCGACGGGCTCTCGTCTGCGGGTTGAAAAGATTGTGTGTATGCACCATTGTTCAAGTGCCACACGTCGCGTCTTAGAGCAAGAAAATCATCACCTCGGTATAAATTTAGGTCCAAATTCCATATATAAAAAAAGTTGAACAGGTGATGTATGAGTTGTGCAAATAACGGTCGCGCCTTTTGTTCCCTCTCGGCATTTTCGCCGTTCACGATGGCACGGATAATCTTGGTGGAGATGCGGCGCGTGCGGCCCTGCATTCTGCTCAACAAGATATCATCCGTTCTGAACAAATTCAAGAGATGATTTCAGTTGCGAGACGAGAAATTTTTCAACAGCTCCTATTCGTGCCGTGGAATTAAGACGCTCTCTTGCGATTAACGTTTGACGTCACAGATACGCCAGTAGCCTTGCACAGTTATCTTTTGCCATCACAGCTGTGCTCTGCTTCCACTTGTGCTATCTAATTGTTAGCCATACCTTTCGTCGTCAATCGGACGCATTGATTCATCCTTATCGCGGCAAGCCCTTAGTTACGGTACGTGAAAGCAAGCATTACTCAAGTTGTCGAACGGCAGAATCAGGCGTTGCTAATAACCAAGGGTCGCACATTATGAAGATGTGTGTTGTGAAACTTACTGCTTGGCTCGGAGTACCTACAGTGTCGTACACTAATAAGCGCCCTTGCATCTGGCCCGATGAGTAAGTTACTCAACTGGAACGTACAATTCCAACTCCAACTGTTCCAACAACACCTGCACCAAAGAGAAAGAGCAAACTCTGGACATAGCAACCATTCGTTCATGTAAAAAAGAAAAAGTTATCCCAAATAGGGTACAGTGATCCTACATCTCGTTCGACCCCCGAGCAGGTTACACCGAAGTCTCCGACTTTGCGCCAACAACCTTATCTTCGTTAACACGGATAATTTCCCAGGAGAATCATTTCCCAAAGTATACGTCTACTAGGGCGATAGTTCTGTATCACAATATCCTTTGTAGAAATATCTGCTGTGCAGGGTAATACTAGCGAGAAAAATGTGTTCTAACTTTGCAGATAGAGAAAATTTGCTTCGCCGTTGCTATTCTGCAAGGATCTATTACTGTATGACCTCTATTAGTAGTTGTGATGAAGTGGCTCGAGTAAAAAAGGGGCTATAGCGTCGATTCTCGACTCCAAGCCCATTCAAGGTATCATGTAGTATTTGTTTCTTTGTTGCTTTATGTCTAGGCCTCGAGTTATATCTGATGATGAACCTAATATAAGCATTAGTACTCTACATTTTGGGCTATAAATATCTTATGTGCCAACAAAATCGATAAGAAGGATTCTTCAAAACAATAATATAACTTTACGAAGCCAAGATCATCAGCCGTTCCCCATATCAGACAAGAGTCGTCAGACAAATTGTGTTGAGCAATCCAGTTGCCTCCGTGATGAAAAGTACTGCGCCCAACCGCCCATCCCTGCACCGTCGTCTCCACCTGAAGTTTGAAGTGATGAGGAGACTTTGATCTCCACGAAATGTGAACGGGCGCTGATGAGCTCTTTTGGTAGCACGCCCAAAAGCTCTGTTGGTAGTAGAGATGACTTGGGCGGTTAGCAGGCCGCTCTCGAATGAGGCCGCGAAGGATAATTGGACGTGCTTCTCCCATGCACGATGCTTCTGCCTGTAGAACTAAGGAGCCTGAAGATTATGACGAGTTAAGGCCCAATAGCAAAGGTAGAGAGGGGGGAAGCGGCCTTGCGGGCCACGGAACTAACAAGCGAGTCATATTAACGAAACCTATTGGATGCTAGTTGCTGCAGGAGTGATGCAGGAGTCCTGCATGTGCGAACAACAGCGCATGATTGCTGGCAAATGCACCTATTATTGCGCGCTACATGCCTTATTGGCGCCGCATGCTGCCACGTAGATACTGCTGCCCAATGTGGCTTATAGAAATGGATACATTTTTGGTTAAGGGCTACCACGTCAATATTGCATGGTCCCAGTTGGTAGTTAGCGCACTTTGAAAGACATCAGGAGACAATTATAAAAGAGGCCACAGTGAACTCTCCTGAAGATATTTTATTCTGCATTGCAACAACATTCACATCATCTCACAACATCCGCATTAACCAACACTCCGAACTAAACTCCTCGCTTTTTGCTTCTTCTCATTTTCCATTCACAATGGCTCTGGTATGCAGACACGAATATTTTGAAATATATCCTCCCATCTAACAACATGTTTGCAGCAAAACGTTCAAGTCCGCCCCCACGAGACCGCTGATCTCAACGAACTTGAGACGTATGTCACATTCCTTATAGCACTGCGAATACTGCTAATCTTTTATAGATTCATTGAGTCCCTCATCGGCCAAACTGTCCCTTCCACGGTCTCCCGAGTTCCTGTCTTCTCTTTCAAGTAGGCTAAACATTTCAACATGTTATTGAAGTGGCATCATTACTTACTATAGCTTAGGACGTCGGAAGAGAATGTCAAGTTGATCAAGGACAAGTTTGGCAATGATTGCATTATCGACGCCGTCAACTGTTAAACGAATGGGCAATTGTCGTGCAACAGCATCCATAACGATATTCATGAACTTGGGGTATATAATAACCGGAATTCGACAGTACAGGGTCTGGTTGGAAAGTAACAGAGTGATAAAGAAGCTCTAACGACAAATGGCTGGAATAACATAGAAGAATATATTGATATATATCTTGCATCCTAGTGCCTTCAATTCTCGTCGCATTGTTTACTTTTTGGATCTCCTATTATCCCCTAGGAGTCACTTTGCTCTGAGCTAGCTAATTATTGTGACAATATATGTGCAGTATTCAACGAGAGACGTGGCTTTTATGTCCGTAAAATGAAATTGAGACTAGAAAAAATGAAAACGCCTATAATTTACATCATACTGTAAAACTTCCTCTTAGTATACAAGGAGCAGTTTCCGCCAGCTGAGGGTAGCACTTTTCAACCAATGAGGAGATATGATTATAGTATGTGACTCTGTTCAACCTAGCAACTTTACTCAATTGCAGATTTCTGATGATATGATTGAACCCAAATTAGTTGGCTAACAAAGAAGCCATAATGTCAGGCTATCGGACACCATATATTGGAGTTTTTAGATACTCCAACTGTTACTTGTGATTCATTAAAAACCGTTCCATATCTTATCTTGCCATTGATCTCGAAAAGTGGAACTGGTAACTGTGCTGTCTGTGGTCCTCGAAATGTGTGGGTTAACTGTCGATAATCTACACTGGACATGATGAGAATTGACAATTCTTTTCGGTATGCGTCAAAAGGTATATTGGAAATAATTTAAGTAAAAAGACCACTGCTGTTGATCCTACGTCTATAAGCTACTCCGTCTTGCCTACTGATTGTGGATTGAGGGGCTATGAACATGGGGATTCAGCCCACTATCAGAAGCTCTACAGGATTGCAGAATTCTTTATTGACCGTGGCATCGTCTTGTTTGTAATAGCAGTCTTGAAAGAAAAAAGGTTTATGACGATAATTGTTGTATCAATACCCTAGCTGAAGATTTCACATATACTGTGGCTCATACTAAGGTATGTTGGGAGATATGCTTTGTATATTGCAGGTCTTCCGGCCTTTATACTGTGCATTGAGGCTGTAGTAGAACATCAAACCCGGCAGGCTATATATTCAGCAACGTTTCTTGTTGTATTGACGCTTGTCTACTGTCACATGAAGCCTTATTTGGCTGAATTGAGCACTTTTGACTATGTGTGATTTGGGTTTCTGGTTTTATATAGTGGGGTTAGTCGCATCAGGTATTTTGCCGACCGGTTATACCGCAAGGGCTGAAGTGAGCTTCACTAAGCCGACGGCCGCAACTATTACGGCATGTAACCCTGCAGTCAATTTGATGCCTTCTGCCTTAATATTTTGATTAAATCAGGAGCCATGACCCCTGCATATAACCTTAAAGCATCCTCTGGGTGCTGTTGATATCTTCAAAAAGCCGAATACTCTTATTCAGGCTCAATGCCTGACTCAACTTCCAGGGGTAAGACACTATGGACATCTCCCAAGTAGGCACATCTACCAGAGTGTCCTCATTTCAGGTTGCTATCACACAAGATTGATATTGCGGAGAATAGGTCCGGGTCCGATGTATATAGTAGATCACTATCCAAAAGGTGTCCATAGGAAATGCCCATGACTATATAACATATTCTGGAATCCATCTATCTTTTGGATTGGGAATATCATACCATCCAATTTTTAACCTCTTCCTCACCATTCAAGTATCATTCTTTTCACACACTCCTAGGCCACGAATCCAAGATTTAGTTGATCACATACAGGTTTGTAATTCCTCATATCGCTATATGCAAAACCGTTCAGCCAGGAGAATATGTACCCAATGGTCAATTTCGCAGACATCCTTTTGCTAATCATGACTACCTAGTTTTTCCATATTTCATTCCTTCGTAATGAATAAGCCTATGAGTTCATTGCTGCTTGCAGCTACTTTACTGGCTGGCGGCTCTATTGCCCAGCAAACTGTTTGGGGGCAATGCGGAGGTCAAGGATGGAGCGGCCCGACTAGTTGCGTTGCTGGATCTGCTTGTTCTACTCTCAACCCCTACTACGCTCAATGCATTCCTGGAGCCACTACCATGTCTACCACAACCAAGCCGACCTCCGTTTCAGCATCAACGACCAGGGCGAGTGTAACATCGTCCGCTACTCCGCCACCTAGCTCTGGCCTCACCAGGTTTGCTGGAGTTAATATTGCCGGATTCGATTTTGGCTGTGGGACTGATGGAACCTGCGTCACTTCGAAGGTATACCCACCGCTGAAGAACTATGCTGGCACAAACAACTACCCTGATGGCGTTGGTCAAATGCAGCACTTTGTCAACGATGACAAATTAACCATTTTCCGCCTACCTGTGGGGTGGCAGTACCTTGTGAACAATAACTTGGGTGGAACTCTGGATTCAAACAACCTTGGTAAATACGACCAGCTGGTTCAGGCTTGCCTCTCTCTGGGCGTATACTGCATTATCGATATACACAACTATGCACGCTGGAATGGTGGGATTATTGGCCAAGGTGGGCCTACAAATGATCAGTTCACTAGTCTTTGGTCACAGTTGGCGCAGAAGTACGCCTCTCAGTCGAAGGTTTGGTTCGGAATCATGAACGAGCCACATGATGTGAATATCAACACATGGGCTACTACTGTTCAAGCTGTTGTCACTGCTATCCGTAATGCCGGCGCTACCTCACAGTTTATTTCCTTGCCAGGAAATGATTGGCAATCTGCTGGAGCGTTTATTTCTGATGGAAGTGCAGCCGCCTTATCTCAGGTTAAGAACCCTGATGGTTCTACAACCAATCTGATTTTCGATCTACATAAGTACTTGGATTCGGATAACTCTGGCACTCACGCCGATTGTGTCACAAACAACGTCAACGATGCTTTCTCACCTGTTGCCACTTGGCTCCGTCAAAACAACCGCCAGGCTATCCTGACTGAGACAGGCGGCGGTAACACTCAATCATGCATTCAATATCTTTGCCAACAGTTCCAATACATAAATCAAAACTCCGATGTCTACCTTGGCTACGTGGGCTGGGGCGCAGGCTCATTCGATAGCACTTATATTCTTACAGAGACCCCGACAGGTAGCGGAAGCTCCTGGACTGATACGTCTCTCGTAAGCTCATGCATTTCCCGGAAATAGCGTTAAACCATTGAGTCCAGCCGCAAAAGCCTTTCCATTCTCGTTTATTCTTCCGGTTGAACATAGTTGTTATACCATGATCTTTCTATATTTATCATATTTTTCACATATTTTCGTCAATATCATACACAATTTCTTGTCCAATACTCCGCGGTGCTTATTGCAATTCTCATGCCGTGCCCTGCATTCTGCGGCAATCACATCTAGGTATGTAATGACCAATGTGAGATGTCTGCTACACACGCAGAATCTTTATCATCGATGCGACCATTTTCCCTAAATCAACACTGCTATCTATACGTATTACTGATACCACGAAGAGTATTTTGTGTCATCCAAGAGTGAATATATTTTTACAACGTGACCATAAGAAATCGGCGAAATTGATGGCTTATTACGACCCTTTTTTGGCTTTTAAAGCCCCATTAGTAAAGCTGGGCATCCGCTTACCAACTTCCTTTCCAAATATCTAGATCTCTATGCAATTCTGATTTCTAATATGGTCGCCAATTGTTCTGAAGGAGTGTGGATAGTCCGACTGGCCCATCATTATATCACAATGGTGGGCTCTGAGTTCCGGAGTGAAACACAGATAAAGTTCTCGTTACCGGGGTAAGCTGATGTCAAATGGACAGCAACTTTTTCCGAGCTCATAAAGGAGTCTAGCTAGATTAGTCACGCTATTTCTGCAGTTGCACTGCTTTGTGCCTCTGTATTTAAGTAGTTCGATATAATGCGAACAATAAATTCAGGTTGAATCTCTATTTTTTATTGGATCAGCACTTAATAGACATAAGATTGGACAACAACGACTAATTATCACAATGTGGAGCGATACCTCTATTCCTGATCTTACCGGAAAAGTCGCGCTGGTGACGGGCGGAAAGTTAGTTCCACATGCTTCTGCCTTCTATAACGCCTAACTCACATTCTTGATTTAGTACAGGAATTGGTCTTCAAACAGTAAAACAGCTGGCACTGCATGGTGCCAAGGTGTATATGGGGGCCAGATCTGAATCTCGAGCAAGAGAAGCCATCTCGAGCATCCTTTCGGAAAACCATGCCATTGGTCAAGAGCATATAATATGGCTGCCATTGGATTTGTCGAAACTATTCAATATTGTTGAGGCTGCACAGTTGCTGTCATCTTGGGAAGAAAGATTAGATATCTTGAGTGCGCTTGCTTCCCATTACGTGTACCATAGTCTAACGCTAATATTGAGTTATCTCCACAGTCAATAATGCCGGCATCGCAGCAGATGATTTCACAACGACCACGGAAGACTTTGAGTCAACAATGGCTGTCAAGTAAGTGATTATTTCACTTATTAAATATTGCATTCATTGTGTTAATACTAGCATATATAGTCATATTGGTCATTTTGTACTCACTACGAAGCTTTTGCCACTTCTCAAAGCCACTGCATCTCAAGCTGGCTCTGATGTCCGCGTCGTTACAGTGAGTTTCGTGGTCGACTAATATTATGAAAACATTTACTAAGCACCCAATACTCAGATAAGCTCTTCTGCTGAGAGATTTGCACCTAAACATAATGTTTTCGCAACAATCAAAGATCTCAGTGATCCTGGAACGACCAACCCGAACGATTATACTTCACGAACGGTTGTCTTCAGTCGCTATGGCGCTAGTAAATTAGCGAACATTCTTTTTACAGGGGAATTGCAGAGACGACTGGATGAAGAAGACGTTAAAATTATTGCACTGGCACTCGACCCCGGCCCAGTTGCTACTGATGGCGGTATGGGAGTATTTCCTAGCTTTCTGAAACCGGTCTTAAAATTAGTGATGAAAAGCCCCGAAAAGGGTGCTCTAAATCAACTTTTTTGTGCGACTGCAAAGGAAGTTATAGACGAGCCAAAGACATACAAAGGTAAGTTCTTGACCGCACCGGGGAAAATAAGCGCTGGATCGGAAAGATCGCGCGACAATGAGCTGGCTCAATCTTTGTGGCGGATTACAGAGGAGGCTTTAAAGAATGTTGGAGTATCATAATCGGCTGGCAGCGAACACTTAGGGCGACATTTACATTACTCCTAATATAATTTTGAGATTACTACCGGCATAGATCCGGCATCGGATACTTCCCGAATACATTGTGGCAATCCCCTTTGAAGGAAATCATCCGGGTGGAAATCCAACGTCTAACGTGCTAATCTTTCATCACTGTTTCACTCTCGACTCTATATCGCGACTTCACTATCTTCACTATGCTTACAGCTTGTTATATCTATCAATCTTGGCTAGGGACACCCAGCTGCATAGTAACACTATCATGTACAATTTCTTCAGAGAAAGCAACATATCCTCTTCCTTTGACAAATGTTGCGTTCCACGGCCCTTGGGTCTTTTTCTTTGCCAGCTCGGTATAGAAGGCGGCATGAGCCGGGCCGTCAATGGCACCATACACTGGATCTCCGTCAAGTTTCCGCTCATCAGCGAAGTAAAATCTGCATTCGCGTCATCAATTAGGATCATATCACTTAGTTGCCTGATTAAACTCACTTGTAACCAAATTCTTTATTATCTTCTGCCAAATAATGCATCAAATGTGCTGCCCCAGCTTTACCAACTCCTTGGGATAGTAGGGGTCGCACAACCATGAACGGGAGTTTGTTGCCTGTATAGATAAAAGTTCGAGATGACTCTGGTGGAAGAGTAGCAAACGACTTTGTAGCCAAATGTGCCGCGACATATGCAGACACAATGTTGATATTGTCATCACGATGGAAGGCTGCAATTTGTTGCTCCAATGAGCTTGCAGGATTCAGACTAAATGAAGATGCTACAAAATTTTACGCATCATTAATTATCGCATGATTCACAAAAAAGGGAGGAGAACGAACCATTGTAGACTACCACGCTCGGGTGGCCAAGTTCGCTTATGACTTTGGTGAATACTCCTTCAATTGAGGAAGGATCCGAAAAGTCTGCCTGCAACTGGAGATACTCCGGCTTCACCTCTTTTTTCGATCGTGAGACTACCGCCACTTTGTAGCCTTGTGCTGCAAACGCTTCAGCAACGTCGGTTCCAACTCTGGGCCCGTAGCCCAGAATCAGAGCCACCTCTTGAGCCATACTAGAAGAAAGAGTTCCCTTAAAAAATGTCCAAAAAATGGTCGCCTTGCAAACTGATCCCACTAGAGTCTGAAAAACTGCAGCTGGATAGTATACTTCTTATATAGATCAATCGCGCCGTCAATAAAGCCAATCAACGCCCCATACACACTCTTTGCTCACTGATCTTCAATTATTGTGCGAACATTGTGGCGCGTACTGGCACTCCTCGGAAATACTTGCCAGCATTTTGTAAGCCTGCTCGCCCCACTCCATGGCCAGCGAGACGCTTTTCTGCCTACGCGAGTTTAATACTTCCTCTTTATTACCTTATACTCTATCGCTACTCACGAATGGTGACATAAATTCTGCTGAGAGTTTCCCAAGTTCACGTAACACAGGGATGAATGGTGACCAAAATTCCGAAGAGTTTCCTAACTTCACGTCACGCATGGGTGAATGTTTCGTGAAAAGTTTCCCATTTTGACGTAACACTAGCAATAAAACTCACAATGAAAGTGAAAAATCACCATGGTTGTATCCTACGCCCCGAGTTATATAATGGGAGGATATCTATCGAACTCGGCTTTCGACTTTCTTCTACATTATCAAGCTATCACCTCTTAAAAAGCAAAACAAAATAAAACATCCATTTCACCATGGTTTTCACCAAACTCATTATTGCTGGAAGCACCGGCTGGGTGGCAGATCATGCCATCCGCGCCATCTTGGCATCTACAAAGCCGAAGTTCGACGTTACCATCTTGACCCGAGCCGACAGCGGCAAAGGAGTACCATCCAGGCCGGGCGCAAACCTCATTGCGGTTGATTACAACAACCACGATCAACTTGTGAAAATCTTCACCGGAGCTGATGCAATTCTCTCCTTTATTTCTGGACCTCCATCCAAAATTATTGATAAGCAGCTGCTGAAGGCCGCGCAAAAGGCTGGCGTCCGACGCATTTTCCCGTCGGAGTACACTCTCGATATTTTGCACCCAGACGCAGCTACTCTTTTGACTGAAGGTGGAAACTGGCCTGAAGACAGTTCACCCGTGCTCACGGCCCGGAAGTTTGTTTCTCTGGCCCAAGAAGGTGGACCTACAAGTTTCACGACTCTGATTCCATCTGCCTTTATGGACGGGTGGCTTGAGGGCGCCTTTGGCTCGTTTGACCCTAAGAATCGTAAGGTTACTGTCGTTGACAGTGGAGATTTTACTTTCTCTGGATGTACAGTCCCTTACCTTGGAGCTGCCATCGTCGCAGTTCTCCAAATGGACGAGGAGAAAACCAAGAATAAACGCATTCGTATTAGCGAGATTCGTACTACTATGAACGAAATCACGAAAACCTATGAGGAGATCTTGGGCACCAAGTTTGAGAAGACGCATGTTAGTTCTCAAGAGCTACTTGATCAACGCAATGCGAACCTCGCAGCTGGTAATCCTTTCGGTGCACTCCTCGTTACCATTCTTGTGGGTGCTTTCAATGGATGTGGAGCGGGCGACTTAGCTGACGGCTTGGATTTCGATGGTGATGGCTACTTGACGTTGAAGAAGAAGACGCTCAAGGAGATGACCATTGAGGCTTTACAGAAGATTGGTGCTTAAGACGGGTTCTGTTGTTCTGGTCTGTGATGGCTTTTGAACGGAGATCATCAAGGAAAGCTGTGAGGCCAGGTTTGAGAAGTTGTATATTCGAACGCCAATAGCATAAATTAGCATGTCTTAAGGTATCGTAAAAAGATATTTTGGTTATACCGCTACGGGTCAAATACAAATTTGTGTCATGTCGTACTTGTAGTATTATTGTGGTCCGACCTGCCAGAGTACTTTGACCCAGACACGAAATCAATTTTTTTGCCCTTGTGATCTTTTTGGAAGTAAGGGACGAATGGACATTCCCTGCTTTGTCTACGCGATATCATGGTATCATTCGTTCACATAGCGACAAAACAACGAAGACTGTGCGAAAGGCCAGGGCTAACTAAGACACCGGTGGATAATAGCATCTAGCCCACCTTGACAAACAACGATAAACGGTAGGGAGTCAATATTTGTGCGGTCATCTCTGATGTTTCTCTCTCTTGGATACATCATCTATGCACACCGCTTTAGCGGAAGAAATTATTACGCCACTCATGTTCTACCCAAACTACATGAATAGTATCGTATTGAAGTCGGCGCCACCTTGTCTTTAGATACTTCATAGCTCCGTGCTTACTCCGTCTAAATGCCGGGCAATTAGTAAGCTCTGTAAGTCCGTCGAAAGAGCGGATTGCAAATAGTCGCAACCAGCAGTCCCTTAAGCGACCACGCAAGCTAGTTTTGAACACAGATTTCCCTTACTCTTTCCTAGATTCCTAGCTATAAACTCAGCATACAAAGGAGCCTACTCGAAAGACTCTCATCGTAGTCTTTCGGCGCAAAAGGATTACCAGAGGAAGTAGCGTCGACAAGTCGCACGAGTCATAGTGGTTATTCCAGATGGGTATCAAAGGGTGCTGGACATGTCGAGGTAAGACCCATTGTGTAATTTGCTTAATTCGGAAGCTGAAGTATTCTATCTAGCTCGCAAGGTTCGGTGCGACTTGCGAAAACCTACATGCACCAATTGTGCTAAGGCCTTGCAGTCGTGCAAAGGCTATGGCATGCAATTGTCTTGGCCTCGAGAGGGCAACAAGCGGCGAGCTTTAGTCAACCGCGACACAGCAGGGCTAGCCAAATTATCACAGCAATACCGGGGACGAGGCGTGATGTTTCTGAACGCGTTCACTTCTGATGTAGCATTAGCTGACGCGCTTCAAGAAAATCGCGAGCTCGGTACGTAACTTTGACTGCACGCTCATCCAAGTTGTCTCACTAACGTAGGATGCGTAGCTCATTACTTACATACATTGCGAGTGCCGCATTTACCAATCCTCTCACAGTCTCTACTTTGGGAAGATTACCAACTGCTCGACTATTGTGGGTGATCAAGCCCCAATGAGACGTTACGCCGCTTAACTCTGCTCTAATAGTCAAGGAAACGAAAACGCGAATCTTGGCACCCGTCATTGACGAGTCGCTGGCCCATTTCATTATGAGAATGGCAATAAGTAATGATGGCTCATCAGTCAATCCAGTGATGGAAGGTATATTCGCCTTGTCTTCTCTACTACTCCTGGGGCCTTCAAAGAGCCAGAGCCATAAGTCTCGCCTGATCTCAATGTTGCAGAAGAATGTAACTAGGATGGACAGAGAAGGTGTTCTTCAAAATCTTATTGCCACTATGCTTCTATATCAATGTGAAGTATATACACTCTCACCCCCGAATATTACAGATGTGGAATTTGACTGTTTTAGGTTTGCAACACTGCCGAGCCAGGAGGACTATGGCGGTTTTATCTTTGTGGAGCGAAGAAAATTATCTCTGCCGCTTCCGAATCGGTTGCATTATATCAACATGATTGCGCCGTATTGATGGATTGGATCTATTACCATGAAGTGATGTCCGAATTCAGCCTTCACCATTGGGCAGAGCTAAGCACCGTTGATGGTTTTTGTAAAGGACCTCTGGCGATACGGCCCACCAATATAATAATCGACGACCCCATAGTAAGGCACATGACTTGCCACCTAACGGCGCATGGATGTTAAGCTAAATTTGGTGGTAGGCTGCTGATCGAATTACTTGTCCCATGGATGTTCTTCACCTTGTTAGAAACGTTTGCAAGAGACCATCGACTTATGCAAGCGCCGATTTGCCATATAACAACACGGATATGGAGCGACTCCAGCAATTCCGACAAAACATATATGGAATCATAGGAGAATATGGAACTTTTCACGAACACTTGGAGTCATTTTTGAACAGGCAAGACATGCTGAGCTGCCTTTATCAATATGCTGCATTGATATATCTCAATCGCACGGTATCCAATGTCTCCACATCCTCTTTTTCGCACAGAAGGCTAGTGAGAGAGGGTATACTGTTGTTAAAAAACCTTGGGTTTTGCGAGAGTGCATGGCCGCTGTT
The DNA here is from genome assembly GCA_003439915.1 of Trichoderma atrobrunneum. Taxonomy (NCBI): domain Eukaryota; kingdom Fungi; phylum Ascomycota; class Sordariomycetes; order Hypocreales; family Hypocreaceae; genus Trichoderma; species Trichoderma atrobrunneum. Next base: position 283,430 of record PNRQ01000004.1, on the reverse strand, counting down.
TATCATAGCCTGCGAAGCCAATGAAGATTCACAGCGTCTCCAGATACTGTCCATTCTTGCTGACACAAACCAAGAAATAGAGCATCGATCCAATCATATTCCTCTAATGCAGCAGATGATTGAAGCCATTTGGAATCAGAATGATCTAGCTATTGAGAACTACGTGGGATATAGCAAAATTCTCGACGCTGTGGTTTCAACAGCACCGTCGCTGCCACTTTTTGCTTGAGAGGCATGATAACAAAGGATTACGAATATCTGTTTTTAGAGATAAAAGAAAGAAAGAAAGAAAGAAAGAAAAAGAATCCTTTATATATTTCTCTCAATTATCATCAATACCTGACTATTTACACCCTTGTCCTCCAATCCTCTTCGTAGTAGAATCCGAGCTCTTCTAGACTAGTCGCTTTGTATCCGTCCTTTTCAAACTTGAGCTTAGCCTGGGGAAAGATTTGCTTCTGCCAAAAAGAAATGTCAGTGCAGAATGGCGGCTCTTTGCCTTTGTGGTGTGACTCCATCACCCAATCGTGGAGTTCGTTGATGTATAGACCATCAGATGATGATGTACGAAATATATGCAGCTGCTCGCCTTCATCTTCGTAAAGCTTCTTGGCCCATTCTTGCATTTTGTCTTTTGAGGGGAGCTGAATATTGTTGGACCATACAGCAGAAAACACAGCAGCTTGTGCCTCAGAAAGTGGCCAGGGCGCAGTTTTCACATTGAGTGCTGGAAAAACTAGCGTTGGGTGATCAATGCAGAATATATGCTTATAAAGTCCATGTACGCCGCCGCCGGTCGTGACAAGCTTCTTGTTTAGATCACGAAGAAAGGGATAGTCGTATAAAAATCCTGTGCAAAAGATGACAGCATCAATCTCGGTCTCTATCCTTCCATCCTTGAAACGAATTCCTCGTTGATCGACAAGAAAATCTTCGATTTCTGGAACTTCCTCACAGGCCATATAGGCTAGCCGTGGTTGAGGCGTTGGTGATCTCACAGAGACCATTGTTTTTCGATGTGATACTCGATTGATTTGGAGGGCGATATCGGTACCCGAGGCTCCATTGCCCACCACTATGGTCTTCTTATCTTTGAAGGACGTGGGCGAACGGTAGTCGCGGGAGTGTGATATGACAGACGGATATGCTTCCATGAATTCCTTGATGTTTTTAACGTCTGGAATAAATGGGACCGAGTAGTGTCCCGTTGCAACAACTACTGCGTCGTACGTATCTCGTATGGTCTGGTTATCACGCGTAGATTTTGCCTCTAATGCCCAAGTGGTCCTTGTTCCTTCGCAAAGAGGTTCCAGTTGTTTTACTTCAACACCAAATTTGATTAGGCTCATCACCTCCTGGGCATATGTAAGTAGATAGCCTTGGATGGTCTCGCGTGAAGGGAACAATAAAGTTCCTTGGGGGAAATGCTGATCAGAGAATCGCATCATCGGTACGGGAATGTTGGCGTAAAGTTGATCATAAATCGGCGACAGTGTGCTTAAGCTATCGTCAATGAAATTGTTCGTTAACTTGAGTCTATCATCTTGTGGGACTGTGGTCGATTCAAGTGGATGTTTTGAACAGTTCCATATGCCCCCAGTTTCTCTCTGTTGTTCAAATATGACGATAGAATCGAAGGAGTTTTGTGCTCTTAGATATTTCGCAGCAGAAAGGCCGCTAGGTCCGGCGCCTATAATTGCTATCTTCTTCACATGAAACTGTGGCACCGCTGATGGCGACATCTTTGACATGAGAATGAGGAGAGATAGGGAGGAGAGAGTCGGCCAATTGAACACATATAACTAGAATCCAATGAAGGTGATATTGGTATAATTTGAACCCACAAATCCAACACAAAGTAGTAAACTGGCTTTTAACATCTTATGATCTCTAAAGAGTAATTGTTTGGGAGAGGTGGTGCTTATATATACTTGAAAGGTGCGCTGAATTTGCGTGCCCCATTCGCGCCCACTGTGAGAAAGCCTAAAGCGGTAAATATTAATGGATCGAGTAAGCAGCACACTGGTTTTTGGGGCGAGTAAGATTTTGCACACCAATGGTGCAGCGCTATATTCGAAGCCACTGATAATGATTACTCTTCAGCCTCAGAAACACGTACGGAGGTTTTCTATCCGATGATCAAATTAATCTTCCCTCTGGAGAGTGGGGTTGCTGTTCGGGCCAGAAGATAGCCGTAGAGCATTATATTCAGAATGACTCCACGCAACCTGTTATCATCAACAATTGCCCTTTACTAAGTAGATGTTGCCGAGCAAGATTTCAACAGGGTTGCACAATGGTTTCTTTTCAATCGCGGAAACTCAGTTGCATTTGACTGATTGACGAGCCACAAAGAAGAACGGATCATCTGGCATTGGCATATCCACTTGCATCTATACTTAGTTGATAACGGACAACAAAGTTGCTATAATGAAATGACATGAGTAGTAATCAATTATGGCAGATTGGTCTTTATAGGATGCAAGGGTATGCATCATCGTTGAGTAAGCCGGACGAATTCGGCTTTTTCTTTTCTCAAAAGGGAGTGAGAGTAGTGGAAGAATCATCTCTCATTTGCTGGAAGGTAATTGATATTTTCTTCTTCAGTGGGGTCGGCTTTCACTGCAAGATTTACAACCTCGTAATCATGGGTAGAAACATTTTCTTTCCGAATTGAAGCTACATCTGCGCTGGTAATTTTACTGTGATAGGCTTACTTCACAGTGCTTTCAGCTTTTTCAGCTTGAGCGTATCGCCATTGACACAGTCTCCAGTACTAAAAACCCGAGCTTGAGTGATCAGAGGCGTCGGCATTCTTAAATTGCAAGGCGTCCTTTTGTCATAAGAGAAGGCATTCAATTGCCCACTAATAGCTCCAACTGTAAAGGGCATCGTATTGCTCAGGCGCCCAAGGCCAATGGCGCCTGATAGACCGCTAATATACTGAACCTTGATCACACGCTAGCGGGAACGATTTCGTTCACTGGATCCGAATATACATGTACTTTTACAGGCCAACAGGTAATCGCGTACTGAGCAGTTTGCGTACCTCTCGGCCGAAAAGTCCGGTTAGATGACGAAAACATCTTTAGAACAATTAGCAGGAACCAACTCACACCTCTCCTGAAAGTGGAAACTTCCCATAGGTATGATGCAAAAGAAAAGAAGATGAAGAGGATAAACACGAAGAAAAAGGTCACGTTATCTTGTGGTTTAGCAAGTAACTAAAAGCAAGCAATAATATTTATACAGGATACAAAGAATATTTCTCGACTTGCTGTAGCTATTGGGCAACTATCGTGGATTCGGCCGTGTGGTTTTAGGCCCTTCAGGCATTATACGCCCCGCTTTTCTCTCTCGTTGTTGTCGAATGTTCACTATTTGCTAGATCTCTGTCTTTGAAACGCAAATGGCTTAAAAAATGATGAATTAATCTCGAAGACCGTGGGAAAAGAGCTTCGGCTCAACGATATAAAAACACGGTATTAGAGATAATAGCTTTCAGGTGTGAGAAGAGAGCTTGTGTTTCGTAGTAAATAGTGAGGCAAAATACGACTTGGAGCACCAGAAACAAACTATATGAATGCTTTAGCTCTTAGACTAGCATTCCAAAGTGCATGAGCTTTGCACCGACCAGAGAAGACAATATTAACAAAAATGCTTGAAGGATTTGCATTTGCAATTGCAGATGTGCCAAGCCCTTGGCAACTATGCCGAGCGATATATGTAGTGATTATTCCTTAGTTATCACGTCTTTTCCATAACTGTAATCCTTCAACAAGCTTCCCATTTCTCTCAATCCACCTTTCCGCGGGACCACTCCTTTCCGCGGATAAGTGCCACAAGACTTTAGCTCATGTCATACGAGACAGCTCCCCCTTAGGAGATGCCGTCTTTCCAAGAAGAGGAAGTAATTCACCGGCATGGGCTTAGCAGAGAAGGCATTAGCCTGAACTGGCATCATCTAGCTAGTTGGCGTCTCGACATACGTCGGGGTACCTCAACTACTACGGGGCAATGCCATCCAGAGATAGTCGAATATGAATTGCGCAACCAGCGAGATAATGACTAAGTGGGGGATAGATCGCTTAGTTCAATGGTGGCATGTCGAACCTCGCATTCTCATTCTCAAACTGGTAAGTTGCAAGATCTGTTCCTTGTACAACCCCACCCTTCCGTATCGATCGAACAACAAGGTTGAGTTTGCTAGCACAATTGAATGTATGTCAACAGCGCTATTTTTTATTCCACAAGGGCTGTTGAACGTGTTCTTTCTTACATGCCACAAGGATCACAAAGGTTAGCTTAGTACAAGACCCGCTTTGTTGCATAAGTTAGTGGGTAAGTTACCCTACATACTAATTTATATGCAAAGAAACTTGGTAATTAGCAATTGATATAAACCTACGTATCTCCTCAAAAGAATTTACATACGCCCTTATATACCTATAGTATACTATAGAGTATAGAACTTAGTGTCATTTTATTTCTGGCCGAAGGGATTCATAAGAAACACGATTTCATAGGCATAAGCTGTAGATATACTTATTCTCTTTCTTTATTTATATAGTGCGTAAGGTACTGCAACTTGATGCATTATGCCCTACTTCATGCAATAAAACGGGGCTTGTACCAAGCTAACCTTTGTGATCCTTGTGGCATGTAGTACGTTTCGTGACGGCCCGCTTCTAGACATGGTTACTGACATGCATGTGGATAATGTGAAAGTGTTCAAGAGTGTTGATCTATATCAAGGATAGACTAAGCAGTTGCGCAATAGTGCCTCCCATCAACATATCGAAGCTACCTCAAGCCAATACAATTCTCGGCCGTACAGTTGATATCGATTTGGCACTAATAATTATCCCTAAGCCACTCTAGAAAGTAGGTTCCGACTTCATCCGGTTTCGCGAGCATACTCCAATGACCAGTATCTAGTTCTTTCACTGTTAGGTGAGGTGCCAATCCAAGAGTTTTAACAGCGTCAATCCCCTGCGCCCGACAAACAACGTCTTGTGTTCCCGCAACGAATAAGTATGGCACATCGATTTTGTATCTCTCAGCCGGCAGCCGCGAATCTTGCTCGTAAAAACGGCCATCTAGCAGTGATCGGTAGTAGCATAAAGACGATTCAAATCCATCCCGTTTCATGCGATTAATAAAATTTTCTCGCATTTGATTGGTCGCATAGTCTTGCACGGGTCCTTTCTTGTCCTGTTCCAGCCAGTTTTTGAGTCCATCTTTTGCACAAAGCGTATTCATCCACTCTATTGGTTCCGCGTGCAACGCCGTAAACAACGATTCGGTATGCTCGCTTAATAGTGCAGGTCCAGCAACTGGATCGCTAAACAGTGCCCAGTACCAGCCTGTGAAATAGCCAAAAGCTTGGATCATGGCCGGAGCCAGCTGATCCATCACAATTGGTCCTTGTGGAGGAGGAGATGCTGGGAAATTCAACATGATCAATCCAGAGCAACGCTCAGGATGAAAAACATAGAAGCGGTGAGCATGACCCGCGCCCCAATCATGCCCACTACTGATAACCTTTTCAACATGTTCAGCATCTAGGATCTCAATAAAGTCGCCATTCAATCCGGCTGAATTGAACACCTCCGGGTCAGTAGGTTTCGAGGTATCGCCATGGCCTAAACAGTCAGGTATAATGACCCCATATCCTTGTGGAATAAGATAGCGTGTTGCGAGATCCTCCCACAGTGCCGCGTGATCCGGCCACCCATGAAGGAGAAGAATGGTTGGCTTCCCACTTGATGCTGTTGACACATAATATGTGTAGGAAAACCCCCGAGAAACTTTCACAATCTTCTTTGTCAAAGTATCCATAGTTAATGGACGTTTGCTGAAACTATAGGAAAGCTTTTGCTTAGGGACAGAGGGGGGCTTTTCTATCTCTTTTTGATGGGATTAAGCCCTCAAAGGATGGCGAAGCTTCAATTTCTCGTGATCTTGGGAAGACGGAGAGGGGGTTTGGAGGTTTTAAAGGTTCTAATTTTAAAATAGTATAATTTGCATTGATGCCTGGCTTGACCGCGCGTCCATCCACATTCATGCACATAATCTACGCTAGTCTTGTCATATTCATCTTTCAGTACGGAGCATACTGTACCTATTCTACTTTAACTATGGGATAACGTAATATTTTAATACTCAAAAAGATGAAACGCTGCTGCAATAGCGTTTAATCCTGTCGCCCAATCACGAGGGGCCAAGTATGAGGGGCATAGACTGCAACTTGCCGGACTCATCGCTGCTTACTCCTCGTCATTCACGCGCCGTAAGTGAGCTGATTTAGTTACCTAGTGCGAAATTTACTCTTAGGTTGTGACAACAAGTATGTCTCTGTAACATATTTTGAGATTCAGCATTGTCGGTTTTGAGATTAGAGTGACGGTTAAGGGCCATTCCTTCAGGAAATATAGTTTTATAACAGGTAAAGTCGCTCGAAACTGAATAAATAAAGTTATGTCTCATTCGACAATATGAATCATAAAAGATGGTGGAAATAAGACGCCCAGAAACTGAATCATCCAATAGTTAATATAGCTTGCTTAGCTTAGGTGGGCATGCTTAACTCAAGTGGATAGACCAGGCATGGTTCAAATGCCAAACGCCTTTGAGTCCAACGCATAAATACTTGTGTTTCCCCCCAAACAATACCACGCGAAGTGAGAAATGTAAAGACCACATCGTGTGAGCAAACCATTTCATTAAGCTGGCTTTGATCCGTTGTTGATGCTGAACTAGGTGGCTTTCATTTAGATAATTTCCGATTCTGTTCAACGTTCTATTGACGAAATGGCAAACCTTGTTACTGGGATTCACAAATTCCAAGGCTTGGACATCGAACTAACTTATACGGTGCGAGGATCTGGACCATATCTTATTGTTCAGGCAGCAGGATGGGGAATTTCTTCTCAGTATCTTCAAATTGGGCTTTCGCCTCTTGAGGCTCAATTCACCCTAATATACCTAGAGCCCCGCGGCTCAGGCCCCTCCGAGCGACCACAAGAAGACATGATGAGCACTTCCGATATGGCCGACGACGTCGAGCTTTTACGAAAACACTTGGAATTTGAACAAATCGATTTGCTTGGTCATTCTAATGGAGGCACCATCGCCTTAGCGTATGCTGAGCGGTACCCCGCCTCAGTCCGAAACTTAATCCTCCTCACACATTGGCTCGAAGGATACGATGACAGTCGCACTTGGCAACGATTTCTGGATGAGAGAAAGGGCAATCCAGCATTTTCGAAGGCCATTGCGGCACTTGAGATAGCCGAAACTCAAAAATTCCAGTCACAGGACGAGTGGTTTCAAAACCTACGCGTGAGGTTGTCTTTCTATCCTGCCAACCCAGACAAAGATTACCCCGCCTTTGAGAAGGCAATGGGTGAGCCCTCGTGGTGGGTTTACAAAGCTCAGGGTGCAGCCGACAAGATCAAGACCCTTGATCTCTATGCTGGACTCGATAAAGTCAAGGCCCGTACGCTATGTTTGGGGTGTTCTGAGGATCCAATATGCACTGAGAATGTCACTCGTATTACAGCAGAGCACATAGCCGACTCGCAGGTCGTCATTATTCCCGAGTGTGGGCATTTTCCCTGGATTGAACAACCAGATCAATTCTTCGCGGCGGTCATTGAGTTTCTGAAATAAACATTAAAACTCAGTGCTAGCGCAACTTCTTCTTGAGAACATGTCGCGTCTACAGAAGGCATCGCAAGTTAAGGCAATTTTGGGTTGGAGCAATCTGGGGCCGTGCAGGACATTGAAGGACCAGAATTAGTTTATTCACAAGGTACAAGCAGCTGCAGAGTCACCCACATCAATCGATATAGCGTCCCAAAGCGCACAAATGGCCGCCAGACGCAAGGTTGCATGTTAAAAGAGAGTAGACTTTATTTCCTAAGCTTAAGATACACCCTGGTTGACAAAGATATCCTCTTAAAGTAAATGTCATTTAATTATGAATTCAATTCTCAAGGACTTTTTATCTCGAACGACGCTTTTTGAGTATGTTCTGTTCTCTCATCTTGAGCCGTCCAGTATAACTCAAGTGGTATGTTCATTAAAAGAGCAATTTTCAACACGCATTATTAAGGTACCCACTCTCAGTCTCAACTCAACCTTCGAATTAACTGGTCAAGCTCGGTAATTGAACTTGATAAACGTTTATGAAGCTGGGAATATCTGAGGTAACTTGGGGCAAAATCAGAGTAAAAACACATCGCAACACTATAAGCTCTGCTGCACTGCACATTATCCTCGTCAATGAAACATGGGGTTCATGTCTAACTTTCATTCCTTCAAGGTTGAATACTTCATTTACAGAGAAATCCCAGAAAGACGGTCAGGAACCGTGGTAATTTAGCCGCTAATAAAGGAGAATATCGGACCGTAGTTCGGCTTCAGAGTTTAGTAGCTTCACAGTAGTATGCTGCATCACATTGCTTGATTCCGGAAGATCTAATCTACATTGGGTTCATTACAGTTTGCATTTGCTGCGAGACCGCATTACCAACCGACTTTACTTAATTACCTCGTAATGACGCTGGTTTAGCTTAATGGAGGGAGCTAGACATGAAAATCTGTGCTACCGTTGACGTCGTATATCGCCTCGGCTCTATGTGCGTCGTGCGGAGTACACAACACCAGAGCAGCTCTTTCAGCTCGAACTGCAACGGCTCCATATCGGGAGATAAAGACTAAAACTTGAAGAGATATGGGAGCTGATCTAGTGACCACTCCCTTGCATTTCCCCGCGTTTTGACTAGATATTGGTGGGGACACGAGATAGTCTGTAGGCTAAGTTCAAGTTTATCAAGACCATGGAGTCCGAATCCGAATCCGAAGCCGTTTCTGTGAATGGGCAAGATAACGAAGTCTACGTATATATGTGCCAGATTGGAAGTCCAATACACGTAATGTCCTCCCAGTCAATTTCTGGTTGTCATCTCTATCATTGTCCAATCATAGCGCAGCTGCGTCGGTATGAGCCATGGCACCTCGAGACTCTCGCGAGAACCTGGAAGGTGTCGTGACAGAAGTAGAAGATCAACATCATGTGGACGAAAAGTCTATTGAATATGATCCTGCACTCGCCAATGCAGCAGACACACAGCAATTAGGTGAGCTTAGGGCTGTTGTGCTCCAAACTAGAGGCCCTACCATACTGATGCGTTGCATAGCAAGTATCGGTTACAAACAGGAACTTCAGCGCCATTATTCTAGTGTTCAAGTGTTTGCTATAGCGTTTAGCATTATGGGACTTCTTCCATCTATATCCGCAACATTATGGTTCTCCGTTCCGGCAGGCCCAGTTGGAATGGTTTGGGTAAGTGTATATCTTAAACGCCTTAGCCCAACGTAATTTGACAGGTATAGGGATGGTTCTCTGCGAGTGCTCTTATTTTCGTTGTTGGATTGGCAATTGTGAGTTTTACAGCATGTTAACCCCCACCTGATCACTTCTAATATTGTTAGGCTGATCTCGGCTCTTCGCTCCCGACATCTGGCGGTCTCTACTGGTGGACACACTATTTCGCAGCTGAACGATATAAAAACCCGCTGAGTTTCCTTGTTGGATATAGCAACACCATAGGATTAATTGGGGGCATCTGCTCAATAGACTGTAAGAGCGGGACCGTCATAAATCCTATTTACCGATCCAGCTAATTCCCGTCTAGATGGATTCGCATCCTTTATCGTCTCACTTGGCACCATCAGTAGTGATGGGGAATGGATCCCTAGCAGAGGCCAACTCTATGCGATATTCGTGGCAACGGTGCTCTGTCACGGTATACTGGCGAGCTCCGCCGGGAGGGTCATGCACTATCTTCAGACTTGGTTTGTTGTCGCAAATTTTGTCTTGATTATTGCAACAGTTATCGCTTTACCCGTCAGCATGCGATTGCGCAATATCCCCATTAATTCAAGCAGCTACGTGTTTAGCTATTCGATTAACGAGACGACATGGCCATCGGGGTGGGCATTTATGCTGTCTTGGCTCTCTCCAATCTGGACAATTGGAGCATTTGACTCTTGTGTGCATATGAGCGAGGAGGCCAAAAATCCAACAAAGGCAGTGCCGATCGGTATACTCGCCTCAATTGGAGGCTGCTGGATATTCGGCTTCCTTGTAACTGCGGTGCTAGCTGCCTGTGCCGGTAGCAACTTCGAGGAAATTCTGGCCACACCTTTTGGCCAGCCAATAGCTCAGGTAAAATTCTCTCTGATGATTCGAAAGCCCAGCTCCAACTTATCTTCATTCTAACCTTCTAATGGCAGATCTACTACAATGCTCTGGGGAAAAGCGGCGCTCTAGGCTTTATGTCTGCTATCTCAATTTTACAGTTTTTCATGGGACTCAGCATTGTACGTGGCATTGAAGGCAACGGTCGTTTGTTCTACATCTCCAAAATTCGACCCACCCTCCACCTTTTGAACACACACACACACATCTATATATATAATGAAGCTAACGCCTTGTGTCTAGGTTGTGGCAGCGTCTAGACAGACCTGGGCATTCTCTCGCGATGGGGCATTGCCGTTTTCTTCATTCCTCAGACAGATAAGCAAAACATTCGGGTATCAGCCAATAAGAACTGTGTGGGCTACTTGTCTGACGGCAATCATTATTGGCCTACTGTCCTTAATCAACAATGCGGCCGCAAACGCTCTTTTCTCGCTCGCAGCTGCCGGCAATAACGTTGCTTGGGCAATTCCAATATTGTGCCGCATACTCTGGGGAAGAGAGAAATTTCGCCCAGGGCCGTTCTACACCGGCAGATTTAGCGTTGCTATCTCAATTGCTGCCTTGATGTATTTGACTTTTTCAACAATATTATGCATGTTCCCCACCGAAGGACCAAATCCTGATCGTAAGTGTCCCACCCTCAGATGTCATCAAGTTGAAGCAGAGCCATGTTGACATCACTAAAGCATCCATCATGAATTACTCCGCAGTTGTGAATGGAACAGTGTGGGGAGGCGCATTGCTCTATTATTTTCTCTGCGCCCATAAATGGTTTAAAGGTCCTAAACACACTCTGGATATCCTGGAAAATGAAGATGATATCTAGAGTACCCTTGTTGCTGTATTACTAGTATTTGGAATCTACCTTACTATTCGGTCCCTAAAAAGCTCTTCTTTAGCCGTCTCACGTAGCCATGTTCCATATGTGTTCAGTTATAGTTTCGATGCGATACAACAAAGTGGGTAGATTTTAAGAGGTATCTCAATGCCTCTATTCGAATATACAAGCAACTCTATTTCTAACATTTACTGTTTTTACATTGATTTCATCAAATTTCTTGGCCGAAGCGTATGTTCATGAGGTTGCGTTTCTCCAAGAATCATCTTCGGAGGGTGATCATCATACCATTATAGACGGGTTTTGAGCAATGTGGTTACTGATGCGTACTAAATTATGGCCTATATGCCGTACGGAGACATAGTAGCTTCGGCATATCTATCAATCAAAAATGTTCTTTATTCAAACAACAACGCTTTCACAATACATCATCTTCTGCAGGAAAAGGGTCGAGTGGTGCTTCCATCGGATGTTTCCCGAATCTTTGTCAAAGTTAGCCAGTCTGTCTTCAGTGAATCAACAGCTATTTCACTTACAATATCAGCAATAGTGGCGTATGTACCAGCAACGAGAGCTACAACTCCAATTATAAACGCCAGTATACTTCCAAGAGTAATGATAATATTCTTCCGCGAGAACCAATTTCCCTTGCAAAGTAATTTGAACCACATGATAGCGGGGATCCAGTAAGAAAATCCAGTGACAAAGAGTGCTGAAACAAGGGAAAGCAGATCGGAAAAGATGGGAATAGCTTCGGCAATAACCCAAGCAATAATCGTCAGAACTGCTGCGAGCGAAATCCAGGCAGCCCAGCCCTTGGGAGTATTAACATATCGAATGATTGACTTCTTCCAAAGACGACCATGGATATATCGAAGCGCCACCGTCGAGTTAATGGAGCCGGAGATAAAAATGACTGGCAGCGCAATGCCAAACGTAATTTTGGAAATAAGAGGACCAGACGATAGTAGTGCGGGAGCCTGGATGGATGGGCCGATGAATGCATAGCAGAGTGCGCCGGTCAGAGTATAGATAATGATCTGGGCAATACCGGATGCCCAAATCGACTTCATGAAGTCCTTCGGAGTATGCATCTCGTCCATAAATGAAAATTGGCCGATGGCAAAACTAAAAGCAAAGATGATGTTGCTTACTGCCACGAAAGCCTCAGAGAAGGTCACACCTTCTCGAGGCCACGTAGACCACTCAACGCCGGAAAGTCCACCTGGAGAGTCTCGCGCCTTAATGCCTGTAGCGATGATAGTAATTCCAATAGCGGCAATGATCGATGCAAAGTCGATGTAGCCAAGAATAGCTATCTCAGTGAAGGAAGGTGGTATAGCCAGTATGAATAGGATAACTGCCGAGATAGCTGAAAAGGCAATAGAGCAGATGTGATTCCCATTCAAGGTGCCCAAAGCGATGCTTCCAGTTAAGGCGTGTGAGCCGACAGACATAACAAGCTCGAGAACCATGGCAGCACCAAACAATTCATAGCCAATTCTTCCAAACAAGAGTGTTCCAGCGTCAGCATAGTGAGAGACTTGAGGATAGGCCAATTTGACTTGTCCCACAAGGTAGCTTGTGAATATCGTGATTAATCCGAGTGTGATGGTAAGGAAAACGCCTGGGAACATTCCGAGAGTATGGTAGGCCGCTGGTAAACTGAGAGCTCCTAAGGCAATGGCTTCAACGATGGTTACAATAGCCAGGCGTTTCCAGCCCAGTCGGTGGAAATGCGCATTGCCATCTGCAGCAATCTGTTTCAGTCGACTGGCTTGCAACTCATCGCTCGTCTCTCCAAAGATGTCATTGTCGGTGCCATGGCCTGAATCATCTTGCTGATGTTCATATTTGCCGGCGCTACCCTTCGTAGAAGGCTGACCGTAGACTTCAGAATGCGCAGCGGCAATGTTGTCTGCCATATTGAAGACCCAGAAGATGGATTACCGCTTCAGTTGATGCCAAGTACTCGTATGTTTTTCCCACGAAAAGGGAGTTACAAACACACGTCACTCAGAACGAAGGGGGCTGACTGGTCAGGAGGGAAAAATCTGAGAGCCGAAGAATGGGGTTTTAAATCGTTCGACTAGCTACACCGATAAGCTAGTGGAATATTCCTCAGATTGGACCCATAGCTATGCCGAAAATCCGTCAAATCTGGGTGGATGTTGACAGTCGGTTGTGCGAACCACCCTGTCCGCTTATGCTCTCCACGAACCCATCCCGCTGCTCGCACGAACGTGGTATTAACAGGCGTTCCCCCGCAATGCAAGATGCCTTGAGTTTGATGTAAAATTTATCCACAGTATCCCTGGTACAATGGGGAAGCCCATAGATGCCACTGGGAGTGGTGCCTCTCTAAAATAAGATGGTGTATTACAGCCTGTTTTGTGGCGGCACGAAAATTTCTAGAAGCTTTCGAGTCATGTTCCACAAACGTAAAATTTTCCGAGTTGGTGGAGCACACTGCCAATGGCATGACTACCAAGTGCAGTTTGCGGGACTATTAGTGGATTATATGTGTCCAAGATTCATTGTTATACATAGATTTAGTAAAGTGAGATAAGAGATGTGAAAGGTCGTGTTCCATATCCTACTCTAAGTCGATGACTCGGCTGAACACCGAGAGATGCATGCCTGAGTTTCTGCTTGTAGGGGCACTTGCCACCAAGTTTGAAGTAACCCACGATTAAGCCAAAATCTATATAACATTATTAATGAGATGATGCAAAGATCTACTAGATACGTACCAGAAGTCACTTATTAGCAATCTATCACAGCTCAGAACTGTAAACCCATGCCGCGCCCTGTGAAAGACGTTTGACATGAGTTCTGCTTACATGCACGATGTGGTTAAGTGTAAGGATAAAAATGGGGCATTCAAGGCATCTAGTTGAGACAAGTGCATCAAGGGTTAAAATGATTGGTTAGAGAGTGAGACAAAGGGCGCGCTTGAGAGAATGCCGACGCTAACGAGTGCACGAGCCGGAGCGAGAGAAATTTTACCTCACGCCTCAACTCGGAAATTCGCGGCATTTGGTGGATTGAGCTTCCTGTTGGGTGTCTCGATGCACAGAAGAAACCCATGAAAACGATGGAGAGAAGGCTTGAAACACCGCAACCCTCGCTTTCAACTTGTTGATATCCTTGCAAAGTGTCGGAGGCCAGGTCAATACGAAGTAGACCAATTTCATGTATTACTTACCTACTACACAGCGTCTCTCTTTGAACCCTGCTGAGTCGCTGTGCTTTGATGTAACAGCCTTCCTTTGCCGCATCTGTTCGTCTCGTTATTTGTAAAACTACCCCATGGATCCAAATGGCTGGAGCCGATCGAGATCAGCCTATAGCAGCTTTTAAACTTACTACCTACTAGATCTCATCTCTCGTTATAACCTTAGCTGAACTAGTTCTAGAAGCTGGCATTGAACCACTTTTATGTTATACATAGCCTCTCCATTCATGCATGTATCTGTTTCCGGCGATTGCTCTTTATTTCAGGTCATAATGGCTTCCTGTTTGGGAGTATGCATGACTGAATCGGAAAATTGGCGTTTTGCATCGACGTCGGTGGTTGATTCATGATTCATATAAGGAGAAACCCCGCTTTCGGTTATCTTGTCAAAGTCCAGCGCAAAAGAAATGGCACTTTAGAAAGGTATTTTGGCTGAAGTCGCAGGTGCTCAGGATATATAGCATACCTCGATCCAGGCCGGTAGCAACATAGAGCAACATGAAGCAACCAAAAACTCTCGTAGCACGGTGTTTAATTTTGACTCGACCAAGTCACGTCACACTCGCAGCTCTTCATCTTTCTGTGACAACTTGCCTTTATAGTCCATAATACAGTATATGCTGCTTTGATAGCATAGTTGGTTACCGAGAAGAGTAATTCATTGGTCTTTTTACATTCTTTTAAGACCTATCTTTATTCCATTCTGGCGTTCAAGTCTCACCACTGGAGCCCGTATATCACGAATGCGACACTGACATGCAGGTGGCTGATTGCATTTTCAATACTTTAGTTTGACTGAATGAAAGATGTCATGATTCTTTTAAAATACTTCTATTCCATAATAGGTTATCCTCATATTATGCATAAACCTTATGGTTCTTCTATCTGTTTATAACCATGGCTGCGATAAACAATCGCCGAGCCGAAAACTTTTAAATATCAACGCTTGGGTATATGATGGCCACCCGACTTCCCGTCGTAAAAAATGACAGTAAAGGAAAATAATAATGATAATAACAATAATAACAATAATGAAGCCGAAAAAAAACCAATTAATTGTTTGAAACGCCACAGCTCTTAGGGTCATCGTCACACGTGCAGACTGATGGTGCGTAGACCCAGCCAGTAAGACGACTATATCTCTGTTAGTTACCTCGATGGTCCAAGTGATGCCTCCAATATGAACTTACTTGGCGATATCGCTGGCATAGCAATGAGTAGCGATGTTGCTTTGCAAGTTACCAGTCTTTGAGAGGGAACCAGAGTTATAGATGCGAGCAGCGCGGTAGTAGTCAGAAACATCACCATTACCAGACGTGTTGATGCAGTGAGCGAGACCATCACCCGAGGTGGTGCCAGCAGTACCCTCCCTAATCATTTCGTGAATTGTCGCTGCCGGGCATGGTGTCGTAAGTTTCTTGTTATCATTGCAAGAGGCTTTGCCGTTGTGGTTTTGCATAACGCCAGGGTTGCGGACGCCGAGATCGGTCGTATTCACTCGCACGCAACCATGAGACTCTTGCATAATAATAGCCAAAATAAGGCGATGGTCGACTCCGGTAGCATCAGATGCGGTTTGAATGCCGTCCCAGATAGCTTGCTGCAGTTTACAACGATTAGATGAGATTGCTGGGCAAGTTTAGACTGACAACGTACCACTTCATCGATATCATTGTTGGGAAGTCGCCAGTTCAGATATTGACAGGCGACGTACATTTGGAGCTTGTAGTTGTTGAACCTTTTCTAGTGTTAACTTGCTGGCCATGCCATTATTGCGTGAATCAAGACTTACATGGACTCAAATGAAACCCATTTATCTTTGGAGGGCCATCCGGCAGCGACAGATCCGTTGCCAAGATAGAGATGATACCAGTCAGTTCCATTGCCTACGCCGTCCTCGATGTTGCTATTATCAAAGCGGGCAAGATTTTTGTTGGTGACCTTTCCTCCAGTCTCACGAGCTGCGATTTGACCACTGTTGGAAGAACGAGGAGAAAGGCCGGCAAGAGAAGTCAGGTATGAGGGAAGAGCGGCCGCGAGGGCTGCACCCGCTACAAGCGAAGAGACTGAGAGCTGGAACTTTTATTTAGTACAGCCATACCTTGGAAGCTTTTGGAGTCTTTCTTACCTTGACCATGATGCGTGATGAGAAGTTGGAATAGAGTGTAGCTACCCGAAAGAAGAAGGAAAGAATGGATGAATAGACGGTGCTTCACAGGATTTAGGGCTGCTGCTATCCTAGTATATCTGTAATTCTGGGGGGCATGGAGCCATATGCATGGGAAAGCCGCTAGATATATAGTGGTAGTAATATGATTATATATTTAGATATTTCATGGCTCAGCCGCGACTCCATCTTCCTTTTCTGGTCATATTTTGTATGCGACAGGCGATAACCTAGTTCCTTCGTGGCTTCACTCAACTGCAGCTTACTGCTTTGCGCTATCAATAGTTCATACCAGGGATAGGAATCCATCCAGCCCTGCACCAATCTACTTGTAGACATCTTGGACCCTGGGCACTAGAGCCTCAAGACGCTTATGCCTAGGGTGTGTGATAGGTCCAGGTTGAGAGCTAGGCCTAATCCTGTGACCTGGCCGAGAGGTTTACGAGCTATTCGTGTTTTCCAAAAGCCCACCCAAAACCCTTAGCAGCTCCTCTATGCTAATTTTAATCTTTGCTATGCAAGTTTGGCTTCACTGGCCTCATCCACGCGGGCAATATGCTTTATATAAACAGTATGGCAGCGAAGGCTTGCAAATACTGGATTTGACCGCGCTGGGAACAGCCACAAAGCAGTAGAATTACTCCAAAGCTTCACGTCCGAGCATACATGTGCTTTCTACAGGTGTCCGTCCTCAAACTCCATCGTCAAGGGACAGTTGTCCTGTCCTCGTACGGGGAAGTGTATCTGCGTTACTGCCTGACCAAGGTCTGAAAATATCTCGGAAACGCTCTTGGGTCGATGGAGAGGCCAGGGGTCGCCATGACAAAACTCAGCACAAGTCCCACCAGCTTCTTTTTCTGCCTCTCTCCGCTCTTCGCTGCGAAGTATATCCGACGCCGTCCTTCCTTAGTCTAACCGTCAAGGCTCCGTCCGCTGCTAATTTCAGCCCAAGCTAGGCATCTGCAGGGGTAGCTTTCTTGCCAACTCCATTTAACGCATCAATCAGCGGTGAGATTTGCTCTTGGCGCGAAGAAACGCTCCGTGCCGGCGTGAGGCTGAGCATCACGGAAGAAACAATCAGCCACATTTGGTTCATTCGGAGCCGCCTCGTGCCTGACGATCGGCTCAAAGCTGCACACTAGAGTTTGAGTTGAGTTAACGTTACCGCCAGCGCAAAGTCAGTCGTCGTCTAAGCTTTGGAATCATCGCCCGGTCACTGTGATTCTCGAAGAAGCGTGAATACTCGTACAGCACATGTATGCACCAAGCACGGAGCCACAGTGCTCGTACTCGAGGTAATACGGAACAAACGGCCTTTTGAAATAGCGCAGGCCCCACAAGCCGAATTTCACAGGACCATGGCAGTCTGAGAGATACCTCATGCTCCGTAGTAAGACGTACGAGCACTACTATTAATCATATCTTGGCCTTCACAAGGGACCACGCCATTCTCTACAGCTTGGCATCGTGCTTGGCGCTTCCTTTGGTAGCCAAATAGTCAACTATAACAGCCACAGCGCTTCCTACAGAGTAGAGCAACAGGCTGTGCGCGGAATTAGTCGCTGACCACGGCGATGGCGATGACTGGGCGCTCATTTGTAACGAGGAGAAGGTTGGTCAGCAATAATATATATGGAAAGCCCAACTGCAGCCGCACCGTCGCCAATGCGGGCACCGTTGGCTGCGGCCTCTGCTAGTGTATTTGTGAGGATCGTCTAAGCCAAGTGACTGCTTACTCTCTATTACTGCAACGGGTGATTCGCGCGACCAACTCCGGAGGAATAACGTGGCACCAAAGAGAAGCGACGCCGTCAATCTTGCCATTTGTGGGCGATGTTGGTCTGTTGTGGATGAATGTGACACCGACAGAACGCTCAACAAAGCAATCGTTTCACCTAACGGAGCAAGCCTGTGATACTGGCCCCTAATACAGGGTAATAGATGTCACCAGACGAAATTCTTTCTCTTCGTTCTCATATCTGCGTTCTTTCTGTGATTAAAAAATTTGAGGAAAATTAAGTTAGTATTAAAAAATCAAGCTAGGGCTTGGTATATTTTAGTCTTGTCTACAGTATTGTGGCGGACAGTTGAGACGCTTTTTTTCTGAAGCCTGAATTTTTTGGTGGAATGAACGAAGCTTACTTGCGGGAATTGCGGTCATCATCGTCGTCCCTTGATCACCTGATAGTGCTAGTAGTAATGACAAAGGTCGCTTAGGAGAAATGGATTATCTTTTTTCCCTCATCTTAAATGGAAACTACTTTTCTTGAGGTAAACATCAACGACGCTAGTCCGGGAGATCGTCCAATGCTCAAAAGCGTCTAATTACACTTTTGAGAAGCAATGCAGTTTTGAGTTAAATCAATATTTATTTAGTTGACCGTTGATATACCTGTCCATAACTTGTTCCAATAGCATATCGTAAATACTAATTAACTCTGTCGCCCTTTGTACAACCCACTTGAATAGTACCTCTAGCAAAGAATAGACGGGTGAGGATGTACTGGGTGCTGCTTCAATACTCACATGGGCCGGGATTCATTTTTGGCCGCCATCATGTGAAGTATTGCCTAATCAGATTGACTACCCATCAGACTCAACGTTGGCAAAGCCACAGTTTATCTTGCCGGAAGCATAAGGTGAGTCAATGATAGATCGCTCTAAATTCACGTAGGATGCAATTATTAAAACATTGGCTAGCCGTTACGAAAAACTGCAACTTGGACTGAGCACATGGAACTACGGGTGATGGGAATATGCAGAATACTAGGGATGTAACTTGACAGGGAAAAGATCTCGTATAGCTAGAAGAGTCGTATACGAAGTCCAGTTGACTTCTCCTTTACAGCACCGCTAGGGTTGATACCTTAAGGCCGATACGATGTCGCGAGTTGAGTTACGGTGAAGCCGTTAGTTAGCCCAGTGTTAGCCCAGTTGGAGCACAGCTGCCGTCTCAGCTCGTATCAAAGCGGATATCGACCACTTCGTATCAGTACCGCATTAGGGGTATCAAAACACGACTCAAGGAGGAAAACCCCCAAATGGAGTATTTCATTGGGGCAATTCGTATACCCTAATCAAATCACGACGATGAATAAATAAAATCACTATCTGCCTCCGCTTTTGTACATGCCTACAGCATTGCCTGGCTTAGCCCGATTGGCGTGACACGTCTCAACGAAATCATCCTCCCTAATTGAGTAAAAGCAAACTCTACGGAGTGCTCAGGAGTGAGATGGAAAAGTCATTAGAAAGGAGCGTGCTTGAATTATTCAATATGCTCTACAATGACTATAAATCGCCGCAGTCTGCCAAGATCTGTTTATTGGAACGTCGATCCAATAACTGTTTAAGCTCAACAATATTCTATGGCTGAGGGAATTGATCCAGCACAGCTTCTGCTCCTTGAACTTGGAACTCTGCTGTTGGCCCACTGAGATTCTCTAAATCAACTTGTAGCGTGTATGTACCGGGGTACAAAACAAGATTTCCGTTGGCATCATTGCGTGCAATTTGTCCGACGTTAACTCTCAGGTCGAGTGTTGTCGTCGCACCAGGCTGAACGTTGTGAGCGCGAGCATAAGCTACCAAAGTCTTCAGAGGATATGGCTGAGGTCCAGAATCTGTACTCTTTAAAAAGAGGAGGGCGACGTAATCCGATGCCGTTGAACCTATGTTCTCCACGTTAACTTGAAAGGTGTCAAATTCGGCCAAGTCCTTGGGATCTTCCACATCGTTGAAATCGGCTGTATCGTATGTTCCTTTGCCGCTACCTCCTGTCGCCCATGAGACATTGAACTCTGTATAATGCAAGCCCGTGCCAAAAGGTATCACTGAGCCGTTATACCATCGATACGTTCTGCCAGGGTTAGATGAGCTTGGCCGCAAAGACTGATCTGTCATTGGGACTTGGTTGATATAGTCCGCAGGATATTGTGTAACAGGTAGTCTTCCAGCTGGCGCAGCAACACCACTAAGTATGTCAATCAACCCTGGTCCGAATTCTTGGCCGGGGTAACCCATCCAGAGCAGACCCTTTACGTTGCTATTCTGTAAAAGAGAGGAATCATCGATTTGGCCACCGCCCACTTGGACGACGACAACAGGCTTTACTGCTGCTAGCTGTTGAATAAGATCCAACTGCGCTCCGGGCCAGTCGATTGAGGTTCGATCATGAGCCTCGGCTTCAACCTGCTCGTCAATTCCACCAATGTATACCACTACATCTGCTTCTTGGGCAGCACTGACTGCAGCGGCAAACTGTGACGTATCGTTTGACAGAACATACTGCAATCCTTGCGAATATGTTACTTTCCAGTTGTACGAAGAGCTATTTGCGGTCGGAACGGGAATAGTCTTATAAGGAGCAACCCCATTGTAATTGCCGAACATTGACACAGAAGCATTGTTAGCCCAAGGTCCGACAAATAAGACCGTCTGGCCTGTTGGGCGGATAGGTAGGATATTGTCATCATTCTTCAAAAGAGTAATGCCTTCGACAAGTGCAGTGTAAGCAAGCTTCTGCGTAGCTGGCGTATTCACGTCGGAAGCTCCTAGAGTTCGATAGTCTTGACCTTCAGGTGGATCAAAGTACCCCAGGACAATAAGGGAGCCGTAAAGGCGACCCAGGGCTTGGTCAAGCTGAGCTTCTGTAGTATAGTTGCTCTGAACGGCCGATGCGATATATGAAGAATACGCTGTTCCACAGTCCAAGTCTGTGCCATTGTTGAGCGCAAGGGCGACTCCTTGGGCATCAGATTGACCGACGTGGTGCTGGTTGAAGACACCATCTACTGCACCACAGTCTCCGGTTACCCAATGAGCGGAGCTGTTCCAGCCCCAATGATCGCGTAGCACAGTTTCCAACATATAAGAATTGGCGCACGAAGGATGTCCATTGACGGCATTGTAGCTGCACATGACGGCTCCGGCCTTTGCATCGCGGAAGCAAGACCGAAAACTGGGGAGGTAGTATTCGGCCAAATCCTGAGTGCTTATAATGGCGTTGTATGAACCGCGAACTACTCCATCGGAATTTTCAATGTCGTAGCCAGCAAAGTGCTTGCATGTTGAGACGACCTTGGGTTTGGCTGGGCCGACGCCGCCTTGCAATCCCACGACATAATTGTATGCATACTGTGCAACATGATAAGGATCTTCTCCAGGTGTTTCTTGACCGCGACCCCATCGGGGATCCCTATAGGGATTAATATTTGGAGCCCAGTAGTCCAAACCGGCCTTCAAATGATTGCTGAAAGCTCGCGCTTCTGTGCTGACTGCTGTTGCAATATCGTGGACGAGTTGGTCATCGAATGCCGCCCCAAGAACAATGGGAGATGGAAACTGAGTGGATGAATTGAATGCGACGTTTCCCTGAGTAAAAGTACTGTTGATTCCCTGACCTGGAGAAACTCCAGCAAGTCCATGGAGGGCTTCGTTCCACCATTCATAAGGAGGAAGGCCCAGACGCTCGACGCCGGGTGCATTGTTGACCAAATTTGCGGCCTTGTCGTCCAATGTGAGTTCGGCAACTAGGGCTGCTGCTCTGGCTTCTGTGCTGAGGCTTGTATCGCAGATGCCATTTTGACTCAAGGGAGGTTGAGTACAATCTGGAAACGGAATCTCATTGTTGGGAAACAAAGAGTAAACCGTTGGAAATAGAGATAACTCTACAAAACTTGTCAATAAGAATACCCTCATGTCGAGAATAGAGAGATAATCAACAAAGCACACTGATTGAGTTTTTCTGTTTAGTGACCTGTCTTTGTTTAGCTGTCGTCTCAGCTTTATATACCATTGGTTCTCTCGAATTGTCAACCACTTAGACACATGATGCTTTACTGGTTCATCAGAACGGAATGTTTCGATTTAGCCTATTTAAAAGACTGCCATTTCATGGATATTAAATCTCTTCTAATAAATTGAACAACAGAGTTTGGTGCAATGTTCTAGGGGGAAATATCACTGCTGATCTCTCTCACATTAGGTAAAAACAAGTTTCGTTGATCAAGTCTTTGCGGGGGATTCCCTCTTTCAGGTATCAAAAAGGCAAGGTGACGAAAATCATACAAGTTTATTCTGCCTGAATGTCGGAACTCGCACTCTACACTCGTATTTCCCTTCTGGCTCGCAGCTGATGCTTGGGGACTTGCTCGTTTGACTTTGATGTGATCGTGAGGGGAGACTGGACTGGTGGTGTGGGTCTGGTATCATCCGACGGAACGGCAAACCAATCCGCTTTGAGAGCAACATGACTGCAGATTTGGAGAAACATGAACATGGTTGATTAGAATTAAGTATTAGAGTGAACATTGGAGCTTGCATTAGTTTAATTTCCGTTGAGTGACATATGAAGATCGGCAATGTTGTCACCCAGCATGCCAGCTATTAGTGCCGTCGGAATGACAGATGTAACATCCGGGGAGCATCAGAGATCCAGTTGCCTTTGAGGTTGAGAGAAGGCAGAAGCGAAAGAAGAAAAGACAAGAAAAAGTGTATTCATTGGTTTGGCGCAATAAATTTTTTTTTAAGTGATTACTCAATAGACAACGACGTTAATGAAACCAGACTGTATTTGTTCCACCATGTTGTGTTTACAAAGTATGTACTTAGAGTTGCCTACTTGTGTAGCTTCAGGTGGCCCGAGTATTCAGGCGCACGTATATACTCAAGCTTATCACCATCAGTAACCACATTCTTCCACCAGTTGTCAATATCTTGCTGGAAACGTTTCACAACCTCTCCATCACTCAAGTCGATTGGCTCATAACCACGAGCAGTTTGTGTAAGTTGCGCCTTTGCTATGCCGAGATCAACAGCAAAGTTGCCACCAATGCTATCGTAGCCGTCCACTGGCTTAATAGACCCTGTTACGCCCTCTTTCAATACCTTGAGCGGAAAATCGGGTTCTGCAGCCGCTGGTCTTGCAAACGAAACCCCGTCAACGATGTTTAGCACTTCAAGCATCGCAGCAGTTGTCCGAAGACCGCCAACCAAATATAGCTTGAGCTTGCTGTCTTCGCTCAGGCCCTCACTGATGATCTTGGCAAACTTTAGAAAGAACCCTTCTCGCTTTTGTGTCGATTCTTTTTCCCATTTTAGACCGAAACTCTCGTAGTTACCTCCGCTCAACTCGACAAAGTCAAACCCCTCTCGCTCAAGGCATATGCAAACTTCTTGAGCTTCTTCCGCCGTTACTCCTGCATCTTGGAATTCAACGCTGTTGAGTTTGGATGCGACGATGAAATGAGGCGAAACACGTTTCCGGATAGCTCTAGCAATATCAGTGATAAAGCGCAGGCGGTTCTCGACTGTCTGAGTTCCATATTCGTCCGTCCGTTTGTTTGTTCGTCTAGATAAGAACTGTGAGATGATGTAACCGTGTGCTCCGTGAAGTTGAACTCCATCGAAGCCGGCCTTCTCCAGGTACTCAGCAGCATATGCGAAACCCTCAACTATTTCATCTATTTCTGCCTTACTAGCAGCGTGAGGTTTTCCAAACATCATGCCCATCTTTGGCTCTGTTTTTGGTCAATTATTAGATACCCAATAACGTCTAGGGCATTTCCTCTTACCAAGTTGCACATCGGACGCGGATATGGCTTCTTTGTTCAAACGATATTGAACCTGTCTTCCTGGATGACTAATTTGGCCAAGGATGAAGCTTCCATGAGCCTTAGCTCCTTTGGCTAACTCTTGAAACTTCTCAAAGCGAGGCCCGCTAAATTCGCATTTGCGAGTGATGATCATATCGCCAATGTCATCTAAAGCATCAAAAGCAGTATCGATGTTTCCGGTGATAATCATGCCCCATCCACCCTCTCCCCATCTAGATTCAATCTCATATTAGCAGTCGTGACAACCTAGTCTACCTAACAAGTATGTTCATACCGGCGATATAGCTCAATCAAGTCCTTAGTTGGCTCGCCTCGTAGATGAGGTACTTTGGGATCCCATGTAGCTAGTCCTTCAGCCATAGGACTTTTCATAAATCGATTGAGAGCTGTGCGTCCAGAAGGAGAGAAGGTAATGGGCTGACCCAAGGGTGATGGATCGGCCCCCTTCGTTCCATAGCGCTCATAAGGCATGATGAATCAAGTATCCACGGCGAATCAATTTCCGTATTGTGGCTGATGCTTTGCTGCAATCTTTTTTTAACGGAAAAAACAAAGGGTTGAAGCTCTCGTCCTTCCTAAGTAACGCCCGCCATCGTTAAACCTTTTATAGAGCAGAGATAACCCCCTATGAATCATTGATAGGAAGTAAACTTTCGAATTCGATAGTATGAATTGATTACTCAATCGAGGACTACGAATCGTGGAATTGGTAATATGTGCATGATTGCTATCGAAGTACGAAACGCCCTGGAGTCGCATACTCAAAAGGGTATGCATCGTGACCATCAAATTCCCACATGTTACAGGCATTATGCGCAAACACGTGTCTGCTTACAAAATCACACCGTACTTTCCACGTGAAGTCTAATCAATCCACATTCAATGAATCCACATATTGTGTAACAAGCTCACATTACCAATCTCTAGAAAAATCTCATTCTAGAAGTTTCACATGCTCTCGGTCTAAATACCAGGAAGAAATCCACCATTCATATTTATTTTTTATTAAATGTTGGCTTCGGAGAGCTACTATTCCGCCAATCTACATCATTATAACTATTTTTTATTTGTACTTGCTGGTCTTCCTCTTCTGCGTTTGTCATTTCCAATTTTATATCAGCCCAATGACCAACTGGCCATGGGGTGGTCTTCATTTATAAAATAAATGAAAGAGATCTTTAACTGACAGTCAGCTAATGAGGAGAATGAACTTCTGATTCTAATTAGCTATCAATAGATTCACAGACTTTCTGGCCTCGCTAGAAAGCCTCATCTCAATTGGTGGTGGCATTGTGGAGTAATTAAGAAACTTTCATATATCAGTATTTCGAATCATATTGGGTAAATGTATGGAGACAAGTGTTCTAGAGAATATGCTTTCTATATCCGTGAGCAGTGGAGATTGTAATTTTTACATTGCAACCCTAAGGAGTGCTATCTGCGGTTATATCGTGTTGAAGCCTACGCGTATGCTGTGTGCCTGATCTAGATTCGCTTACCCACAAAAGGCATTTACCATTTTAGGCAATATAAGTAGCAATTTTCATCTGCCATTTGCTACTGCTAGATGGAAGGGTGCCCCTTAAATACTGTATCCACACTGTACCTATACCCACTGAGCATTGTATTTTTCGCATTGCCGGCAGCAATATACCTAGTGTAAATATATATTCTAGATCATGACTAGCTTATATGATGTGGCTGTTTGAATCAATTTTCATTTCTAAAAACGTTTGGTCTATGTTATTTTATAAGGGCATCTTTGGCAGATGTGGATGTGAAGATTAGAGGACGCTCTGTGAACGTTTGAGGGGCGGGACCAGATTGGGAATTTTAGTTCAATGAGTCAACAGCATTTAATAGTTTGTAGTAGATTTAAGTTCCTGTATGTAACGCATTCAGGGGAACCCGTGATAGATATGCATGAGGCACCATCTGAACCACATTCTTAAAAAGCTGGGAGCTCGATCACAAGTACTTGGTGCAGAATTTTAAACATGTACCTCGTATTTTCAACTTCTATCAGAGTAGTATTCTAAGAGTATCATTCCTGAAGAGGTTCCAGATGCTGAGAAAATCCCGACATATACTTCATGCCTGAATCGCACATAATGGCCACAACAGTAGACCCAGGCTTGAGACCTTCTGCTACACGCAATGCGGCCGTCACGTTAGCTCCCGTTGAAAGCCCGCAGAATAATCCTTCTTCACGAGATAGCCGAAATGCCATAGCCCTTGCATCTGCCGTCGACACACCCTGGAATCCATCTGCGATACCCTCATACCATAATGGTACAACATAGCCAGCTCCTATACCATCAATGTTGTGAGATCCTGACGGACCGCCCGATAGTACAGCCGATTCCGCTGGCTCAACAGCGACGAAACGGATGTTACTGTCGAGCTGACGGAGGCGTTCTGATATACCTCGAAGAGCAGCCCCTGATCCGACGCTCTGCACAAAGGCGTCGATGCGGCCCTCGGCTTGTTCATAAATCTCATCTGCGAGTTTCGTATACGCAGATAGTTGATCGGTGTTATCCATCTGAGCAGTGATGTAGGCTCCCGTTTTGGCGGCTATAGATCTTGCCTCCCGAATCATGTCCTTGGTCAGCTTCTCAGTTTGCTTGCCATTATCACTTGGTATAATGGTCAAGTTGGCGCCGAGGAGCCTCATGTGATCAAGCTTCTCTTTCGCAAAGGCATCCGATGTCACCAGATGAAGCGAGTATTTCTTGACGGAGCAAATCAACGCCAGTGAAACTCCTGTGCTACCGCCAGTGTATTCAACAACAGCACCACCTGGTTTAAGACGGCCATCCTTTTCGGCGGCAGTAATCATTGCAAGAGCCATACGGTCTTTCATACTGCCAGTTGGATTGCTGCTTTCGATTTTCAGAAGAATGCGAACTCCGTTTGACGGGACAACATTACGAAGCTGTATCATGGAAGTATTTCCGATCGTATCAAGTATATTAGATCGCACTGAAGCCATGTTTCTAGTCGTGCCAATAGGTCCTGATTGCAATTCTCTTTCTGTTTGACTATCAGGTTTTGAAACAAGTATCAGTCAACAGCCTTATTGTGGTAGAGAGGAACACAACTGTCAAGCTTGAAGTTGTCGACGGAGGAATAATAGATCTAGGACTTATAAGGTGGTATAAGAGCACAATGGAAGCATGAAATGAAGAATTTTGGGGTAAGAAACGGCGAGGTAAATCGTTGAATTTTCCCCCCAGCATAACACCGGTGGTCCTATTATATATATGTCTGTTTCTCTATTACATGTTAGCTGTCTGGTTGCCAGTAGTTATCTTTTGTTCAAAGTATTGATTAGTTTTCTCTACCACTAAGGGACTACTTTACAAGGGTACTGCTGTCCGTAATGAGTATAGCGCCAATATGTAGGCAATCTGCGAGGCTACTGGTTTCCAAATGGAGGCAAAAAGTTGATTCAGTTAACAAAGTTTTAGATAAAAAGCCTTTATATTCTGACAAATGCATCAATTGCTTCTATAAACTATGACATCTAGATCCGTTAGTTATGTTAACGATGCAATCTCATTCATCCCTCATGCTGTGCGACAACTCGAGAACACACGCGTTTAATAATCAGGGCTTCCAAGTGGCGTTCGACTTCACCAGGCGGTCTCATTCAAGTGTACATATCTAACTTCCTTTATATATATATAGATTGTCGGTCTTTCATGATACCAACAGAGTATATTGGTGTTGACTTACGCATTAAATGCTGCGCTATCATGCCCTCTCAACGATTTTAGCTAGCGGTTCTACAATGGATACACCGCGTACAAACCTGCGAAAACCACCATCTTTCCAGCAGATACACTTACTAGCCTTTCAACCAACATCTCTCTGTGAAAAGTAGCTCAAGTTGCTGGGGCTACTTCCTCATCCTCTTCAGTTTGGATATTATTTCACGTGAATGATGGCTCTCTGACCCCCAATGCCGCTTATCTCATGTGTTTGGCTGTCTGTTGCATTTAACCATTGCGGAATGCGGGGTAGTGGCCGTCTACAGCTGGCCACAATGTTGAGATTGGACGACAGACAAGGAAGTACGGAGGACAATGCCCCCCGGAACAAAATAGCGCAGAATAACCGTTCGTCACTTTTCAAGCCTCGTGCAAAAGTATTGGACTATTGAGCATACTTGGGCCACTAGAACACGTGGAAATATTTGAGTGTGACAGCAGGTGGCAGAAGTGGCGTCTGGTGTAGCCAGAACTTCGGTTCGATTCCTTCTTTTTTCGTCTAAACGCCTGTTGAATGCTGAACTAATGGCCTTTCTACCCTCCTACTCGTCGTTCGGGCTAATTCAGGCGTCTTGCTTTGCTACATTCGGGGACAAACAATCCGCAAATACTCCGTAGCTCGCCTTGGTTGGTTCAACCGCCAGCCGGGTAAGATCGCCTGATAACGTGAATTCCGTGCTAATGAGTCTCGGGTAATCCGAATTTGACAATAGCCGGAGGACCTCATCCTCGTATGTAAGGAAACAAGTATAGAGTACGAGGAACATGTCACAGGTGATGTAGATTTCCTTAATATTGTGCCAAGCCTAGCGCGCAATATATATGCCTCCCCCGCCAATACCTATAATACCATCTCTCTCTCTTGGTGTTCTATGTTTTTCCTTCACGGCCCCGAATAAGCTCACACACACTCTGCGGAATCGGGATAAAGGCTCACTGAGATTTGCGTAATGGCGGGTATTGCAATTTTAGGAGCTGGCATTTTTGCCACAGAAGGTAATACACTGCCTCTGGCTGTTGGCAAGGGTAATAAAGCGTACATGACACTAACTCGCTCACCAGAACACCTGCCCGCGCTTGTGCTAAACAAGGCGAACATCAAGGCAGTCTATTCCCGTTCCAAATCTACTGCATCTACACTTGTAGCAGAAGCAAGCAAACTCGGTGTTGCTGATCTTGAGCTTTACTCAGAAGACACCTCTGGGCATACGCTCGATGATCTTCTTAAGCGCAGCGATATTGAAGCAGTAGTCATCGTTTTGCCAATTCTGGTGCAACCGTCAATCGTCAGGCGCTGCTTAGCTGCCGGGAAGCATGTACTTTGCGAAAAGCCAATCGCCAAAGATGTCGCGACTGCTCGCGAATTAATCGACGACTACAAAAAGCTGTACGCAAGCAAAGGACTCATTTTCAACATTGCTGAGCAATTTAGATTTATGCACGAATTTGAACTTGGTCGAAAATGGATCGTTGAAGAAAAAGCAGTCGGTGATATTACCCAGGCGCATCTCAAAATATGGCGCAATCAACCTCCCGAGGGGAAATGGTACGAAACACCGTGGCGAAAAGTGCCGGAATATCAGGGCGGTTTCTTACTTGACGGTGGAGTCCATCAAACTGCTATGCTTCGCTACATTTCAGGCCAAGAGGTTGTTGAGACAGCGGGTTTTGCCCGTCAAGTTTTGGCCCATTTACCGCCTCTCGATACTCTCAATGCTGGCATCCTCCTGAGTGGTGGAGGAACTGGGACCATCTCAATGTCATTTGCATCAACACGACGAGCTTCGGAGCTTACAATTATCGGATCAAAGGGCAGCTTCTTCCTGACTGATGGCCCTGATGGTTTCATATTGTCTCTGGATCTTGCTACAGGAGAGAGTAGATCAGAGACAATAAGGAGCAAAGGGGTGGAATTGGAAATTAAAGCATTCCTAGAGGCTGTTAAAATCGGGAAGTCGGAGAAGAAGGCGGGCCCAGAAGAAGCACTGAACGACCTGGCCATTATAGAGAGCATGTGCTCTGGCGGGGGCAAAGTAGAATTATACTAGGACGAACTCTGTCTTCCTCATTTTGGTGGGAATCTACAGCTAAATCATTGACTGTTGTATAATACACTAGAACGAAGATATAACATGCATGTATCTATTCGAAATAGATGAACTGTTAACAAAGAATGCGAGGGATGTCCACTGAAACAACAAATAGAAAAAAGGAAGTGGGTATGACTCTACCTCAAGACATAAGCTAAACAACTGATATGGCTATTTATCCATACACACACATAGATAATGAGAGTATCCCCGCTCGTCAACACACCCCATATTGTTCCAGTCGAACCTCTTGGAGGGGTAATAGAGCCATGTTTCCTGAAGGAAGCACCGCTCCTGTGTGGTCGACAAATTATTTAGACAAACTATATGTTTCTGCACATGCAAGCTACAATTTAAGTTGGCGATGGTGAATAGCTAATAAATGCTAAATAAATTGTAAACTGACGTATTGCTTGTATATGTAGGTAACATACGCGGTTTGCGTCCTTGGTCTGCCCAAAATGATTCATTAGCCGATCAGGTGATCGGCAAACAAAGCGGCTGAATGGAGGATTTAGCAAGAGGGGTTCAATACTCAGAAGCCAAAGCAGTAATGATGCTCGTAGCCTCATCGCTTATCTCCAAAACTTGGATATTGCCGAAGCTTCATTCCCAATCTCTCGTGAACAACGTCTGATCGCATGTCCCGGTGAGTGGAGAAAATATGATAATGAAAGTGCGGAGAAGGAGATCTAAAATATTGTTTCTGGGGAAATGATCTGGATTTCCCGGTAGCAGTTCCTGGGGAAGCCATGCTAAGCTGTGGGGGAGCCGTGCATTTCGGGGGCTAGTAGTAAGAGGTGGAACTTGCATATAACTGCCTGCATGGCCCCTCTTCACCGAGACGGGCAGATCAATGCCAAATCTCAGCTTAATTGAATGTCATAGGAGGCCTTGATTAGGCTCACTTCCTCCATCATGGATAGCCCAAAGGCAATGAACCAACATGACATTGTTCATGATGTTATTCATGATGAGGACCCGGACCCTATCAAAGTCACGACGCAGAGTTGCATGACGGAGTCACGCATGCAAGCTGCCTTGCTAAGGGAGAACCCTCGCGTATTTCGAAAGAGCTTTTTGAAGCTGTACGGATGCATTTTTGTTGGATACTTGTGTTCGGCGACAAATGGATTCGACTCCAACACTTTTGGTAAGTTTACAATGTGATGACAACATTATTGCATCCCTATGCTAATGCCGCCTTAGGAGGCTTATCGGCTATTCCTCAGTTTACTAAATACTTTGGCATCGACACCCATAATCAAGGCCTTGTTGCAGCTCTCTATGTCATAGGCAACATAGCAGGCTCTTTCTTCGCTGGGCCTTGCTCCGACACATATGGCCGCCGTGTAGGCATGGCTATTGGATCGGCCATCTGCGTGGTCGGTGCCATTCTCCAGACTGCCGGCACAAATTTGTCCATGCTCATGGGAGGCCGATTTATTCTAGGCATGGGTGCGGTGCTTGTTCAAACCGCTGGCCCCAGTTATGTCGTGGAAATGTCTTATCCCAAATATCGTGCCCAACTTACTGGTGGTTATCAAGCTTGCTTCTTCCTTGGTACCATAGTGTCAACTTGGCTGGAATTTGGACTGAATCATGCCAAAACTACACTTTCGTATCCTTGGAGGCTTCCTCTTGCGATTCAGGGTCTCCCATCTGTCATTATCTTATGTGCCGTTTGGTTCATTCCCGAAAGCCCTCGATGGTATGCACAGCAACATTTGCTTCCCATGTCTCTATGGAATAATGCTAACAAAGATGATAGGTATGTGGGCCAAGGACGAGTAGCTGAAGCTAAAAGTATACTCATCAAGTATCATGGTGATGGAGACCCAGATGCTCTTGTCGCGAATCTTGAACTGCAAGAGATGATCGAAGTCATTGAGCTTGATGGTTCCGATAAACGATGGTGGGATTTTAGGTCACTATTTAACACCAGAGCAGCACGGTATCGGACCTTTCTCGTTACTTGCATCGCCTGGTTCGGAGAGCTCGACTTGCCACCAACAAGTTATTACTTCCCGCTGATGGGTATGTCTTCCCTGATATGATACATTGACCAGCGGGGTCATTCTTGGTTCTAACACGAATGGTATAGTCAAGACGGTGGGTATCACCGATGTCAATACCCAACTACTCTTAAACGCGATCCAAACTCCAGTCATGGCTGCTGCCGCACTCTGTGGACTTAGTGTTGTGCACAAGTTTGGTCGCCGCAAGCTTCTCATGTTTTCCAGTGCTGGAATGTCCGTGTCTATTGCAATTATAACGGCATGCACTGCTCTACAGGCTGGGAGACCTGCCGTCGGCGGGACTGGCATCGCTTTTCTGTACATTTTCCTCATCGTTTTCGCTTTCGCCTGGGTATGTCTCCGCTCTACGAGTTCCCAGGGATGTCGCTAACTATTTCTGCTTTACGATAGACTCCAATGCAATCGCTCTACCCGGTTGAAGTTCTCTCATTCAATTCCAGAGCAAAGGGCATGGCTTATTTGGCATTTATGAATAATGCTGTCAAGGTCATGAATACGTACGTTCCACCAATTGCCATCGCCAATGCCGGCTGGAAATATTACCTCCTTTATATCTTTTGGGACGCGTTTGGCGTCGTCGTCATTTATTTCTTTTTCGTTGAAACAAGGGGCTGGAGCTTGGAAGAAATTGAAGACCTTTTCCAAGCAAAGAACCCTGTTAAAGCAAGTCTTGAGAAGAAGAACATTAGCGTCGCACATGATGGAACCATCACACATGTTCAAGATGATGGAAGCGATGCTTGAGAAGGGCAACCGAAGGATGTTTTAATGATTATACGAGTGTTTTTACAAATAATGAGTTCATAACAGTGTCTCCCAGTTAGTTTCTAATGCTAATTCTGATTCATCAATTGCCTCGCAATTTGCTAGTCGGCGGGCACTTCACATGACCCATCGCGTACGAGAATACAATCTCAGATACAAACTGTAAAAATGCACAAAATTGAAGATCGTCTTCTTTGGTTAGAATCTCATTTCACTGTCCGACTATTGGATCACGTGGGCCAGTACTAATCTTAGTTTCCATCACCAGCTTCCCCCGCAATTTCTCAGCTGTTTCTCCATGTTGCAGGCATTTTCTTGGTCATACATCTTATTCGAATGTACAGCAGCCCATGATTGGTTATAATTCCTACAATCATGATACAGCATCCTCGACGTTGACCGTCGCCGGGGTGTTGCAATCATGGCGCCAGCGCAAGAGGTTCACAGACGGGTCAGAACTGGTGAGAATCCCGCCACCTACTAAGACATATAAGGCTGCTAATTGCCCCTCCAGGCTGGTGAGCTAAAGGATAACTTGATAAACGAGTATTCGACGATGCTAATCACAGCTTGTATTGACAAGTATTACATGTCGGAAGCGACATATGAAGTGTTGGTTTCTATTGGACTATAATTGGACTTGTTTTAATCACTAACGCGATGAAGGTGACGAACGGAAACCTCAATGTCGGCACTGCGAAATCAGTCGCCGCGTTTGCGAATATGAGGCGCTCGATAATTCCGCCCTGCGCGAGGACGGTAATGGGCTATTCCAGTTCTCAGCAGATCACGTCTGGCTAGAGACACCGTCGGAGAGTAAGCACTCGTTTTCTGCGCCAATCTTGAAGAGCTGTTTGTATTGATCGAAGTCAGTCACATTTATTCATTCCGTTGATGTCGCCGATGACGATAATGAAGAACAGCCATTGAACGCACCGACGCGTGAACACGCGACCAACCGATCGTCTATCAACAAAATCCTCGATCAACCAACAAATGGTAATGAAGATTGTCTCATCCCATTCAATATTGCATGCTAATAAAAATTGCAGAACTATCGCCTGGTATTCCTGTACCAGACTCGGGAAGGGACGATATGGTTCCGATCTTGACCCCTGGACCGTCTCGTGAGGCTGTTAATTTTGCGTCGCCTCATTCATTTACAAGTGGCACTAGCATGGAAACCATTGATCCAGTGAAATCACTTATCTTTAGACGGACCTCTGGATCTGCTATATATACACAAGGTCCAGCTGAGCCGCTTGGAGATCCGCTGATAGCCCGCCTCCTCCATCATTACATCAATAATTTGGCTTGTTGGGTATGTACTCACCCTCATCTTCATCATTATAGTTTGTGTTAATCCTCTTCAGCTTGATGTAAATGATCCGCAACGCCAATTCGAAACATTTGTACCTTACCTTGCGATGAGTTGTCCTATCTTACTCCACGCCGTCCTTGCATTTTCCGCATGCCATCTCAATCGACTAGATGGATCCTGTGATGAGTTTTATGCTGCTCATTACCATGATCTATGCGTCCAAGGCCTTATACCAGCGTTAGCCGACCCATCTACGACTCTCGATAACGTATTGCCAATATCCACCGTCATTCTGAGGATGTATGAGATGATGAGCTATGAAACAGATCATCAGAGACATCTTCGAGGGTGCTCGTCTTTATTTACACATAATCGGAAGAACATTGGCTATCGGGCACTCAAAAGAACAGCATTCTGGACTTATTTCCGTGAGGAGATTATGGTTGCTCTTGCAACAGGGAAGCCAACCACCATCGGTCCCCGCAATTGGAAAGTTGACATTACGTGGGGCGGTGATACGGATCACGTAAAAACAGAAAAAATGACTATGTTGACGGCTGAAGTAATAGATTACTGCTTTTCTCGATACCCTGAAAGTCATGATGGTGATGAAAGCAGCTGGGATGAGCTACAGAATGAAGCAAATGCTTGGAAAGATTCGCTGCCGGAGTCATTTGATCCTGTATATGTTATAGAAGATGGCGAAGGATTTCCGGAAATATTATACCTTTGCACTTGGCATAGTAAGCCGTACCTTCACCGATATTTACTTCTTTTGGCTGACATCTTCCAGTTGCGGCGATGCAGTTCTATCACCTAGTAAAGGTGCTTCTTGCTCTACATAATCCACACCGTCCGAGCGGCATTGGGTTTCTACAGTTTGCAAGAGCTGTCGAAGTAAGTCAGTTATGATTCATATCAGCTTGAAATGTCTGTTCAAATGGGTTTCTAACACCAAGAAGGGTGAAATACTGAAGCATACAATCCAATTATGCGGCATGACGAAAGCCCTTGGCGATAAATATCCCGGTGCCCTGGTTAACGCCGTGCAGCCTCTGGTTGTTTGTGAGTTCTGTGTCTTAAGTGCAAGATTTGCTGCTGACACCAGATAATCAGGTGGCCAAAGTTTAAAGAAGCCGGAGCACCAAGCTGAATTGGTCCGTATGCTGCAGAGAATTGAACGAGTCACGACGTTGGCGACTGCTGAAGGAATACAGTCATTGCAGGAAGCCTGGAGTTCTCATGGGGATTTGTAATTATAGTCTCAACACTACTTGTCGTAGTGAATCAAATGGTATCACTTCGCACCCTAGGCAGTAGGTGCGTTTCCAGCTGATTACGCTCCGATGCCGTCTTTCGTTTCGAGTTTATTGTTCTTTCATCTTCTGGTGTCCCAAGTCTAGATACTCGATAAATGCTCTAATAGTCGGTATAAATATGGAGAGGGCTGGCATCTATGCCAGATCTTTAGGTTGTTATTATCACACCCTACTTTAGATGTTTGCCCGTTGCCGTTACGCTAATGCGAGGGGCTATGCGGAGAGTCACGCTCGGGGCTCGCTACATTTGCAAGCGAAAGCCCGGGACGTGCTCTTCACAAATAAAACAGCCCGTGCCGATCACATCGTGGGATAGATGGGTGCCGAAAGCCGGTGAAAACAATGAGGCTTGTGCTCTGGTGACGTACTTCGACGCTGGAGAAATGTATAGCCTACCTATATGTAGCTTAGCGATATAGAGTATATGTATGCACCTATGTATGTACCCCCATATTGGAAAACCACGTCTATCGAGTATATCCGTATTTGGCAAACGAGTGTCATGCAATTCAATGCCATTTATTGACTGAAGACGCACTTTATAGTGATCTGAGAATAGTAATTCATGAGGATGTTGCATTGAGAGCGTATACCTATTCTCCCCTTTCAACCAGGCTGAGATGTGCAGCATTGAATGAAGAGCTCTCCCCTTTGCTTTTTGACCTTGAGACAGAAAACAGTCCATAATAATGACATACCGTGCTGGAGATCGCTTCGCAATCCCCGGCCTAACTGCGTTGCATGCCGATCTCTTAGCCTTCACCGTCCTTCTTACTGCCGGATGTGGGGACTAGAATGTCATGGAACTTCCAGATCTGCCATTGTTACACAGAATTCAATTCTCTAGGGTGTGATTCTAGACAGAACTTTGTACATGTACCCAGAAACTGATTCTCGATGCCAATACGTGCGCTTCTATGCCAGCGCCACTTAGACTATCCCCACCAATACCCTCGTCAATCCCTGATCCAATGAATGCTCTTGAGTGTATAAAGACTGGTATAAGGACACAGATATCTCAGTCTTCCGCGTAGAGTATCAATGTCAGGAGGATAGTCTCGAAGACTCCATATCAGGAAAAGCCGGGGTTGCGTGGAAAACATTCCAAAATGTACCGCATCTGGAATATATATGGTAGGCCTCATACATCGCGGCGCTCGCGAGCTTGAATGGGAGCTCTAAAAAAATAGAGCTAACACTGATATAATATGTTGCAGTTCTTGCCGCGTTTGGCACCATCGGCGGCATGATCTTCGGCTTCGAGATCAGCTCCATGAGTGCGTGGATCGGTTCAGAACAATATCTCGAATATTTTAACCACCCAAACTCATCTGAGCAAGGTGGTATCACAGCTTCCATGTCTGCTGGCTCCTTTATTGGCTCTCTTCTATCTGGGTGGCTCGCTGACCGTATTGGCCGCCGGTTGGCTATTCAAATTGCGTCTGTGGACTGGATTATCGGCGCTGTTCTGCAATGCTCTGCTCAAAATGTCGCCCATCTTGTCGTGGGTCGCATTGTTAGTGGGCTTGCCATTGGTATAACAAGCTCTCAGTGTATCGTCTATCTCGCGGAACTGGCGCCCTCTCGTTCTCGTGGCCGGATTGTTGGTATTCAACAATGGTCCATTGATTGGGGTAGGAATAACATTCCAAATGGCTATATGCAGATGAATTAATAAAAGCGATTAGGGATTCTGGTTATGTACCTTATTTCGTATGGCTGTTCTGTTTCTATCCACCGACCGGCAGCCTTCCGAATTGCGTGGGGCCTCCAGGCTGTTCCTGGAGCTGTCTTGTTCGCTTCTCTCTTCTTTTTCCCAGAGTCTCCACGCTGGCTTGCCTCCAAAGATCGCTGGGAGGAATGTCACGATGTCCTCGCCAATCTGCACGCCAAAGGAGATCGAGATAACATTGAGGTGCTAGCTGAGCTAGAGGAGGTTAGAGAAGCAGCAAGAATTGCGGCAGAGTCAAAAGAAATCGGCTATTTAGGTTTGTTTACTCCCAAGATGTGGAAGCGAACAGTTATCGGTGTCAGTGCCCAAGTCTGGCAACAGCTTCTTGGTGGTAATGTTATGCTGTATTACCTCGTCTACATCTTTAACATGGCCGGCATGGTGAGAATACTCCATATCATTACGTTTACATTTCACAACACCGTTATTAACAAGAAAGCCAGTCGGGAAATGCTGCTCTGACGTCTTCCATTATCCAATATGTCATTTTTCTTGTCACTACCGGAGGAGTCCTTTTTGTAATCGATCGCATGGGCCGCCGGTGGCTACTCATTGTCGCCGCCCTGATTTGCGGTGTCATTCACTTTGTTGTTGGTGCCATGATGGCTGTTTACGGGCATCATGTGGACAGTGTTGATGGTAAGCACCAAGCTGTGGGCCGTTTCCTCTTCGTCGGACCGCCTGCTGAGCAATATTATAGGTAACGATATCCTGAAATGGCAGATTAGTGGCCCGCCCGCCAAGGCAGTTATTGCTCTATGCTACATTTTTGTCGGAGTTTGTAAGTTTCAATTCTCGTCTATTCCTTGACTAAAATGTTGCTAACATTACATTAGATGGTGAGCCAATCTGTTGTTGATTAAAAACAGAATGTCTTTATCTATACTAATACTTAATTTAGGAGTTACGTGGGCACCTGGGGCGTGGATTTACTGCGGTGAAGTCTTTCCGTTGAAATATCGCGCCAAGGGCGTTGGTCTAGCAGCTGCAGGAAATTGGGCGTAAGTAAACAAGGCTAATGCCAAAGATAACGGTAGAATGTCTTCAATTGCCATATACTAACGCTTCAAGCAGTTTTAACCTTGCTTTGGCCTTCTTTGTTCCCCCAGCTTTTACAAATATTCAGTGGAAGGCTTACATGATCTTTGGAACCTTTTGCATTGCTATGGTCTTCCATATCTACTTCATGTATCCGGAAACGGTGAAGAAGTCGCTGGAAGAGATTGATACGATGTTTGAAAGCGACATTCCGGCATGGCGCAGTGCGAAAGCAGTGGGCACGTTCGAAGAGAAAGTAGCACGAGCGAAGGAAGTGGGGGGTTTCGACGATGTCAAGAAACAAGCCAAAGTGAATCACAAAGAGAATGTATGATAGGCCTACGTCCATAGCACATTCAGCGCTATTTAGAAGCGAATACGAAGCCAAAGAAACTGGCGCAAATACAAGATGCCAAAAAAGATGGGCTGGGAATTTTTAATTCATTGATCATGATTTAATTCTTAATTTTCAGCTGATCCAACACCCATCGAACTTGGTCTGCAATAGCGTCGGGTCTCTCGAAGTGGATGCTGTGGCCGCTGTCTGGAACGAAAGTGAAAACAGACCGTGTAGACAATCTCAGCATTTCCTTTTGCATGCTTGCCTCGGCTTCGTTAGTCTCCGAAATAAGTTTGCGCATGTAAGCTCTTTGCGTTTCCGTGCCATTCCCAGCGGACACACCAGCGTCATACATCTTTTGTAAGTCCTGAGCGTAATTGGCTTGCAGAACGCTCACAGGGCGATCTCCCAACAACGGCGCTTTTCCTTCTTGAAGATGTCCTTTCTCCTTCAAAACTGGCGCGCTGGCCAGGTAGAAGCTTATTTCAGCGTTTGCAGTTTGCTCGTGTCTTGCACTAGCCTCCTCCTCCAATAAAGCCTGCCACTCAGCATTGGTTAACTTGTGGCAACTCTCAGATCGGATACGCAGCCCCTCCGGTCCCTCCAGCTCACCGAGCACCGCATCGATGGTTTCATCAGGGCGGGTTGGCGGTGTCTCCTCGGTATTGGCATCAACAAAGACAACGCCAGCGATGTCATCTAAACTGTCTTTGTGTAGATGAATGAACTCGCGCGACGTAATCCCTGCATACGAATGTGCGATTATGATGTACGGCGGCTTGATGTCGGCGGCTTTGAGAAGAAGATCCAAATCAAGTGCCATTCTAGTAGATGTAGGCTGTATTTCTTCTGGAGCGTTGTCGCTAGCACCAAATCCCGACCGCTCATAAGAGAATGTCCGCACAAATTTGCTCAGAAGACGTATGGTAGCTGACCATTCAAGCACACTGCTTGTCAGGCCAGCCATGATGACAACCGCCGGTTCATTTGGCTTTCTAGGCGGCCCAGCAACGCTCAACTGCAAACGGTGGCTGCCAATAGAGACGAGACCGCTCTTGGTCTCGTCTATTTCCCATGGATTGTCAGACATCTTCTGGTTCGACTCTCATCTGTTGCTGATTTTTCACAAATTTTTACCCCGCCATTGCAATTATATATGAGTGTACGCGTACGGAGTCGTACTCGTAAGCATCTACCTAATAAGGCTTGACAACACTCAGAACAAACGGCGTCGATCCTGATTGGCGGCATTGCAGCTGGCCAGGCAAGCTGACCAATTTCTCTACCCACATCGGTAGCTATTATCTGTGATTATTAATCGTATCTCATTATTGTTTCCTTCAGCCAGGCAACTGTTGCAAGACGATTTGCTTCGTCTTCAAACCACAAATCTACTACTTCCACAATGCCAGAGATCAATTCCCATATGTCGACTGGCAGCCGACGGTATATGAGCAAACGGCAACGTCCCTGTGATTTTTGCCGTGCTCGAAAATCTGCATGTCGGATAGAGGGTGGCCCTCCATGCCGCATGTGTCTCTTACACTCTCGCCTGTGTACATTTGTTGAGACCACGTCAATGCACAGACTCTCTACCAATACAAAATCTCCTCCTCAAAATGTTTCAATATCAGAATCTCTCAGGTCACCTTCGAGAGACCAAGCCGTTTCACCTATTTCGCTGCCTGAACAGCTCTTACTTGACAATACCTCGTCAGGGAGTCCATCAATTGATTCGGCATTGAACTCATCTTCTGGCCAGTTGTCGTATGACATTCCGTCTGAAATTGGTCTTTTATCTTGGGAGCAAATTGATGCGAATTTCGTCAACTTTCAACCAAGTCTCGCACATGATTTTCTGGGTGACTTGGGGCCACAGGAGGAAACTCAGCCACATGAAGGCATGCCCCCCGAAGTCTTACTCGATAACGACGACACCGACAGCACGCCTCAGTTTGTTGGTACCACAGGAGAATTTGAGCCCTGTTTATTTGGGCACTATCTCAGAGATATATCTGGTCGCTTACCCTTCAAAAAGCTCACCTTGCAATCTGTTCACCTTGGTCGCCTACCTGCTCATTTTATGCTTACCTCACAGTCTCTGTATTCGCAGAGCCGTGAGGAAGCTGGTTTAGCAACAAAAATTGAAGCAAATGAATCCAGAGAAGAATTAGAATTACTTGTTCCTGTAGATATTGGGGAGCGGTTGATTCGTCTCTACGAACGCTTCATAGCTCCACAGTATCCCATCTTTTCAACTCAATCGCGTCCTTCGCCCAAATCATCACCCACATATCTACTAGCAGCCATTTACGCTATTGCACTACCATTTATGCAATTTGATGATGTATTAACGCTAGACTTGGCTTATGATCCTTTGCCGACTTCGACTTTATTGCAGATCTCTCTCAAGGCTTTGGAGTTTGAGATATATGGCCCGACTCTTCCTGTTGTTCAAGCTTTCATATTACTCCTTGCGCGGCCCACTCCTCATCATCTCATCTCTGATTCATCCTTCAGGTGTAAATTACTAGGCACCCTTATCTCAGCGGCTCATACACTTGGATTGCACATGGACCCTGTTGAGTGGTCTATTCCCCGCTGGCAGGCGACGCAGCGGCGAAGGATATCCTTCATAATCTTCAAGATTGATACGTGGATGGCTTCCAGCTTAGGAAGACCTCCCCTTTTAAGTGAAGAAAACTGGCTCGTCACCTCTATGTCTGCAGAGGATGGATACGGAGCTTGCATCGACGAGGCGGATTGGAGAGACTTCATCCAACATGCCCAGCTCGTGTCTACTCTGCGCAGGGTGCTCTCCGAACTCCAGTATGTCTTTATCGCGCCAAATGGCACTTCTCAATACTAACAATTTGCTATTATATAGTTCTTTGCGAGCTTTATCCCAATTATCGTCTAATCTTCAGCAAACATTGAGTATTTCCATGAAAATCCTAGAGGAGCTCTCCATCTGGCATAATACTACTACTGTATCGTCCTCGGATGACGCACCGGCATCTGTAATTAACTTATTGGCTTATCACTACACACACATCAACATCTGCCGTGCCCTCTTAAGGTGCCATGCCATGGATGGGCAATCGAATCAGCCTTCAACTGATGCTGATATGCAGCGCGCGCGCCATGAAGCTGGAAAGTGCCTGTCAGATGCATTGCTTTTTGTCAATAAGCTAAAACTTGATGCCTCTTCTCAATTCTGGCCAGCTTGGGCGCCATTGGCATTTTCTTCAATCGTCAATCTCATGCTGCATTTGCTCGTAATGTCAAGCTCATCAGAGGAAGCCAAGCAGAGAATGCAGACTGTTCGGGATACCCGCGAGTCGCTCAGAATAAGGTCAAAACAACTACCTATTCTTAGACTAGGACTTTTGAGGATTGATTCTGTATTTTGGAAAGGTCTAGACCAAATCTTTGTCTTGCAGCCACATATATACGAAGCTCTCAGCCCTGAGTTTATGGGCTTGCGAAACACTGTGTAGGGCATTTCTTAGACGATAAAACACATCTAGTTAGATACTAAATTCACTGCAAACCATATGGCTAGAACACTGCAAAGACCCAACTCTCATACAACCTCCAAGGCAGGCTTAAAAAGTGTGAGAGCCGCCAATGACATCGCATCTACAGCAGCATCTAAGCTCTGAATGGTGGGAGCAAAAAGTGGCGAGTGATTATAAGGAATCTCATTCACTTTCCCATTCTTTTTAGCGGCATCCCATTGGATTGGATCTGTTGAACCGAAGAACCATATGACCATAGGAGCTCCAACCGCAGTTGCCAAGATCGATACGTCTTCACTTGCAGTTACCACGTCCATATGCTCAAGCTGCGATCCAAAATAAGATGCGAAACTCTTCTCAAGCGTTTGAACGGTAGCCTCGTCGTTTATAGTCGCAGGAGTAGACGAAATAGTCTCGATCAGTGGCTCACGATCGCATCCGCCTGCTTTGCATGCAGCCTCGACAATCTTCCTCACGGATGCAAGTATTCGGTCAATAATGTCATTTGTAAGTGCCCGAATATTAATCTTCAGATCCAAGGAATCGGGTATAATATTTGGAGCATCTCCGGCGTGTATGCTTCCGCACGTAACAACCGCTAGT
This sequence comes from Trichoderma atrobrunneum, assembly GCA_003439915.1. Lineage (NCBI taxonomy): Eukaryota > Fungi > Ascomycota > Sordariomycetes > Hypocreales > Hypocreaceae > Trichoderma > Trichoderma atrobrunneum. The sequence goes on along the minus strand of PNRQ01000004.1, from coordinate 240,754 downwards.
TGCCCAGGGTCAATTTGGCGGCTGACGATTGTTTGCAGCTGAACCACAATCGAAGACCCAATGATGATGGGATCAATACAATCCTGAGGAGCCGAACCGTGCCCACCGCGTCCAAAGATGCGAATCTGTAGAGACACACTTGCCGTCATGGTTGGACCACTCCTCAGCTGGATCGTCCCGCATCGTGCGTTGTCGACATGCTGTGTCAGGACAATATCAGGGTGGGGGATTTTGTCATAGAGCCCATCATCTACCATTGCCTTGGCACCATTCAAGTGTTCTTCTGCAGGCTGAAATAGGCAAATGAGAGTTCCTTGCCAATGAGAACGAGCGCTCAGAAGCAGCTTAGCTACGGCCATCATAGACGAAACATGAGTATCATGACCGCAGGCGTGCATAACTGGTTTCTCAACACCACTCTTGTCGACCTGGGTTCTTACGCTTGCATAAGGGAGGCCTGTCTTCTCCAACAAGGGCAATGCATCCATATCAGCGCGCAACAGGATTGTAGGACCCTCTCCATTGGTGAGCACCCCAGCAACGCCATGACCGCCAATCTTTGTAAAAACTTCGAAACTGCCTAGAGAAGTGAGGTAATCGGCAACAATACGGGATGTTCCCTCTTCTTGTCCTGACAGTTCAGGCATGCTATGTAATTGGCGATACGTATCGCGGTAAAATGTCATATCAGGACGGTATTTTTTATGAGAGACGCCGCACGTTGAGACGTCTCATCATCAGCGTCGGTTGTCTTCTTATCTGTTTCTTATTAGTCCAATTAGTCCCCCATTTGGCATACCGCACGTACAAGTCATGTTCGCGATAGCAATATATCTATATCGTCCTTTGTCGAAGTATCAGAAAGTCGATGATCGATCCGAGTCATTTCTTCAGGTATTGCTCCCTTATATGACCGGGCGGTTAAACCCCCGCAGCGGTTCAATGCATGATTAGAATTGAATCCATATCTCCATTTGCAGATCCCAGGAAGACAGCGTCCAATAAAATGAAACGCCGCTATCATTGGCGAGTGAATGCAGCTAGCTGCGATGGACGCCGAAAATGTACTACAGTCTCTCTACGGCTTCATTGAGTCAACGAACGCAGAATTACACAAAATCTTTCGCCGTTCATCATATCACTCAATAATAGAGTCATACATGGGCTTTAAGTTTTGTGAAGTTTCTATTATGATATACGAATTTTCATCCCTGCATTGAAAGATGGTTCTGTAAAACCTCAATTCTACCTAGTGACCCTTCATTATCCACCTCTTTGGTATCCGAACAACTCGCATGCCCTTTCTCGACTCGAAATCTCTTATTATATCTAAGATTTAAGACGTGCATCGCTATTGAAAGTGAGTCACTTTCCCCAAGATCCCGGCCACGGTTTCTCATGCTAGTCCAACAGCGCCTTCTCCGCAGCACCCCGCGCATGTAGCTCCAAAGTATCAAACATTGGAACATCTGGTCGATCCTTTTGTTCAATGAGCAGCGGAATCTCCGTGCACCCCAGGATCACACCTTGTGCTCCTCGTGAGACCAACTTGTCAACAATCTTGAGGTAGCCTTGTCTAGACTCCTCTGTGAATTGGGATTTGGCGAGTTCATTGAAGATCACGTCGTCAATGTAAATTTGTTCTTCGTCTGTTGGTACAATAATATTTATCCCAAAACGGCTTGAGAACTGATTCGGCAGATAGTCCGAGGACATGGTGGCCTTGGTTCCTAGTAAGGCAACGGTGTGCAACTTCAGATCCAGTATCGCTTGAGCTGTTGGATCAGCGATGTGATAAAGAGGAATCTTAACATCCTTCATGAACGCATCAGAAACCCGGTGCCACGTGTTCGAGACGCAGATGATGAAATCGGCTCCAGCTCTCTCCAGGCTCAGCGCCTTTCCATGCAAGTACTCTCCTCCTTCTTCCCAGAGATTGTTGTTCACAAAATGGGCGCTGCGCTCAAAGTTCATGGAATTGATAATAATTTCGCCGGTATAGAAGCCTCCAAGCTTTGCGCGAATGTGCGCATTGATCAGCTTGTAGTATTCTACCGTCGCTAAGTCGGTGCTGCCGCCGATGATGCCGACTGTCTTCATGGCTGCTCGAATAGTATCCCAAATTTCCGGTAGGTGCTAGTCTTCAATAGAGTTGAAGTCGATAATTTCGGTCGAACATCTAGGGGAGTATAACAACTCAGAGAATCTCTCGGGCGATTTAAAAGGTATTCCCAGAGCGGCTAAAATCGGACAAGATGGCGAGTATGAGAGCAACTGAAGTGGATCAAATGTCTCCAAATTCTTCATGTCATGGAGCGCCCTGAACGGAGCCACCCAGAACGAAGGGCGTGCACTAACAGCAATCTACTCCAAGTATGGAGTATTCCACATCAAACAAGCCGCTGAAGAACGCCATAGGTTCCACCAGCGACCAGGCAACTATCCGCGAATGGCATTACACTCCTCCAAATAAGGAATTACAGAGAGAATAAGACGTCTGTGGCGTATTTAATTTACGATTACATGGACTACCGACAGTCAACCGTTTACAAATGTAGTTACTCCGTACTAGCATCTATAATTTACTTCATACAAAACATGCCTGACTCAACAAAAAGCTTGTGATGGAAGCAAAGCGTTGATGCATCAAAGCTGACTCGCGTTCGGCTCTCGTTGAGTACGTCATATCAACCGAATACCTTATTGGTTGCTATGATGTCTTTCAAATTTATCTATCGAACACAATGGAAATGTCTTCGGTAGAGCCTTGGTAGATTACAATAAACGGCTCAAAAGACACTAGCTCATCTATTTGCTACGTAGAACAAAATGCAGAGACATTCTTGTCTTTATGCTTCTCAAAGAGCTAATACTTTCTCTCTATACTGTAGATTGATATATACCAAACCGAGTATATCTGTCTTCCTCCCCAAATCCAGGAATATCCACCTTCCTTTCTTCACTAATACTCACCTGCACCCGCCATCGAGTCTCTGTTTTCATTCCGATCTCATCCCACAACGTCTGAAAGCTTTCCTGGTTGTGTAAGAAAGATTTATTTCTTCCGTCTCTTTCTCTTGGCCGATGAGTACCTATTTGTCTACCGAAGATCAGAGCATCGGTCGTTCCTGGCTTTAGAAATCGTGCTATTCGCACCCCAATTTTCACCTGCTGCTCCCATGTAAATAAATGGAAGAAATTCGCCGCATGTACGAGTGCGATCTTGCCATCTAACTTATCTAAAGCCTTGTCCTCAGGATCCAGCAAGTCCCCGGCTACGAAGGTCAAGCCGCATCCTTCATCGTTGAATAACTCCGTACCAATAGAAATAAACTCAGGTTGTAGGTCCGTACCGAACAACCGCGTCGGTTCGATTCCATCGTGTACCATCTTTCGAAGCACTTGTCCAACGCAACATCCAATATCAAGGAGTGTATCTGTAGAGTTTGGCCCAGTATCGGGGTCATTCGTCTGCTTGAGTCGTTCAAATGCTATCTTGAAATGAGAGTCTTGCATGCTGCGCAAATTGAGAAAGCTCCATCGACCAATGCATGGATACATGGCTACCTCCCAGAGCTTTTTACGCTGTCAAGAGGGTATCAGATATACATGACAAGAAGGCCGTAGACTGGGAACGAAAAAGTGAAAATATTACTGACCGTGCTGACAAGGAGTTCATCGGTTTCGTTGGGGGCCACTTTGCTATATTCTTCCAGCAGCTTGCGGAAGGGGCCGAGTTCGTCTGGGAGATCCTCGACGTAAGTGAACCTTTTCCAGCGATCTAAAGCTGTTTCATGATACATTTGATCAAAATGTGACATTGTATCCTGCTTCTTCGTATTGCCGAATCGTTCTGATAGCTTCAGGGTTCAGTTGCAGCCCGAGTTATGACGGTGACGGATATCAGAGCGGCACCGCACAAGTGCTATATCTCTTAGCGATTATGATGTTTGAGAAACTGAGAGAAATGGAGAAACAAGCAAAATGAGAACACTCCTCTCTCCGCTTCCTCATTCACGGGATTCCAGCCACGCAGCCGGACTTCGGCGCTTTTTAGATCCGCCTACTGTATTCGCGCCAACAACTAGTTAAATCTTCCAACACTTTCAAGTACGGAATACGAGTATAGATCACAGTCTGAATCCCGCTCCCAAAAAAGGTCAACATCGTAACGGAATTGGGCAGCACGCTGAAGGTAAGTATGTGCTACAGTCTGTAGATCAATGGATTTCGAAATGTTGCCAAGATGGTTACCCCAGCGGCTAAATTTGAGCTATGCGAGTGAGTGAACCTAGTTTAGATTCCATGGTCGAGTTAAAAACCGACGGTGATTATAGAACTAATCAATAAAGCATCGTTGCTCGAGATTTTGCTGATTGGAAGTTGAGCTTGGCTGTTATCTCAAGCACGCCATTTTGCACGACTTCAGCATTTAAATGTGGTCTACGTCTTTCTATGAACTACTTACAATAAATATGAAACTAATCACTAAACTGAACAAATTTACCCCGTTGCTGATGTTGATAAGAAGATGTGTATGAGCCGGCAGGGTAAGACAAAATATTGAATGATCTGCAAAGCAGCAGTGCAAGTATGGGTCTCAATGTTACATATCGTATTTCTTTCCATTAAAAGAGGTCTAAATTGAGCAGGGCAACGATTCAGAAGCCCACTACCTTCCTATTGAAGATCATCGCCTCTGGTAGCAAGCCATCTTATAATCTGATATTCTGTCATAGATCCTGATTCCGCGGTTTATGGTACTACACTTAAATGGAGCTTTCAGCACTTATAAATATGTCTGTGACCTAAGACTTCTGCTCCCTGCCACTTACCGACTCCATCAGGAAGCATTGGGGAAAGAATACCATCTGTTGCCTTTCAAAATGCGGTTCAAGGCGACGCTATCAAGTGTTCTCCTCTTCTATTTACTCGATCCAGTGGTGTCAAACCCCCAGCTTAACAAAAATGGGTTTGTAGAGTCGCGCCCTAGTAGCGCTCAAAACATCACTTACATCCCGAATACCTATATCGTGGAACTGGAACATACTCCCAGCACCAAAGCTGCATCTCTTTTTTCTCAGCGACTCGGCGGAAAAGTCAAGTATCATGTCCGCAAGGAGTTCAACAATGCCAAGTTTTTCTATGGTCTATCTCTGACTGTTACAGACGGGTCATCTCAGAAATCTGATCTATTGGAGATTAGCGGTGTCAAGAATGTCTGGCCGGTTAGACTTGTGCTGCGCCCAGAAGCATTCGTAGCCGCCATGCCAAATTTACCAATCAATAATACTCTTCCACACATTAGAGGCAACTCCGACGTTAACAGGCCACTCAAAATGGCTGGAGTGGATAAGTTGCATGAAAAGGGAATCAAGGGGAAAGGTGTAAAGATTGGTATTATTGACACTGGGGTGGACTATCTGCATCCGTCACTTGGTGGCGGTTTTGGACCAGGTTATAAGATATCTTTTGGCTACGACTTGGTTGGAGACGACTACACTGGAACCAATACTCCAGTTCCGGATGACGACCCTTTGGTTACATGTGCAGTTGGGGGACATGGCACTCATGTTGCTGGTGAGAAGCCAGATTCAGGCCCAATCTCTCACTTTATATCAGAACAACTAACATATATCCAAGGTATTATTGGGATGACTGATGCCCAAAACCAAGGCTTTGGACTAGTTGGAGTTGCTCCGGAGGCGACCATTGGTATGTACCGAGTGTTTGGGTGCAGTGAGAACTCTGGAGACGACGTCATCATGGCAGCGATGCAGCAAGCTGCAGAGGACGGCATCGACCTTATCACCATGTCTCTCGGCAGTCTGTCGTATTGGGAGCAAGCTTCCCCATATGTTTCTCTGGCTGAGAGCATCGTGGGAAGTGGCGTGGCTATCATTGCTGCTCTTGGGAATGACGGCGATCTTGGGCCCTATGCAGTCTCTGCACCAGGCCTGGCTCCAGAGGTTTTGGCTGTAGGCTCTGTCGAGAATGAAGTCTATCCAACGGTATACAGAGCACAAAACAATATCGGCGGTTCACTGGAATACATTTCGGTTTTCCCTTTCATTGCTGATAAGCCGCTCACTGTTTTCCAAGCTGGCAGCGGTCTGGACTTCCCTGTCACTGAACTGCAAGCTGGGGGTTGCGACACCAGAGTCTGGACAGCTGCGCAGAAGGCAATCACAGATGGAGCAAATACGGCGGTGTTGATATATCTCACAAAGTCCTGTTCGCTCAGCGCATACTCGTCGGAACTATCAGCACTTAATGTGACAACCGTCATATACTATACAGACGATCCAGACGTACCAGTCCTGTTGCCGGAGCCAGACACAGCAGGTCAATTTACTGTTCTCTTCCTTTCATACGACCAGTCACAGCGGATAGTCAGTGATATTGAGAACCTTGCTACCGGAAATGAATATACGCTGCTCTTTAACTCATCCACGATACAAGACTCTCTCAACTCCGCTGGTCATGCCATCGACTACTTCTCTTCCATTGGTCCGACCGTGGAAATGACACTCAAACCCCAACTCTCTTCTCCCGGAGGCAATATTCTATCCACGTATCCACGTTCAGCTGGTGGGTATGCCGTCTTGTCTGGCACATCGATGGCTGCACCCTTTACAGCTGGCGTCTATGCATTGGTCAAATCACAGCGACCAGATCTCAGCATCGCAGAGATTATATCGCTTCTACAGTCAACCGCAGTGCCAATGAAGGCGCTAGATATGGATATCATCTCTTCTGTCACACAGCAAGGCAGTGGACTGATTAACGCGTACGCCGCTGTGGCCGCCGACTCCCAAATTTCGCCCTCTCAGCTGAGTTTGCTCGACTCACCAAAGCCCGCAAAGCAGACGATCACGATCAAAAACACGTCCAAGAAACGCAAAACTTACTCCATTTCTCACTCTGGCGCATCGTACATTCGTACTTTTAACAACTTCACTGCAGGCTCGGACCAGGCGTTTGTCAAGTTTACCAACGTCCACGAGGCCAAGTACGCTACCGCCAAATTCTCCAAATCGAAAGTATCCCTGCAGCCGGGAAAGTCGGCAAAGATCGAAGTGCAATTCACAGCTCCAGATGAGCCACAGCCATACTCAGAGCCCATCTACTCTGGCCATATCAAAATTGCCACTGACAGCAGCAGCTACGTGGTTCCATATCTCGGGGTGCCATATAGTAGAAGCGACACGGAATATATTGCGCGCAACACTACGACATGGGTTGGAAATGACAGGCCCTATGTAGGGTCAGACTCGACTAGTCCTGGTGTGGTCAACATTGGCAACTATAGCATCCTTGGCAGCGATGGCTCTGTCCCAGATGATATCAATGTGCCCATTGTGAACTTCATCATCGTGCAGCCAAGCAATCTCATACGCCTCGAAATTGTGCCTGTCAACACAACTTTCGTACCTACATACTATGGCTTTGACCCGTCCGTCAAGTTTGATGTTGCAGACGTGGATCTACCGCTGCAAGAAGGCTTCCTCGGGGTTCCAAACTACGGAATCATGGCGCAATGGGGTATTGGGCAAATCCCTCCCGGCATTAGTGTCGCATCTCTTCTGGGTTGGCCGTATCCGAACACTGTCACCGGATTCATCTTGCTCTACCCGTTTCTCATGCACGAGAATGGCACTGGCTTTGACTTGACATCTGGTGCCTTCCGGCCCTTGCTACGCGTTTTGCGTTACGGCGCAAATGGCACAAGTGCTGACGATTACGAGTCGTGGTTAGGCCCTATCATGAATGTGAAGACGTCGTAAAAGGGGTTGCATTTCGGTAGGGTTTTCCGGAGCGAGATGAAGAATCGGCAGATACGTTAGTACTGTTTGTATAAGGTATAGCCGTATCTCCATGTATGTACATGTGCTCTGCAATATGCGTGCCGTCCCAAGTGTAGAGATCAAGGCTCCGGAACTACTGGATGGTTACTAGGTAGAGAGACACAGGAGTATCGCGCACTTTCTCTAATCCAACCTGCAGTTCTTATGACGACAAACACCGCAGCATCGTCTAGAATTAGCAACGCGTGCATTGATAGTATGGATCGCATCCTTCTAGCTTCCAGGCACAAGGACGGGGTAAGCACTAGGTTTTGATATGAGCCGGCATTTGATTCAGTCCAGCGACTAGCTTTCTTCATTGATCCGTATATCCGCATTCCGATAATCTTCAGTGGCTTCCGAGACTCACCCCGACTGGGTACAACCTGCTGTTGGTTCTGGTGCATGCATGAGCTGGCTAAATTCGATATCTGACGACAGTAGCGTCTAATGCATGGGCCTGCAGAGTCTGAAGAACTTGCGCTGACGAATACAGCCTCTACAGTCCGTCGAAAGAGCACCATATCTAAGCATCAGTAATTGTTCTCTTTAATGCCGATCTACCAGCAAACCTGTTGATATAGCCGCGGCCAGAAGAGCCGAGTCTTAACCATCATCTTGCGTCCTTTGGGACTAGCACTATCGGACATCACGGCTCCCCCACAGAGCTGAGTCTCCGCATTCCTCCATCTTCCACGCCGTATTCCGTGCCTCTCGCTCCGTTGTTTTTCTTGGCCCTCCCTATCAGTGGCCGAACTTCGCCCCTTGTCCAGAGCCCTGGCCCCGTCAACTGAAAATTAAGTTGCGCCAAACAGCCCCCTCAGCTCTTATCGCAACCTAAAGTTACGTACGCCGCCTTCAACTCTGATATTTCCATCGTTTCCGTTTCTAGAGAGCTTCAGTGGCAAAAACACACAGCCAGTCTCCAGCTACGTCGTTACGTCGCCATGTCGCTGGCAAAGAGGAACAATGGTACGCCCATCAATCTCTTTTCTAGTCTCTTCTCCCCCTGTGCCTAGCGTGTAATTTTTGACTCTAGACCAGGCTGTCTCGAGTGCCGCACGCGCCGAGTGCGCTGCGATAAGACAGAGCCCGAGTGCTTCAAGTGCTGCAAAAAGGGGATAAAGTGCTCTGGCCAAGGCATCGAGTGTCGGTTCAGCTCCCACATGAAGAATGGCAGCTCGCCGCGCATCTCACAGACTACAAATCGTGCTGCCGGCAATGCTGCCAAAGCTGCTCCTCGAGCGCCAAATCGTTACCGATGGGTCACTGTAACCAGCAAGCAGTCGGGATCCTCTCCAGATGCTACGAAGCTGTCTTCTCATCGGAGTTCCACCTCTCCACCAAAATTGTCAAATGCGCAGCCAATAGTTGGGCCTGTTCCCCCAGATAAACCTCCATCTGATACGGATTCTCCAGATGGGAGTTTAGACGATGATGTGGAAGAGCTTGGACCGAGAGACATGCAACTTGCTCACCCGCAACGCCCCATTCAAGCCGTCTCTCCCCAGGCGAGATTGTTCTTCAACCATTGTAAGATGCCTCCTTCTAACCTCTGGGTGATACCGATAACAGCAGTTAACGCGGAATCTTTCGGGTGGCAGTCTCGGAATTCATCGCGCCGAAAATGGTGGTGTTTGACTTCAAGGGCAATGGTTATCGCGACATCCTGCTTCCTCTCGCTTGTGAAGACGAACTAGTCGGACAGGCCATCTCCGTTATCGCTGCCTTCCATCTATCACAAAGGGCGCCGCATATGCGAATGGCGGCCGAGGTAGGCCAGCATGCGATCTTATCGAAACTCTTTCGCGATTCGCTTCAATTAGAACCAAGAAGGCTGTTTAGTCTATCAACCTGGGCAACCATCCTTGTGTTGCTAGTGGGGGAAACAATCACAGGTGCCAACAATTACGTGCATCTGCTAGAGATTCTCTCAAACTTGGCACAATCATCCGACGCCGTGCGGTCTTTGTCCGTAACCACAAGGGGGTTCATCAGGGAACAAACACGGATGTAGGTTGCTTCCATCTATCACATGCAAGTAAGCGTGACACTGACGCATCAAATCATCTAGGTTCGAATTGTTTGGCTTTCCGCTATCCAGTGAAACCAAAGGACTGCAAACCTTGTCGAAAGAGCCCGACTACTACCTAGACTTCATGTCTTCGTATCCATCACTCAGCAAAGATCCACAGCAGTATGCGAATGTCGCTGTAATGAAAGAGGCTATCCGACAAGCCTGCGATTTATATCGTAATCGTGCTCTGCATCTCATATCAACAGAAGAGTCCATTCGATCTGTAGAGCGACTTCGAGAGACAGTTCTCGACCTTGAACCAAGCGTCGATGGCTGTCACGCTCTGGTCTGGACGTATTTTGTCGCTGCCGCAGAAAGCACCTTGCCAGAGCACCGAGCCTTCTTTTCTCAACGACTGCAAAGTCTCTACAGCTGCACGGAGTTTGGCACTATTCCCATCGCAGTCCAAAGTCTCGAACATATATGGGCAAACTCAGATTCCCAAAGATGGACCGAAGTCGTCACACGTCAGCGCCCAATCCTAATTATGTAAAGGCTGATGACGCTGTGAATGGATTTATTCTTCGCTTGTCTATCATACAGTTTTATGTCTTTTTTTCTCTTCCTTTTTTTTGTTTGTGTCTTTGAGATATCCCTTGAGACCAGCTTCTCACAGCTTGGCTCGGCCGGCAAAATCGGCTCGAACAGTAATCGCAGCGCGGGTTCCCTCTTCGATGGCACCGTCGATGAAGCTACGCCATCCCAAGGCCCAGTCAGAGCAAGCAAATACGATGTTGCTCTCTCTTGCTCTCATATCCTTCAAATGCGTGGATAGCAAACCTGGCGCTGGGAAAAACCTATAACAAAAACCCAAAGTCAGAAAATACGCTCGCTGAAAGAGAAGGAGAACGACAAAGGTGTAGTGCTTACCAAGCTCCCTTGGCGAATTCATCCTTGGACCAGTTGTGGAAGACCTGGTTTGATCGCGTCAGTCGATGGTTCATGCGGTCAGCATATTGGGCGAGTTCTGCTTACCAGTCTCTCAATGTTCATGGGCGCAAAACCCTGGAACGCCGCCTTTGTATGTTCGAGGTTCTCTTCCGGGTGGAAGTGGTTGTGCTGCCCGCCGAATGCCACCACATGCGTGTTGCCCGCCGGGGTCTCGCCGTCTCCGAAGCCGTAGATAAGTCCGTTGTGCGGATAGCTGATGCCCGTGAACGAACGAAGATCTCGGTCACTGATTTCGGCATGGACCTTGACACATTGGTTGACATGGCCAGTGGTAGCAGCTGCTTTCCGTCCCGGAGCCAAAGGTGGATCGAATACCACATCGTTCAAGACATTTAACGGAATGGCGCAAATCATCTTCGTGCTCTTATACGTCTGACCAGCACGCGTTGTAATCTGAACACCATTGCCGCCGTGCTGGATGGTGGCAACCGGGCTGTTGAAGGCGTATGTCAAGTTTCCTGAAGCCAGAGCCTCCTTGAAGAAGTTGATGGCAAACGACGATTGGCCGCCACGGAACTTATACTTGACAAGATAGTCAATGCAGCCCTCGTAGGAGTAGCCACTCAGCGCCCACCAATGGAGGAACTCGTAGAAGCTTGTTGTCTCGAGAGTACCTCCGCTGCAGAGAAGGACGAATGACTCGGCGCAAAGTCGTTCGTTGGGTGTAAGATCGTTCTTGATTTCGGCAAGGCGGTCGGCGACGGACATGTGATCGTACTTGCGGGCCTCTGGGGTCATGACACCGCTGTGGGGGAAAGGAACGACGGTTTTGCCCAGGCATCCGTCGACGTTGACGAGTTTGGCGAGTGAGGATTGCATCAGCGCATCCTATGCAGGGTCAGTTTCACTCGGGATACTCAAATGGAGTTTAGCCAGTCAAATGGTGTTGGAGTAAGCCTTTGTATTACCTCTTCTTCATGGGTGAAGGTCTGTGTGCCTTGTGGACTTGATAGCAAATACTTATTGATGCCTCTGGAAAAGTCGTAAGATATCTCCAACTCGTCTTGCATGCCGTATCTTGCAATCTCGCGCCATACGTTGGCCTGTCCCCAAAATACCCATGTTCCGCCCATTTCGTATGGGTATCCCTCGATGTTGGAGGACCATGATCGACCGCCGATTCTGTCGCGTGCTTCTAGAAGCAGCACTTTCAAGCCTAGTGGAGAAGAAAAGGAAGCCAAGGTCAGCCATCTTCACAGTTCGTCCAATTGGAATTAACATTTGGGCTCTTTACCTGCCAAACTCGCATCTCGAGCAGCTGTGAGACCGCAATAACCTGCACCCACGACAATAACATCGTAGACTGTGTCGGCGCTCTTAACATTAGAAGGCGGTTCAATCACACCAATTGAAGGGACACCGGCTCGAAGACCTTGGGCCTTCGTCCATGAGTAGCCGTCCTTTGAAGTCATTGGATGCAGTGGCCGCTAGAATAGAGTCTATAAAGAACGATGGACGTGTATAGGAGGCTGTGAATGTGCCATTCTATAGAGCGAAAGGGCGCGCTTCAACTATTAATATTATTTACCTGTGGGACAAGGAGAATGGGTCGCGATGGGCGGTCTCTATACAAATACAATATCAGGTCATGGAAATCATACAATCAGCAGTGGATTTGGCTCCAAGCGGAAATATTCTGAGAATCGACGCCCTTTTAAACGATATGTGGCGAAAGGGTCAAAGTTGTCGTGTCGCGTATCGTCTTACAGCTTCTCACAGAATTGCCCGATATAGAATGCGGGCGGCCGAGGCTGCCGTATCAGTATAAAAGCGGGAGAGATTATACGCATCGATCCACTCGGCGCCACAAGCACTTTAAGTCAAGGAGAAACCAATTACGATAGAGGCAATTAAAAGCTCTCATCGAGATGTTTTAATCCACAACAGCTCTTTGCGGAGCAATCCACTGGCCCACTTCCCCAGATATAGATTTCACTTTGCAAAACAACATCAGTTTAGTATCACGAACTCAAGTGTCAGAAGACAGCAACGTCCGTAGCAGTATGCCTAGCTGCCGATATACGGAATTAGCTCCCAATAGAGGCCCAGTGCAACATGCCGTTGGTCGACAGCAGCTAAGAACGGCTCTTATCACAGCCAACCCCTGAAGCATGCGTCCAGGGGGGCCTGCTTATGTGTGAATATTGCTGCATCTATAAAAGAGAACGTCGCCCTCAGCCCGCACGCGCATGCGAGTTCTCGTTTTTCGTCATCGCTTTCCTATTCTTCAAATAATAGAAGCATATTCGTGTCCAGCGGCCAGTGAAAATCTTCCCCCGAGTTCTAGGCCAATCCGTGGCGCGAGCCGCAACCATCAGATCACAAGAATCCCATCCCCGTGTCACCGTGTTACCGAGAAGCGGGAACGAAGAAGAACGTTGCGGTCCGCGCTCCACGCGTTAACTCCACCCGTGATACGGATATCTTGGGCTGAGAATTCGGTACGGATCTTCCCCCTTGCTATCAATCCCCATACCCACTGAGGGTTTGAGGCTTTCCCGGACCGCTGAGATAGAGCCACATTGCCCATGGCCACGACTTCATTTTTGCTGATTTAGGAAGGATTCTGAGAAAACAGTGCCCTGAACCAAGGCTATTATCTAGATAGGCATCCTCGTACCCCGCGTTTTTAGTGGATAGCGAGTTTGGGCCTGGGGAACTCACCAGTAAGTCTCTCAAGAAATTGCCTATTTGGGTATATCTCCAATGCCCGTATCATTTGTTCTAGACACATGCGAAGCCATCGCCACCAATTGTCACTTGAACAATGCCTCAACAGTTCGTTATCATTATCAAAGGATAACGATGCAGCATATCCGGACTAACCAAAGCGTGGTAGTTTGTCGACGCCTCTGGCACAATCGGAGCGCACAAGGCGCGGAGATCATGTCACTTGGGAGATTTCCTGACGTTCCGCTTTCCTAACCGATAGCTGAAAGCAGTCGGTGAATACAAATCAGGCCCATTACCGCCTCAATTCTTGTACAACCGTCGTGTATCTGTTTCCCCTTTTCTTTTCATCAACACCTTTGGCAAGTCTCTGCAACAATGGCACTGCTCGGGTCGAATGCCACCCCATCAGGGGACGGGGCTCTTCAGCCCCGTCTGTCAACTCTTTCAACAATGGCCATGGCCTTTGCTATTCTCAAGTACGACTCATGGAAATCCCTATGTACATATTGAGTCAAGAATTCAAGCTTACTAACTTGTGATATAGTACCTGGATTGCGCTGGCCGGCTCAATAGGTCTTGTCCTGCCGTCTGGTAGTTCTGTTGCGCTGCTGTACGGTTTCATCTTCTGCGTCCTATGCTGTTTTTGCGTGGCCGCAAGTCTTGGAGAGCTCAGCTCTATCTGGCCAACGGCTGGAGGACAGTACCACTTTGTATACGCTCTTTGCACAGAAAGATGGAGAAAGCCAATGGTGAGAACCCCGACTCAGTGCTTTCCTGATTCACTTTATATCTTGTAAACTAACAAGCAACTCTGTTATAGAGCTTTGTAGTCGGATGGGCCAACATTGTCGGTTGGCTTGTCGTAGTAACTGTTCAGGACTACTTTGGCTGTAAGTATCAAACACGGCTGCTCGTGACTTATACGGACCTCTTTGGCGCTGCTAACACTAGATGACTTAGCCCAGTTTATTTCTGCCGCAGCAGTAGTTGCTTCGAACGGATCATATCAGATCACTCCGGCTAGAACATATGGAATCTTCGTAGCAGTCCTCGTCTTTACAACAGTCGCAAACATTTGGGGCAATAGGATATTGGGAAAATGGAACGATGCTGCCTGTAAGACAGTCCAAGACAAGAGTTCAAAGCAGCAGTTTTGACATGAGACTAACGCCGAATACAGTGTATTGGTCCATCTTTGGCGTTGTCGTTATCAGCATTGTTCTACTCTCCATGTCGGACAAGACTAGCGCAGAGTTTGTCTTTACAAACTTCAACAACGAGACTGGCTGGTCTGATGGCATGGCCTGGATCTTGGGTCTACTTCAGTCCGCTCTCTCTCTCATTGCATTCGATGTTGTGTTGCATATGACAGAAGAGATGCCAAATCCTTCCAGGGATGCCCCTCGAGCCATGCTTTACTCCATTGTCATTGGAGGTGTCACGTAAGTCCGATATCACATCACTCTATGTATTTTCCGTCAGAATTCCGTTAACTCTGCTTTAGTGGCCTCGCCTTTATCCTTGTTATGCTCTTCTGCCTTGTCGACCCCGACACCATCCTGTCTACTCCAACCGGTATGCCTATCGTCGAGCTCATTCTCCAAGCAACAAAGAGCCGGGCTGCTGCCACCATTCTCAGTTTGATGCTTAGCGTGTGCTTCATCAACGGCACGAATGCTAGCATTACCAGTGTCAGCAGATTGCTTTACGCCATGGCTCGCGATCGCGGCATCGTCTTTCACAATTACTTTGCTCACATCCAGTCGGGCTTAAACGTGCCAGTACGGACCATCATGTTCTGCTTTGTCTTCAATATCCTCTTTGGTCTCCTATATCTGGGACCGGTGGTTGCTTTCAGCGCATACGTGGCGTCTTGCACCATCTTCTTGAACATGTCTTATTCGGTCCCAATATTGGTCCTCCTCGTCCGTGGACGGAAGGTGCTTGCCAACTACCAGTCTGCAAAGACCCCCTTTAAAATGGGAAGGGTATTTGGTCTGATTGTCAATATCATTGCCGCGCTATATGTTGTTGTTACTTCAGTGGTAAGTATATCTACTTGAGCAAACCTGGGTGACATTGCTGACAGTATTCACAGTTCTTCTGCTTCCCTACGTTTCTTCCTGTTACTGGAAACAATATGAGTAAGTACCAGTGTATACAACATGGAACTGCAAGTCACTAATGAGTTTGCATAGACTATGTATGCGTCGTCATCGGCATCTTTGCCATGGTCGTTGGTGTCTATTGGATCTTCTTTGGGAAGAACTTTTTGGGTCCTGTAAGTCACACGCCCCGTCCCCTCCTTTCAATCGATGTTTTATTTCTGACACACGAGTACAGCAAGATTTGATCGTGGCGGAATTTGACGGTGTTGTTGGCCGTCCTGTTTCCACGCAAAACTCAAGTGAAGAGGATAAGGCCGAAAAGGGATCCCACAGAGAACTCAAGTGATGACGACAGGATAGAGAAGGGACCCTAGTTTATTATTTTATTTCCCCTTTAGCAACATGGTATCAATGAGTCTTATTTACCTCTACTTGTCATTCTTTTCTGGCTCAAAGTCTTGAAAGGAAAAAAAATTGGCAAAATACTTTTATTTTCACACAATTCCCCTTCTATGATTTACCCAATTCCGCAGCTCTGGAAGTGGCGGCTTTGACAGCCTTGTCAACAATTTCGTCGAATTTCAATGATTCAAATGTCTGTAGAGCAGCGTAAGTTGTTCCATTGGGGCTCGTGACGTTCTTGCGTAGCTGAGCTGGCTCATCTGAGGATGTGACAAGCATCTGGCCAGCTCCCAGACACGTCTGCGTCGCCAGCCTAGTGGCCTGCTCTTTCGGAAGGCCCAAAGCAGTTGCGCTAGCAATAAGGTGTTCAACCATGGCGAAGAAGTATGCAGGGCCGGATCCTAGCGCACAAGTCAGGCTAAACTCCTTGTAGAAGCGTTTACATGGTTGAAAGGTATATAGAACAACTTACCAGACAATCCGGTTACCACATCGAGCAACTCTTCCTTGTCCACCCACTCGGTAGCCTTGCTGACACTTCCCAGAAGAGCATCAACAAGCTTCTTCTCGTTCTCCTTGACGTCCTCGCTTGCATAGAGTCCCGATGCGCCTTCTCCAACAAGCGCGGGTGTGTTTGGCATGACACGAACAATTGGCGCCGTCTTGCCCTCACTCGTCTTGGTCCATTCCCGCAAGCTGTCGAGGGTGATTCCAGCAGCAATGCTTACAACAATTGGCAGGGTGGCACGATGAGCCCAAGATGCGCCCAGCTCCTGGCATACCGTCTTAGTGACCTGAGGCTTCACGGCAATGATGATGAGATCTGCGTCCTGGCCAGCCTCGACGTTGGAGGTAGTTGTCCGCACACCAGTGGCCGCAATCTTCTCTCTGTTGACATCCCAAGGCTCGGAGACGATGATGTTTTGCTTATCGATGCCCTGGTTGGCCAGCCCTCCAATAATGGCAGAGGCCATGTTGCCCCCGCCAATGAAGGCCAACTTGCTGTTCTTCAATGACGCTGCCATGGTTGTGCTTGAGAGTGAAAATCCGTTGGAGGGAATGCTATGAGTTACTGGTGAGAACCAAACCAAACCGTGGAACGCTGAAATGGTCAGAAACTTATGGGAAATCGAAGCCGCTTGATGTCGGTGCAAGCTCAATGACTGATGCCTCATCTGAAAGCATCTGGCAACCATCTGTGGAGAAACTCCGGTCCCGTGACCGGCTTCCGTCGGCAGACTTTTGGGAGGCCGGTGTCGGAAGAAACGTTTGGCTGGAGGGGACGCAGATGCAGTCACTGGGCGTCAACTGTACATGTACTTTGATCATAGTAGCAATATTGGTTTCTGGTTTTCAATTCCCAATTTGCATTAATTTTTATTAATTTATTTCATTGTGCACCAATAATGGCTATTCCTCTCATATCATCCATCTGTTGAGTTCTTAAGTCTGTACTGTACGGATAGAAGGTACCTAAACATTGGCATTTCACGTGCAGATAATGAAACAGCTCCTTTTCCATTGGGCCGATAAGTGTTGAGTCTAGCCTTTTGAGTACTGGCGTACAAGCTAGTTTCATACACTTCAAGTTGCTAGCGTGGACATAAGGTCTTTGAAAGTCATGCAGCCCAAAACTGGTTATTCATTACTCAAACAATCAAGATTACTCTGTCTAATGCCCGCTTAACCTTGGCTTTACGAACAACGCGAAATGTTTGATGCTGATTGCGATAATATCTATACACAGTGGTCTCTTTTACCTTCTTGAATATGTATAATTACAGTGCACACTGCCTACGATTTTTCTTCTCTTCCATTTCACTTTTCCAATCGCCCGCTCTAGGGTATCTGAGCTCGTGCTCCCTTGATTGCCTCATGCGTGCAAGGCCACACAGTCGCATCATTGTAGGCCATGATGAGAACGTGAGACTCAATCAAAAGCAATCTCTAAACCTCGCGCTTCCTAGACTTCGCACTTATTCTTCGAGCTAGCAATTGTGTCATGTTTAATTTTTTCCTTCTCAATAGGAATGATCATCCGCGCTTGTAGGAATTCTACGATGAATCGTGATCATCGAGACCACTGCCGGATCGACACAATTATCCCCCGGTCTTGGAAAGTTTCACACCCGAATTGCCGAAACGTCAGCATCCCGCAAAAATTGCCTAAATTCATTCCGTTACTAAGAATAGTAAGCGTCGCATGAAACATTTGATGGCCAAATTACAGGTCCCTAATACTTTCTTGCCTACTGGTAGAGAGAGCATGAAGCTCCTATAGATATCTTAATATTGACTCTTGTAAGCAGATACGAGAGCATCAAATTGATAGCGTGAGACTTCCGGTGTGCGGAGTTAGGCGAAAAGTGTGGCCCGTGTTCCCGTTTGGCTGGCAACTCTCTGCGGGAGTTGGTTCGGATCCTGCCGTAATGTTAGCATACGGAATTCGAAAAAGTAACATGGAGAGTACGACACCCCTGAAGCACTGCCACATGGGACTGGTTGCACTAGCTGGGGTAATGGTTAACTCGGAATACTCATCAACCAGAGAGCTCAGGGGAATCTGTGATCCATGGATCTTTTGGATATCTGACAGCAGAAAAACAATACGTAATTCGGCCACCTCGAATATTGAGACTGTGATGGGAAATTGGCATGCTACAAGAAGTTGCCCTGTGATAATGGTATGCTTGTGGCAAGCCCATTCGTAAAATGGAAGCTCGGAATTTGGAACCATCCAGAGTCATAGCACAACATTCGTCTTTCGTACGATGCATCTAGTTTCGAGGGTGCTGAGGGTGTTGACCCACTGCATATGGACTGCATACAGCCATCTAGTTTCTTGGCTGCCATGTCTGATCAGACTGTCCAAGCCGTAATGGGACGTCTCGGATCCTCGGGCTTGCCCGTAAGCGCTCGAGGCTCAAAATACAAAATGGTACTCTATTTGTTGGCCTTACTATATTTTGAATAGATGATTAACTATCTCATGTTTTTCGGTAGCTGCAAGGGCTACTAGATAGGAAGGACGATATCCCACCGCTTTATGACTGCGCCTTTGCTCTCGTAATGACATACTGTAGACCTGGGGGTTATTGGGTTGAAATTTATCGTCACTTGAGTCTTCGTATTGGCGCAAAGCGTAATTGAACCATTCGTACACGAGACATGAATTAGCGAACACGAAGCCTCTTGAATGGCAAAAAGGAATAGCAAAGGATTTACAAGGCAATGGAATGAAAGCATCGGGTTCATGAAGAACCGACGAGGCCTCTTTGATGTTTCTGCAAGTAGAATATAGTGTTATCCCGACAAGGCAGTCGCCTACAATCAGGCCATCTCCCATTACGTTCATAGGCGGCTTTATTCGTGACAAGGGCATTCTCTGGCTTAAGCAGAAAGCAAGAAGATGCGTGTGCTTACTCTTCCTGCAGGTACGCAGTAGTGCAAAATAGGGTAGACTACTACATTTTAGACTTATATTTACGTACAATAGAGTTACCTATACAGTAGCATTTTAATATGCGTGCCTGCGTTCCATTGCGGTGCGACGCGCGAAGACTAGTTTAATTGCAGATGCTACCTGTCAGCCTCGCCCTCTTGGCAAACCTGAATAGGAACTTTAAAGCATCGCTCCCATCGAGGAAAATCCACCAGTAAGCTTCGTCCTACGACCCATGAGCATCCATGAGATTCACGATCGATGGTTCATAGCACCACGTGCCCCCTGCAAAAACAATATGAATGCAGGCAAACTTTTACCATATGAGCATATTTGAGTCAAGGGGGCGTGGTCTAGATTAATTGCTTCTGCCTGATCGACTTACGCAGCAACTTGCGCCTTACAGAAAACAACTCGTAGTCCTACCCAGTTATTTTTCTACCTTCCCAAAACACCATCGCCTTACCAACTAGCTTCTACTTGGGGCCAAAGGTGGTCCATTATGCTTACATGGGACAAGGCTGCTCGCCCTGCCTAGTTCCCGCGTGTAAATCCCTGAGAAAACGCATTAGCGGAAAAATTCCACGTCTTACACCGAAAGCATGATGGTGCTGGAACCGTGTGTCGGGCTCGCCGGTTTGAGCTATTCGCGAAACTCTGGATGGATCCCTGGGTTGGCGATAACCGAAGGGCATCCGACGATGATGGATACTGTGCTCATACACAGACGAGTTAGTAAAGGGCTCCAGGGAACGACACGAGCAATGGATACGAGTATATAAAGCCTCGACCATTTCCGTCTTGTCTGTCTCAATCATCCAGCACAGCATCTCATCACAGCTCCTGACAACTCAGCTTCTCTACTCCTTCGAACTTCAGTTCCGAGACCAAACACCAACCTTTCAAAATGTTCGCCAAGACCGCCGTTGTTATTCTGGCTGCTGCCGCCAGCTTCGTCAGCGCTCTCCCCGAGCCTCCTTCCCGTGTTAAGTCTGCTCCTGAGGCCAAGCGAACTGAGTATGTTTCCCTCCTCATGATCAAGAGTGCTTGGTGAAAGTCTTCAGGTTTACTAACATCAAATTTCCAGCCACTGGGGTACCGGTACCGTCTACGACCAGAATGGTGCCTTCGGATCTTGTGGCGAGAAGCACGGTGATAACGAGCTGATTGTTGCCCTTACCCCCAGCTGGCAGGGCAACGGCTGGCCTCCCAAGTACTGCGGCCGCAAGGTCTTCATCCAGAACACCGGTAGCAACGATGGTGTTGGCGGTGCTGGCCGAACTATTATTGCCACCGTCAAGGATACCTGCCCTGGCTGCCCTTCTGCTGACAGCATTGACCTGTCTCACGGAGCTTGGAACTCGCTCACCAACAATGCTCCTTTCGGAACCGTCAACATTGAGTGGCACTTCTGCAACGAGAACGGCCAGTGCTAAATGTCTATCTCTAAGTAGACAAGCAGGTCCGTATGACTGATGGACGATGATGTTTATTTGGATTCTCTCTATATTTTTCACGCTGTATATACGTACTTTATCGACTTATGCACATAGTTGAATACACATGGACATACATGTACAATTGGCTTTCACGCCTCATTTACCCCCTTTCTGGATGTGATAATCAATGAGACGTAGGTAATTATCTACTCCGTAGAAGCCGGAGTTACATGGGGCAAAACCACTTGAACAATGCGTCCTGTTCTGGTTCTCTGACTACAAATAGTCACGGAAAAATAGGTTATGGTTAGTGGCTATGAACCCTAGCATTATGATTACTCTATCATTCAGGGTCCGCAATATTCCTTGAGAATCAATCGCCGAGTAATGCAATCAACTCTCCTTACGGGAAACTATTAGACTCAACTCAATTCTAGATCACCGGCGCCCCACCTGCGCCAATGATCTACCTGCCGCATCCGTGTTGCGTTTAAAATAACTATATGCAAGTAGTACCTTGATGGCAACCGCAGCATGCATATCGATTACTGGCAAATGAACAGATCCTGGCTGGCAAGGTAAGCACTAGTATCAATTCTATTCTGAAGAGGCCGTTCCTGGCCAATCTATCAAGTATTTTATTGCCGGCTATCCGCTTATGTCTTGTTAAATTTCCCATTAACTGATCTCCAAATACCTCGAGACGCTTTGACAATTGCGTGCCTTCCGTCATATAAGGGATATAACACTACCGCAAAGAATGCAAAGAACTGCCAGATTATGGCGACGGTGGTCCAGCCTGAAAAGAAAGACTTTGTAAAGATGTAGTTGCGGTACAGGGGCATTGGCCATGCGATGAAGGTGATGAGGACGACCGCAACAAAGAAGATCCAAGCTATGCGATACCACCGGCGAAGCTCTTGCAATGTCTCTTCACTAAATGGGTGTCGCACATTATCCAGGTCAATGTTGTCAATCTCGCTTTCCGTTGAGATGCTCGCTGTGCTCTTTTCCCCCACGTTGATGGTCTTTGCTTTTTCAGGGTCGGAGGAAGCATTTACAGAAATATTCTCACTTGGCGACTCAGAAACCACGATGCCATTGCTCTGAGAGTCATTGGGTCCGGTATTGGCCTTGGTCTCCTTCTCATCATCACTTGGTGGAGACGATGTTTCGCTGTCATCACCCTTTGGGGCTTCCGCCAACTCGATAAGTAGAAACCGTCGCCAATCAAACGAGTCTGGTTTGTAGAGAGAAATGAGGACGGAGTAAAGAGCAGGAGAGAAGAACGAAGCAATGGCTCCATAGAGGGCTGGGAAACTCGCTTCTGTGGTTGCGATATTGATGGTGCCATACATTGACTTGGCAGTGGCTAGCCAGACGCTGAGGCCTGTGACAAATCCTAGAATAGGCGACGCAATCGCTGCTAGCCGCGTCTGCTTCGACCAGGCAAGGGTCAGGCCCAGAGGAATAATACCCGGACAAGAGAGAATAGGCCTGAAATAGCCGATCCATGTCATGTCAGCGCCTCCGTAGTTAAGCGCTAAAGAGATACCAGTGATGAAGATGGTGTGAAAAACGACAGCAAGGTGGCTGACTTTCATAAGCCTCTTATCTGACGCCTTTGGGTCGATGTATGTTTTGTAAAGATCAAACGATAGAATGCTGCTGACAGCAATCATCGAAGAAGAGACAGTGCTGGTCAAAGCCATGAACAAGAGAACGAAAAAGGCAATAATGCCCTTATCACCGATAAGAGCCTTGATAGTGTATGGCATCACCAACCCTGCATTTACCAGGCTCGGAGAGAACTCGCCGGGGTAAGTCGGGAATATTGGTGTGTTGTGGATGGCCCTTGCAGTGAGACCGATGACAGTGCCAAGGCCCCAAGGAATGCCGAATATAGCGATTGCCGCGATATTATATCCTGGCACAGTAGCCGAGACTTCAGTAGCAAAAGACTTTTGCCAAAAGGCAGTGTCCTAATGGGAAGAGAGCGAAAATTAGCCAGGAGAACCATGAAAGACGTAGAACTGTATCTCTTACCATGACGACGAGAGCGAGGTTTCCGAACTTCAAGATCAACCCCCAAATGATTGCGTCTTGGGATTTCATTGTGAGCAAGGATCCTTCGTAATTCCTCGCAATAATATTCTCAGAGGCTGTTGCCATAACTTTGTCATATAAACCTCCAAGACCTCCGACAGCATCGTGAGTTAGAGTAGTCAGAGTAAAATAGATGATGAGAATCAAGGCAACAGCCGTATGAAGGTAGTCAGTCAAGAAGGTGGCCTTTAGACCACCCACTGCTGTATATAGGACCACTATCCAGAATTATGGTTATTATCATTATCCTTTGGGAATGATGTCATGGCATTTTAGACAACACAACACTTACCTCCGAGGGGTATAAGAATGGTAGCTGCAACAAAGTGCATACCAGAAACGCCGTATATAAGTTGTGATCCTGTCAGGATCATGGATGCGCATCCAAAGACATTATTTGTGATGTTCAGAATAATGAACACGATATGACCGATTTTGCCATAGCGCATGCGGATAATCTCTAACGATGTGTGAGCATACGGCACTCGAATCTTGGCTAATACACCAAGAGCTGCCATCAGGGCAATCTGGAAACACAACCCCGTAGCCCACCACTGTAATCAACACACGTCAGTGTTTTGGCTTAAGATTATTAAAACCATGCAACGACTTACAAAAGGAACGGCAAGTCCAAATTTGTAACAAAAGGCCGCTGAAAACACTGTCTCATTAATCCACATCCATGATGAAAACACCGCCGATGCTGTTAACCCCCTCCCTACTGATCGATTGGCGACCATGAACATCTCCGATGTTGATGAATCTTCGGATAAATAGGCCCTTTGCACTTTGATTGCAACTAGAATGACACCGCAAAAGGCCACTCCAAGTCCAATAAGGAGGCCATATGCCGTCCCCTGGGGGATCACGGGCACCCCAGAGACTCCAAGCTGCACCGACATGATGAAGGCCAGTCAAAACAGTTTATCTGGCTGATGAAGTTGACTTGTCAAAGTGCAGCGATTGATAAGAATTCCCATCAGGTATCCCAGAGAGTCAAGCGCAGAGGCATGTTCTTTTAAACCATCATGCATTGCCCGCTATCGACTTCTTATCTTCACGCAGCCCATCTCGGTCGATCTCCGTTCTACCAGAAGTCGGGAAATCCTGGGAACTAAAGACCCATAAGTTCAGCACGTTGCATTAGGAAGTAATGACGTTATTTTATCCCCTCAAACTGTTAAACGGCTCGGCAATTGCTCAGCAGCGTGTCCAAAGGCTTACCCCAGAGCCCCGTGGTGTTGAGATGAAGCGAGATAGGGCCCTCTGAAAGGCCGACAAACGGACCCCGAATCTTGCCGCACAACTGGCAGACAGCAATTGAATATTAGTGACAGTATCAGGCTAAATGATACGAAATTTCATAGTTGATTGCAATGCGATCTTTTACTGGGTGCTGATAGCCGTTTGTATGCGAGATCGGCCGTTGATGTGAGATCATGGTGTGTATTGCGTGCTCTGCGCATAGTGTGACGACTTTATGGAGAACATCAGCCTTGCCTCTCGCGCAACTTTAGCTGAAAGAAGCTATGATGTTGTAATAACCTTGGGATCCAGGATGTTTTAATAGAGCCAATAGGATAATTTTAATTGTTGGGATAATGTGTCAAGGCATATGAAGCGTTATTTCCGGTGTTTGTATAAAAGCTTTTGTATCCCAAACAAGCATACTTGCTGCGGCGGCACTGCTACTAGGTGCATATCCCACGACAAAGCTTTTGACATTTTCATCAATTTTTGCTAAACGATATTACTGAATTAGCAATGGGCGACAGCGTACCGACTACTGCTGGCGCTGCTGCCGATGGGCAAGCCCAAAGCAAAAAGCAAATGATCTTGAATGCCTTTGTGATGAATACTCCTGGCCATCTAGCCCCCGGGTTCTGGCGACATCCAAGAAACAAGACCGATCAATACACAAAGCTCTCCTTCTGGACAGAGCTAGCGCAGCTCCTCGACAAAGCTGGGTTTCATGCCATGTTTATCGCTGATACGCTGGGACCCTACGACGTATACAAGGGCCCTTCCAACGTCGTGCCAGCTCTAGCAGCTGGCGCCCAATTTCCAGTCAATGACCCTCTATATTTGGTTCCTGCAATGGCAGCTGTGACCAAGAATCTCATTTTCGGAGTCACTGCCAGCTTGACTTATGAGAAGCCTTATGCGCTTGCTCGCCGTCTATCTACAGTGGATCATCTCAGCGAGGGCCGCGTTGCGTGGAATATCGTCACATCATACCTCGACAGCGCAGCTCGTAATCACGGTCTGAAGGAACAGATTCCCCACGACGAAAGATATGCCATTGCACATGAGTATATGGAAGTCTTGTATAAATTGTGGGAGGGAAGTTTCCGAGATGACGCTGTGGTTCGAGACCGCGAGCATGGACACTACATTGCCAGCGACGGCGTTCTCCAGATTCATCACAAGGGCAAATACTTTGAAGTGCCCGGCCCTCACTTTTGTGAGCCATCTCCGCAGCGCACTCCATTCCTTTTCCAAGCTGGAGTATCTGAGGCGGGCAACGGCTTCGGAGGAAAGCATGGAGAAGCCATCTTTGTCGGTGGCCAGACACCCGAAGGTGTTAAGAAGACTGTGGATAACATTCGTGACGTAGCACGGAAGGAAGGGAGGGATCCCAGCCACATCAAGGTGATTGTGGGAATTAATGTTATTGTTGCTGCAACAGACGAGGAAGCTCAGGCCAAGAAGGAAAGCTATCTTGAATATGCTGACACAGAGGGAGCTTTGGCTCTTTTTGGAGGATGGACTGGTGTCGACCTCTCTGGCTATTCAGATGACGAAGATTTCCTCTTTACTGATTCACCTAGGTTGCAGTCAATAATCCGGAGATGGTCGGACACTGTCCCAGGGACCGACAATCTCCCATGGACCAAGCGAAGAATTGTAGAATATCTCAGCATTGGCGGCCTCGGGGCAAAGGTTGTAGGTAGTCCAACAACAGTAGCGGATGAGCTGGAGAGGTGGATCGAAGTGTCTGGAGTAGACGGCTTCAATCTGGCCCACGTCACAAACCCGGGCAGTTTTGAGGATATCATTGAGTATCTTCTTCCCGAATTGCGGAGACGAGGCGTATTCCGAAGTGGCGTCGAGAAAGAAGGCGCAACGGCCAGAGAAGTGTTCATCGGATCCAAGAGATTACCGGAGGACCATCCAGGAAGCCTGTACAAGTGGCGAGCTGGCGAAAGCGTGCCAAAATACCTCCAGCAACAAGGGGAGACAGCAGGTAGCAATTAGACGACATATCAGTCCCAATGCTTCGTCTCAGTGCTTAATCATTAAGCTTATTATGAATTTTCTGACGTCTTCGTGGATCAATCATATGTACTCATTGACTGTCGAAGTAATCGCAGCGCTTCTTGGTAAGACGATACGTTGGCAAAAATATTTGCCTTCGAGAAGGTATCTAGAAACCCTTTCAGAAAGAGTTTGTCGGAAATGTCATTTTGTGCATTGGCAGCAATTCCAAGAGTCAAGGCGCAACTGAGCGTGACGTGAACAAAAACCCACGACCGCCTGATAGGGCAGTTGAGTTTGAGCAGCTCGAGAAAAGTGTGAAGGACAGAGCGACAGTGCTGTAAGTACGGAGCCCAAAGTTCTTTGTTGTACGCGTCGCCATTGGAGAGCAACGCCGGACGGTAGAGACAGAGCATGACCGAGTCCACAAACTCTCGGAAGAAGTTATTCTGGATACATTCGTCGCGATTCTGACACTTTTCGACATCCTGAAGGTGAGGGGTTGACTGCTTGGCGATACGATCAATTATCTTTTTAAAGTCTTGTATTTCACCCGGTGATAATGGCTTCCTAGAGAATCCTGCCTTATTGAGCGCTTGACAGATTTTGTTTGCGATAATGAACAGATGATTGCAACTAGCTGTGAAAGAGTACATCTGAGGCGGTGTCAATGATGATAACGACGATTCGGGTGGGATTTCGTCCATCACGGTGATACAAGATGGTCTTCCGTAACATAATGAGACCAGCGTGTCCTGCCATATTAGTGATCGCCTAGTTGTTGGTCCTAGTGTTAACATCAATTTTCGTACCAATAAAGAGAGTTCACTTATGTACCAGATGTAATATTTCACAGTAGCCTCGTCCCGTTGATCCACATCCACGGTATCCGGGTCCGGAGACCAGTGCAGCCCCAGCGTCTGCGCGAGCCGTATTGTAAGACCTGGGGATGATTTGTTCAGCACCAGGTTTGGTTCAGTTAAAGATAGGGTTAAAATTGGCAATTGACTTTAATATTTACCTAGAATTGACCAAGAGGCTCCAGCATTGGCCTGATTCTGCAAAAAGTTGACAAGCATTATGAGAGCCTGAATGGTGTGGATGTCGGGAAACGAAAGAAAATTGCTCAATCTTAAGCACTGGAACGCACAACATGCTACACGTATCGAATGTCAGTTTCACGCCGACGGGCAGAAGATGGTTGTGGGGACACTCACCGAAAACACGAGCCTTGATCAACTCTGATTCCTGGTCAGACCCAAGTTGCGCACCGCATGCAAGAATGCCGAATAAGAGTCCAAACCAAGTCAGTGTGCAAGCAGACGGAGGATTTTGCAGAGCTTCTGCATAATCTTTTGAGCGCTGATGAAGAAACTCGGAAAGAGCAGCTTCGAATTGAGGGAAGTCGATGGTATATGGCAAAATACGTAAGAGTGAATTTTGGAAGAAGCGAACATAGCTTTTCATCGTTAGCTTGAATCGTTCTTTCGGAGAGTTCATATACTTTTGAGACTCACCCTCTCAAAGATTCATCTTCGGGAAGCGCATCATAAATAACTTCGGGGCCGTCTTCAGGCTTCCATAGGTTGGTGAATGGTGAGACAGTACTAGAATCTTGTAGGCAAAGCAATTCGAAGATGGTTTGCGGGTTCGTCGGCGGTTTGAAAGCAGCCCCCTGCCAGCAATTCCGTTCTTGGTGCTGCGGGTTAGAGCTGAGGCTCTCATATTTTGCCAGAAGACTGGGAAGTGAATCCGGACCCAGGTGCAGTTTTGTGTCATAGGGCGCAACGGGGTCCACGTAAAGGCCTATAGATTTGTCCTCCGCTGGAGTGGCAACCGCATCTTCATGATCGCTTTTAAGGTGCGATTTGCTTGCTTCCGAGGCATTGCTGACTTTATTCGATGCATTGGCTTGTAGAGGCGTGGTGTAATCGCACAGATCGGGGTGTCCACGGATGTTGCAACTCTCGCAGGGCTGGTTGAGATTGCATTTGACTTTGCGCCGCCTGCATGGGTAGCAAGCCTTGGCAGGACGAAATCTTCGCCTCTTGACGAGCATTAAATCGTACTCGGATTTGTTCCTCTTCTGTTTCGCATTGTCTTGGGGCATTGTTGTTCGTCACCCTCTATGTAGGTATAAACAACTCAATAAGAGGAGAGGTGAACAAGAAGTGACGGCGAAGACGGGATAAGGCAGCCGTCAACAGAGGGATTCGGCCCCTATCTAGCCTAGGCTAGCATCTAATAAAATGCAACAGCCGCGGACGTCTATTCGGCACAGGTCTCGTTTATCGCCCAATAGATCACACGAAGCCGATAAAAATTGGCTCAACGGTAGATTTCGCGCTTGAAGCTACAAATTGTACAGGTCCAAGATATGTGCCATCTTCAATTTAAATGTGGAGAAGATACGGAGCAAATTCGCCAGTCATCAATGATCTGTCATGCTCTAAGCTGAGTTTCGGGTGGACTAGACCGACATTTTGGCGTCTAGCCACTGAGGATCTCGCGTTATATCTGTCTCAGAGCAGGGATTCATTAATAATATGCGTAGCATATCCCACAAGTAACTCCGTGGTATTTTCGAAACGTTAACACCTGTGAGAAATAGCTTGGTGCCTGACCCACTGCGGAAAATATGGACGGCATGTATTCCGTATTACGCGCCAGAGATCAGATGGACGGGATTGAAGGAGATTATAAAATACCGTGAGACAAATTATCTTTTTTCTTTGCTGCTATATATAGTATATATCACTAGAGGCGTGGCGAGGAAAGCAGAAAGGAAAAGAAACAAGATAGCAATCATCATCTGCATCGAACCTCATTCGAGCGAAAGCATCTGTTGAAACCATAATTGAAGCAATTATTCCTTGTTTTACATTTACTCCTGGGCCTTTCATTAGGAATATTTTGACAGACAGATGTAACTGGCCCCCGTGATCAATTACGACTAATAGCTAGCACGCCTGGTGACTAAGCCGTTTCTGGCCCGCCCCTTTACAGTATGAAAGGAGGTATAGCAGGGGAATCGTTTCTCATAGCTACCTAGGAAACTAGAGTAAAAAACAAGACGAGTTGTCTATCTAGATGAAATTGACCTTTAGCCAAGTTAGGCCTCATTTCTGGAGGAACGTGACGTTAACAGCTAGAACAAATGGCTCCTTGACTTGTTCTTGCGCCGTGGTCTTTACAACGGTCAGACAAAGTTCAAACTAGAGTCGTATGTGCTCGTCGAGCCAGTTCAAAACTACGTTGCTTTAGCTGTCACCAAAGTGTTCAAGTACATATATGCCTTTTAAAAAACATTTGTCTCTAGCAGGTACCTTGTACGTACGCCGAACTACCCTTATTCTCAAGTTGGTACTACTAGCACGGTCAGGTGTTCTTAGGACACGATCTAGTAATTAAGTTCATGTTAATGATCAGTCTGGTCGGAAAACTGGTGCTCTCATTACTAACTAGGAGAATGACAGCTGAACCAATCTTATTCACGAATGAGTGTAAGAACGTAGACTTATATACCCAGCTTTCGACATTTAATTTTCTGCAATGAATCAAGTTTAAGCTTATAGCCAAGTACCCAATATACACATATGTACGTACTTCTAACTTTCTTTCAGTAGAAGAGATTTCTTTATTTCCAATGTTGCTTTATTTAAGCTGTACAGACTTGATGAAACTTGAGGCTCTCTTCCCGCTTCCAGGCCTGTGACACACTTAGTAACCGCTTTATAAGCGCAAGGTTACGGTAGTATTTCCCACCAACGTCAGTACCCCTTAGCTTTGGCGATCCCCCGCATATGTCGGTACATCGGGCAGACTACAAAAAGCGAGAGTGAGAGCGATTCCGATCTCAAAACCCCCTTAATTCTTACCAATAGGTAGCGTATGACAAACCATCGCCATTCTAACCACGTTATCTGCCAATATGCCCAAAATTTCTACGGCCCGGAAACGCGATCGATACGTCCCAAATGCCTGTAATCGCTGTAGGACCGCTAAAGTCCGTTGCAACGGGAAATCGCCGTGTTCTTACTGCATTCCGAGGGATCCTGAGTCCTGCTCTTACCGGTCTCAGCAATCCCCCCGGGAACCAACAACTCAACATCAGCAGCGGTCTAAGTATATCATGATCGTCCAATGTACTAATTTTCAGTACTAATAAACTTAGTAACATTGATTCAACTGAAGAACATAGCCTCAAGGCTCTACTGCAACAACAGAATAACAAGCTCGATACATTACTCAAGCACATCTCCAGCATACACCAGCCATATCGCTTCCAAAACAGCCGCTCCAGATCACCAAAAAACTTGTTCTCATGCTGCGAAGCGCCGCTTCCATTAATCCAAAGCGCGACGAGCGCCTTTTTCTGTTTGCACGTGATCGATGTGAAACTCAGGGCCTTGGAGATTCACACCGAAAATGCCCAAATACAAGATGGGATCAAGGCTGGCTCTTCTTCATCCTTCTCAATTTTACATGACCAGATTTTGGATGGAGGGGCAGCTGATATTGAGGCGTGGGATGGTGAAGATACCGACATCAACTCGTTGAGTCCAACTGCGGATAATGTGTCTCCTAAAGCTCCCACACATGCGCTCGAAACCCTCAAAAGTGCAGAAGTCATTCGCCTGATACAGAAATATCAAGACATCGCCGGGATGATGTATCCGGTGGTAGATGCAACGCATCCAGAGCAATTAGTCGAAAATGTGTGGGCCAACCGTTCGGCTGATAAGACCAATGCGGAGAGCCTTTCTCGGTGGAATCGAAGCCAGATAGGCATCGTTGAGATGATGGTCGCTATTGCTCTGACTGACGAGAACGAGGATTCTTCAGAACTGATGCAGGCCCTCCACGATCATGTGTTACCGGATGTTCAATACATGGTGTGGAATACGAGAGTCGATCTTCAAGGCTTAGTACTTTTGGTACTCGTGGTACGTGACCGCTAATTCATTCAGCAACACCAATTTTAACGTCAACTAACATATTCACCTAGAGTCTTTACTACTATTACACCCATAAGTGGCGAAAAGCCTGGCGTTTCATAAGGAACGTTGTAAGAATCATCCTGGAGCTGGGATTGAATCGAAGGATCGTTCTGGACCGGTCCTTTCCCGATCAAAAGGCACATACCCAGGCACTTAACGCAATGTGGGCTGTCTTTGTACTTGAGCAACAGCTGAGATACGCCCTGGGACTCTCTACGACCATGCAGGACTTTTTTATGGACCCAACTCTTCCAAAACCGGTAGCCCTCCTAACCACCCAAGAGCAATTGGCTCCGCTGACATGTTGCGCTTTAGGTCAACGCCCCGTATCTGGAAGCAATGATTCATTACGCTCGAATTGGTGCAAAAGCATGTGAAACATTGTCTTGTGATGAACCAAACACCCAAGTCATGTCCGGAGATTGCCAAGATGCATATACATACTTCCAGTATCGCCTTAGCGAATGGCGGAAAGCGATCACGACCCAATTCCAGTACAAATCCACTAGCAAGAGGGCAGATCAGTGGAACATTCAACTTGACGCAATCCTTCGATTACGGGCAAACAATTTGCACTTTGTAGTGACGAGATTTATGTTCTTCGAACGAGAATTTCTCGGCATGGTACCAGCCGACCTGTGGTCCGTATGCATGGATGTGGCTGCTGATACTACCTGTATTTTGGCTACCATTGATGGCTCTCCAGAGGCTTACCAGGCTACTAAATCCGAGTCGAACTATTTTCTTGTCTCGTCAATGGGCATCTCGTTCCTTGCCATGTTACAAGGCTCTTTATTTCCAATTTCGGTACAGAGCCCGCTGGACCCGGAAACATGCCTGAGGGCCCAGCAAAGCGCGATCCTTTGCCTCAATTTGCTGCGAAATCGAGCGGAATCATCGCGTCAGTCAAAACATCTGTGGAACCGTGTCAGCGATCTTGCATCCCGCTTGAATCTCCTGGGTTTCTTGGCCCCCGTCGCTCCCGGCAACATTGAGGAAGTCTCAGGTACATCGGAAACAATGAGCATTAACGAAACATGGGAAAGACACACAAGTCATTGGGAGCAGGGACTCGCTGGCTTATCACCAAGTGTTACGGCACTTGGGTTCCCTGTCAGTGAGAATGATGATGAGGGAGCCACCTCAGCGAGCAAGATCTATTCAGCATTCGATATAATGTTTGGGCCTGATTCCGTCTTTAACGGGATTGATGAATGAAATGCTTCAATCACAATTATATATAATATTTTAATCCGATACGGTAATGTGGATTACATTGTTCAATTTTTATTTTATGATTATACATAAGCCAGCTTTGTATGCGCCATGACGCTACATCTGTCGCTTTCGTACTGTACACAAGAGCGGCCCTTTCTTCTCATCAACACCCAGGCTACTTATCTCCAACTTTTCATATTTGTCAACTGGAATAATCTCGAAATTGCGCCAAAGAGCACAAAGTACTTTGAGAATATTGATGCTTGCAATGTTTCTGCCAATGCAAGCACGGTGTCCGATGCCAAAAGGCATTATCTCATTGAATGAAATGGCATCTTCAAGCCATCTTTCAGGAATGTATTGATCATGGTCACCGCCCCAGAACTGCGGGTCATGATGTAGAGCTTGTGATATCATTGAAACGGCGGTCTGCAGTACGTCAGTATGTTTCGTATAATGTTCCTTTCTGACTATAACCTTACCCCCTGTGGAATATGGAAACCGTTGATGTCAACACCATTGGAGTCTGTAACGAGACGAGGTAAGGGCATTGTAAAGACCGGTGTGATGCGGAAGCTCTCCTTGATGCATGCCATGGTATACGGTAGTTTGCTCTCGAGTCCCGAATATGAAATTTCTTTCCCGCCATCATTGTATAAGGGTACATTCGCGTTGAGTTCTTCCGTGAGTTTCTCGGCGGCGTATCGGTTATGGAGGAGGTGATAGAATAGAAGACCCAACGTGGCAGATGTGGTATGTGCTCCTGCAACCCTTCATTCTTCCATTAGTTGAATTTTCGTTAATGGGGATTCTCTGCAACATACAAAAACGCAAAGGCCTCTGAGCTAACCTCTGCCGGCGTCAAAGGTGCTCCTGTTGAGGGATCTTTTGCCTCTAGAAGGTTGTCTAGCAGGGTTTCTTTCTCTCCTGCCTTGTGATCCTCAATGGCATCATTGACGTACTCAGAAGCTTTCTGGCTAAGCAGTTTTCGCGACTGAAGCAGCTTTTGAAGGCTCGGAATGGGTAGTTTGTTTCCAATTCTTATGCTGTAGGGAAGTAGAGACGATACCATGCCATACATTGTGCCAATGAGGATATGGTCAGGAATTGGTGGCAGCTCATTGGCCTCTGGGTTGCCCTGCGTGTTTAGATCCTTTTCGAATGCTAGGTCACTTATGACGTCGTATGCATAGCGTGCCACACTCTCTTTTAGATCAAATACTTGCCCCTCTGGCTGCTGCTCGATATTAGAGAACAAGCGGTGTAAATGCTTTCCAAATCTGCCCTCAAACTTGAGCAGCGTTGCCATAGAGAAACTGTGTGACATCTGACGCCTTCGCATCTTGTGAAACTAGGTATGCACTCATTAGCGTCCTCTATGTTGCATCTAAACTGACAAGAGTTCTCACCTCTTCGTCACGAGTACTGAAAAGATTGGGATGCAGTGCTGTGAACGCATCATAGAATTTCGTCTTGGGCATAGAACTCCCGGCTTTGTAGATGGGGCCGATGGCATCTCGAGTTTGGAAATTGACATGATTGGGACCAATTCGAATAACAGGGCCATACTTCTCGTGTGCCTTCTGTATAGCAAACGCCAAGTCTCGCCTGTAAACATGATACACCTTCCATAAAGAAGTCCTGCGAGCCCAAGAAGGACCGGGAATCTTTCGTAAAGGATGAACAAAGATCCAAAGCAGCAGCCAGACCAGGCTACAAGACAACAACACGACTGGAAGCAAGGTAGTGCTATAGGAAGCCATTGTGCTCAAGACATTTAGTCTTTGGAAGGAGTTTCGAGTGATGGGTAGGAAAGATTGTATCTCTTCATGCAACTCTACAACAAATGTTTCTTCTTGTCTATTATATGCCACAGATCAACCCATGCGATTATTTACATTCCGAATCATACCAAAATGCCATTCAAAAGCGTCAAACACATACATGCTGTTTCCGAGACACATCGTCGTATCTTGAGACAAGTCTCCACAGGTTCGTATGCCTGCAACGGAGTGGTCGATGAGCGCCAATCACCGAGGTAGCATTTACAAGGGCGATCGGTATTATTGCCCTAGCCCAATGAAAAGGAGCGCCTGTGCGGCAGTGAAGTCATTTAATGTGTCATACCTCAGTCACTTCCCCATTGGGGGACGGAAGCAAGCTTTGGAACCTTCCGATTCCGAAACATGCATGAGAGCAGTGAAGACTGTTCGCGGGGTTGCGAAATAGTATTAATCAATCTTATGTATAATTGCGCATCCATTACGATGGACATGTAATGCGTTTCTTGCTTGATGAATAAGTCAACCTTTGGAAGTCTTCGCGGACTGGAGGCAATGGTTCCTAGTATAACGCATGCGGAATAGTTCCGACGCTGCCTTGTAATAGGAGCGAATACCTATGAGTATATACAAAGCTAAACAGAGAATATAAGTGAATCACCAACGCATGAAGTTGAATGATGAGCCTATCAATATCCAAAGTCAACTAGAACCAATCGAGCCAGCTTAGAACCCTTTGCATACACGTCTCCAATTTCGAAGTAATCCAACATGGCAACCAAATCTGAGAATGGTGTTCCATACACACTTTATTACAATCGTTTCTCGATTTGCTCATTGATGATGCGGTGGCTGGTTGACATTCGCGGTGAGCCTAAGGACGAATCATCCCGGATGGATATCGGCTTGAAGGAGATCGACATCTTCCAGGAAGAGCAGTTCAGCGAATGGTATCTCTGCGGCGTCAACAAAAATGGCCAGGTATATTTCCACTAAGATCGTTAGAGAAGGCACCGCTGACTGGGGATTTCATTAGGTTCCGGTTCTCGGAAGCGATGTTGCTTTCGATTTCCCCATGTCTCAAACAACTGCAATCTCCGAGTACATTGCTGCGAGATATCCGGGGCTTCTACCCCCTAAGCATGCGGCTAAAATCCACGAGATGGTGCACAAGATGCATGAGATGAACTTTTTCACCCTCTCTTTCAAGGGTAGTCCGAAGCTTGCTTCCGGATTTGCCGATGCTGCCTTGAAGCGCCTCGAAGACAAGTCCATAAGTGTTCGCTATAGAGAGGCATTGGAGTATAAGCTTGAAATGTAAGAATCAAGTACCATCTAATATAGTTGACAGATGATTAATGTGGTGATATTTAAAGCCTACGTCGAGACAAGGTCAATGCTCTCACGCCTGAGAAGACACAAGCGGAGTTGGACAAGGCACAGGCGTACTTGGAAGAGGCCGCTACGCTTCTAAACCCCAGTGAAGGCCCTTGGCTTTTTGGTCAGAAGCGACCGACGGAACTTGACGCCCACTTGGTTGTTATGATTCTTCGCCTTCAAGATGTGGGCCGCGATTCCGTTGTTCCCGATTCCTTGAAAGAGTATGGAAAGATGGCGTTTGCCGAGCCTTCTTTCAAAGCAGTCATGGGAGGGAGAAGCACCATGTATGATGGTTCTGGCAGCAAGAAATAGTCTGAAATCCTGGCCTTGGCAGAGAATTCAACTTCTCGGTGGATTATCAATATGCTCTTAGATTTCGTTACAGAAAATCCCAATCGTTATTATAAGTTGGTGCCTTTGTGAAGATTATTCAACGGTGACAATAAAGACAGAAAACTCGTATCAACTCCTTGAAACCTCTTGACAGCAGAGAAGATGGAGAGCATCCATGGTAGCACAGCCATTGCCATAACGAAGGCATGAGTGGCATTATGAGTTGCTCTTTGCCCCTTGACATTCTTAATGCTCGACGAAGTTGTGACTTGTGATATTGTGGTGGTAATGTGAGTGGAGGGAAATGGATTCCCGTTCTATGCTACGTGGCAGGAATTAGAAATGGCTGCCGCAGCTAGCAGTGTCACCCGACCTCTTTTCACCGTCACTATCATCGCCCCCCTCTGCAAGTTGATCCGGCAGGCCTCCTGGTTCCATGTCACTTCAATATCCCTCATTGATCTCTAGACAACCCCTGCACCTAATCGTATGCGTTGGCTTGGGTGCATGTTCTCTCCCTCGAGTATCATTGAAAGAGATTGCGGTCACCTAATGAGGCTGTAAACTCGTACAACGGATTCTTAAGCGCAATTCCATTAAATAATCACTGATTAATAAAAGAACATGTGTATTTCGTTTTGTTTACAGTTTTTTGTTTAACATTTTTTTATAATAAAATAACCAAGTTTGCCCTCAAACCCCGTGATAAGTTTCCATCATAATGTTGCTATTTCTCCAACAGGACAAACTCATGGTGTAGAACCCACAGCCCCTTCCCATTCCACTTCATTTGTTGAAGAGATGCTTGCAAACCTAACTCATTGACAAGCGTGGCTGGGTCATCACTCCACTCAAAGCTCTTGACAAGCGATTTCTTTACACCAAAGACTGGATCTGAAGTAATGTGTTCACTGTCGCTAGCATATAATGCTGTCGTAAGATTGAGATACTGAGGATGTTTCAACTGAAAATGCTGCGCAGCGTTAACAATTGGCTGCATCCACGATGGTAGCCATACATACCACATGTGCAGGGCGCGTAATATTCCGCTTCAACTTGTTAAGCAAAACTCCAACGGACCCATCGGTGGGGATGTCGTAGTTGACGCTCTTTACGCCCACCAGATAATACCGACCTTGGCTATCAGTTTGGAATATGCCGCGGCAGTTGGGTCCGTCGCGATTGGGGTCTTGCATATCGTAGAGCCCATTTCCGTTAGTCTCCCAAACATCTACAGCAGCACCCTCGATTGGGGCACCGCTGACGGATTTCACTGTTCCGTGTATGAGCATAAGCTCTCCTATAACGCCGGGAGAGCCAATGGATTGCCCATTAGTAAGAGTGTGCGTGTCTTCAGAATGGAAGGGCCCGAGGACAGATGACTCTGTTGCTGAGCTAGCCTTTGCCTGTGCAGAATTTATGGTGTCGACCAGTGCAGACACTCCAAGAACATCAGACAGCAGAATCATTTCCTGCCTATCAGGTGATGAATCTTGGCCAACCTGGGTTGAGCCTATACGTTAGTATCATGAACAAAAGCAGCATCGTATAATGGTTTGCGTACTTGAGTAAGATATTGGACAGCCGCCTCCCATTCTGTTGGCTTCAGTTGAACTTCTTTAACATAGTCGTGCAAGTGCTGTATCAAGCCGGTGACCAACTCAACAAGCCGTTCGTCCTTGACATTTTCCGTGGATACCTTGATGACATAGGGGGTCAGGTTTTCAGCGGTCAATTCTTCTAGACTGGATTCCATTTCGCTAACATGGAAAGGCAATGGTACTCAAATTTGATGTTGTACACGTTCAATTGTCAGCGAGGCGTGCCATATAACTTTGTTTCGGAATTCAACTCCGGAATACTTCCGCAACGCTTCCGACACACCAAGATCCGCTGTTTTAACTTCCAATGCTGAGCCATCTTTAGTAATCTTAAAATAAGAATAGTAATCTTAAAAAAGAATAGTAATCTCAAAAAACCAACGCCTGCTTGCAAATCACTTTATAATGCAGTGGCAAGCACTGAACTTAATATTCATAGCCTGTTTGCCAGAGCGGGGTTAGATGAGTGAGACGTTCGGCATTGGAGGTCGGCTGCCAAAACTGAAATAGGTCCAAGGACTCAAAATATCCAGTGCATGACAGCACATTCTACGACCCAGTCTCCATTTCATGTGTTGATTCACACAGTGTCATAAAATTCCAAATAATTCAACTGCCAGTCGCAAAAATGGACGTCGAATCGCGAAACTTCGAATATAATGAAAGCAGCCAAAGAGTCTTGTTTGGCAAAGGCGTTCTCGCCAAGCTAGCCACTGAAGTTGCGGCGCTTGGCTGTAAAGCGCCATTGTTGCTGACAACTCCCCAGCAAGCCTCGGCCGTTCAAGATCTTACCCAGATACTAAACGGTAATGTCGCGGGTTCGTTCACTCGTGCCACAATGCACACCCCAACCGATGTTACAGAAGAGGCACTGGTATATACGAAGACTACGAATGCAGATTGTCTCTTATCAATTGGTGGCGGAAGCACGGTTGGGCTAGGCAAAGCATTATCTCTCCGGACTGGCTTACCTCACATCTGTATCGCCACGACATATGCTGGAAGCGAGATGACACCCATCCTGGGTGAAACTAAAAATAACCAAAAGGTGACTCGTGTTGACCGGGCAGTAATTCCCAAAGTGGTCATCTACGACGTCAATCTCACCTTAAGTTTGCCCACGGGCATGAGCGCAACAAGTGGCCTTAATGCAATGGCGCATGCCGGTGAGTCGAATTTAGAAGAAATCATTGTGCACTTATTGACGCCAAAGTAGTCGAGGCTCTATACGCAAAAGATACGAGTCCGATTGTCCGCATATTTGCTCTCGAGGGAATCCGAGCCTTGGCCTCTTCGCTGCCTGGAGTGATGGAAAACTCCCAGTCAATTGCCTTCCGTTCAGAGGCTCTACTCGGCGCTTGGTTATGCGGAAAATGCCTAGCAATGACAACCGTCGCGCTCCATCATAAACTCTGTCATGTTCTGGGCGGGACTCTCAATTTACCGCATGCCGAAACCCACGCCATTGTCCTACCTCATGCACTCGCCTACACAGCGCCTGACATTCCCCAAGTCATGAAGGACCTCGCAGAAATCATTCCACATAGTGAAGGAGATGCCATTCAAGGACTAAACAGGTTGGTGTCTAAGCTGGGAATCCCATCGAGCCTAAAGGCTCTGGGTATGAAGGAGGAGGATATTGAGCTGGTTACAGATAATGTGATGATGCTCACATTTTGGAACCCTCGACCAGTCAATAAGGATTCAATTCAGAAGATGATACGGCGGGCGTGGTTAGGAGAACAGGCTAGTGTAGACGTTTAGGCTTCCAATTTATTAAAGTTGAAATAGCGACTAGAAGGTCATGTAGCCTGCATCTTATTACCGTTTTCACAATTCAATAAATAACTGTTAGGAATGAAACAATTTCCAACTTCTTTTATTTCAGATGTTACTAGTATTCAAGTGTATCTATACCGTTTAACTCCTAGTTTGTCGTTCTAAGAGTGAATTACATATCGAGCTTCAACAGGCTTCTTCTCCTTCACAGCGGGTGCGTCTCCAACAGGTTTTCCAATAACCAACTGGGCCAACAGCTTCCAGTTTGAGTCAACAGACCAAGTCTTCTTAACCTCATCATCAATAAGAGGATTGTAATGTTGCAGGTTGCCGCCTACTCCCTCCAAAGCAAGGGCCGACCAAATAAGGAACTGGTGCATGCCGCTTGCCTGCTCACGCCAGCCTTCAAATTTGTCCGCATACATCTTGAAAGAACCTAGTGGCTCATATGGCGCAGGATCCTCAAAGAACAGAACTGTCGCGTATGCGCCTCGAAACCCCTGGATCTTGGCATTGGTACTGGTGGCTTGGTCTCCTGACACGAATGGGGCAACGGCTGCCTTGACAATGTCCCAGAGTTTCTGGTGATGATTTCCAACAAGAACAACAATTCGAGTGCTTTGAGTGTTGAAGGCTGATGGTACCGTTAAAAGAGCTTTTCGAATGATCTCTTCCAGTCGGTCAATCGAGAGATCGGTCTCGGCTGAGAGCTGATACACGGAGCGTCGAGCTCCGAAGGAAGAAATAAGCGTGTCCGCCATAATGATTCTTTGTATACAAAACAGCTGGAAATTGTTTGAAAACGGTATTGACTGATCTCAACTGTTAAACTTAGTTGACCTGGACCATATATGTGCACCAAGTGAAGACTTCCTCTCACTACGCGACCCTAGTAGATTGCCAAGATATTATTAATGAAGTCAGTACCACTGATTAATTAGATCGTAAGCAATCTTATATCTATTTAAAAACTATTACTCACGGTAGGTTGCATATGATGCAACATGTGATGAATTTCGGAAAAGTCGGAATCTTCCGATACACATTAGCTCAGGGCTTCGCCAGATTTGCCTAAACTTCTACGAACTTTTGCCCTGTAGCTACCTTATTCCCCCGCCCCAGTGACAACGTAATATTGAATAAGATCTTATTCTTTTGAATGGTAGTGTCATACGATGTAGGAATGCCTCTCGCTTCGGAAGGCTACGTACGTATATGTACAAGAACAGCCATGCAACGATGCAGAGCACAGTTCCGCTGCTGCTCTCCCTCAGCGTCTTGAAATTTACTCGTGTGTGGTATCTAGACTTTCGAAAATGGCCCAAAGCACTCTTCCTCTGCGCGACGATACGAGCGGCGATGATTCCCTGAATCTGACTTTTTTAATCGTTGGAGCGGGCCCGGCTGGGGCGACTTTGGGATGTTATCTTGGTAAATATGGTGCGTTCAACTACACTCTACTCTCAATCAAAAGCACATCTAACTGGAAAATGTGACATTTCCAGGCTTCAAAGGTTTGATCATCAGCTCCGCTCCGTCATCGGCGAACACCCCGCGCGCGCACATCATCAACCAACCTGCGATGGGTAAGTCTACTTCTGCATAGCAAAAAGCGCCGGCTCACCACGATGTAGAATGTATCCGTGACCTCGACCCCGACATGGAGAAAGAATTCATGAGAAATGGCTACGCGGGCCCAGAGAAGGGCATGACACGTTGGTGCGAGACTATGAATGGAAGAGAGTTTGGCCGTATCACGTCCTGGGGATCAGATCTACAACGAGGGGTACGATCCTTTCAACGACAGAAAAGAAGCACAATTACTAATTTCGGTCTTCAGGGCGAGTTTAAAATGAGTAGCCCATGCTCACACTTGGAGCTGCCTCAAACACTCACAGAACCTATCCTCCTTCGATACGCTTCACAGCACGGCTTTCCATGTCGATTTCGGACACAATTTGTTTCTTTCGATGACTCGACAGCCGGTGTTATTATTGTTACCGTTCGCGACATGATTTTCGACAAACTATACACCATCAAGACTAAATACCTGTTTGGTGCTGACGGAGCTAAAAGTGCCATCGTTCGACAGCTTGGTCTTCCCATGGCGGTGCAGCCAAGCCAGGGCATAGCTCTGAACGTCCTTATTCGCGCTGACCTTTCCCACTTGATGAAGAATCGCGTCGGAAATCTGCACTATGTGATCCGGCCTGATGCAGAATACCCGGACTTTGCTTGGTGGTCGATTGTACGCATGGTAAAGCCTTGGTCTGAATGGCTCATTATCATGATGTACAAGCCGACCTGTCCGGCGGAATTTATGCCGACTCAAGAACAAGTCAAATCCCAGATTTATGAGGTCATTGGGGATCAATCCGTCCCGGTCGAGATTAATCGAGTTGACAAATGGATCATTAATGAAACAGTAGCCGAAGTATACAGCAAAGGCAATATGTAAATATATCCCACTTATCGTCACCTATGTCTGTTGATTCTAATTGGCTATAGATATTGCCTTGGCGACGCTGTACATCGCCATCCGCCGATGAACGGCCTCGGGGCAAATACCTGCACTCAGGACGCCGCCAATCTTGCCTGGAAGTTAAACTTGGTTGAGAAAGGTAGGAAAAACAAATCATTTCTGTGGAATATGAAACTGATAGTTGCTAATATGTACTGGCCCTGAAATATAGGATTAGCTGGGCCTGCCCTTTTGGACAGCTATACAGCTGAGCGTCAACCTGTTGGTGCCGGCGTTGTTGCAAGGTAATACGAAAACGCATGAGAGCGAGCTGTGCTGTGGCTGACCAAGTTTTCTAAAGGGCCAATGCATCTTTGCGAGAACATAAGCCGATATTCGACACTCTTGGCTTCTTGAAACCGTCTCTTGAGGAGAGGAAGAAGGAGCTTGATGTGCTGAAAGAGGATTCAGAGAGCGGTCGTGCGAGGCGACGTGAACTCATGCGATCAATCAACTACACTTCACATGAATTCTTGGCTTTGGGCTCAGATATGAGCCAGAGATACAAGTCTTCTGCTGTGTTCCTCGAGGGATCGGGAGATGAGCCACCCTTGCCTTCTAACCCGGTTCTGAACTATGAACCCCATACGTTTCCTGGCTTGCGATTGCCACATGCGTGGCTGAACAGGGCTATTCCGAAA
This sequence comes from Trichoderma atrobrunneum, assembly GCA_003439915.1. Classification (NCBI taxonomy): domain Eukaryota; kingdom Fungi; phylum Ascomycota; class Sordariomycetes; order Hypocreales; family Hypocreaceae; genus Trichoderma; species Trichoderma atrobrunneum. The sequence continues at coordinate 198,197 of PNRQ01000004.1, read as the reverse complement.
GAGCAAGTCTCAACACTCGATCTAGCAGGTAACGGACGATTTACTCTGTTTATTGGCCATGGAGGAGAGGCATGGCGTAGTGCCGCACGGTCTGTGGAGCAAGCATTGAAAGTCACAATCGCCGTATATTCCATTGGCTACGGTCTCGAATATGAAGCTGTATTCAATGACTGGTACAGGCTGCGGGAGGTAGAGGAGAGCGGCTGCGTCCTTGTACGTCCGGACAACTTTATTGCGTGGAGAAGCCAGAGCGTAGTGAATGACACTGCTTCTGTGCTTGAGCGTGTGTTTAAATCCATTCTAGCTTTGTAGCATATGGAGACAATAGCTTCTTAGTTCATGTATGGAAAAGACATACCGCAAGATATACCGCATGCTTGTGTAAAATATTAGGATAACATGTAAGGAATGCCAAACACACTTTAATCACCATATATCTATGCCGTTGCCCTCAGGGCTGGGGCCTGGTTGGGCCAACACGTACAGAAGCAAAAACTCTTCTAAGAACAGTTCCGATTCTAATCAAGCACCTCATGCAAGAATCTGTCCAAGTTTAGCCCCTCTGATTCTGAACTCTTTCCGACGTTTCCGCTTCCGTTTCCACCTTAAGTCGCTCTTATGGAGACCCTGATTCCCCAACTGGCAGACCTTGCTAAAGATTACACTGTCATCCAATAGGCCAGCAGGAGATTCACAATCTAGCTCGAGCGGTCTTCGAACATCCAACACCACGATACTGCCGTATGATACACCGACCTGTCGGGCGACGGCGGAGATACATGCAACGTGACATATGTGCTCCCTTGCAGCGAAGACCCAGGAGAAGAGCCTTCGTAAGTCGCATATTCACCCCAGCACCAGTCATACACTGGACGCGCATTGATCGAGAGCAGTTCCAGGTAACCCGAAATAGTGGTAGATCTGCTATTGGATTTACTTGTAATTGCATCCTAGTTTGTCCCATCCCTGTATTCCCGAATCCCCGAATCCCCGCAAATGCCGGAAACCCCACAACGAAATGCCGGTGGACAACTCCTTTTCTAACATCCTACCCAAGGTAATGTTGGATCATATAGCATTTCGGGATTAGCTATTCCCTAGAACTTCATTATTACTCTTTCCAGTTCATCATTGAGTGTGTCTTCAAATGACCCGCAATCTTATCAAGGCGTGTCTTCCTTGCCATCAGAAGAAACTGAAATGTGATGCAGCTCGAGTTGGATTACCCTGCACGAGGTGTAAGGCCCAGGATCCGTCACAACACAAAAGTTGTATCCGCATTCTCCGACAACAAAGAAGGTTAGTTATCCCCGAAAAAGGACAGGTTATTCATTACAAGGCAACGTAACTAAGTTTCCTCTGATAGAGTTACCGCGGTATCAATTCCCGGGACAACCGAGCCCACCCGAGAGCCATCCCATGCGGTGCTGTCATCAGTATCAGGTCGCCGAGACATCAGACACACACCATCCTCAGTAAGTTTAATGAGTCCACCTCGAATTAGCCTATTGGGCAGCGTGCTAACTTTAGAAAGGCTTCCCCGTATTCAGACGGCACAGATTTGCATGATGGTCCCAGAGCCCTACCACGTACTGATGAAGCATCAGATCAAGGTGCACAAGCACTCATTCGTGGATGCAAGGAAATAGCAGAGGGTGCTGGTCTTCCAGCCCCGGAGATGATGCTAGACCCGTCACCTAATGGTCGAGATGTAGTTCAATACTACAGTGAGATGCATTATGCCACGATGATGGGCGAGGTTGTTACTGAGGAAAGAATACGAAGAGTCACTCGCGTTATTGTTAAAGACAAAGGTCCGCCGGTAGACAATCGCATAATTTTGGATGCCCTTGATCCTACAGACAGAGAGTATCTCACACAAAAATGTGCTTTCAGCCTGCCTCCGAAGCATTATTGGTATGAATGAAAATCTCCCCATTTTCTCATTTCTAACTAGCTGCAGCGAAGCATTCCTCCAGTCATATTTTAGACTTGCTTACCCGTCTTGTCCCGTCTTTGATCCATATGAGTTCATACAATCATACGATTCTGGGACCTATTCATTCTTCCTATTACAGGCCGTTTTGGCCAATGCGTCCTTGTTCGTTCCCCAAAGGATTCTGGAAGCATCTGGCTTCGCAAGCCGCTCAGAAGCAATAGAAACGTTTTGCACCAGAGCCGCATTACTTTACGACTTCAACTGTGAAAAGAGCCAGCTGAGGCTATTGCAAGGCTCTGCTGTTTTGGCAATGACGGGATTTTCTGGAACTGGGGATAAAGACTTTAGCTACTGGTACCACAATGCTATCCGTCTGGCGATTAAGATGGGAATACACCACCAAGGGTAGTCACCTTGTCTTATAAATTCGTCTGAAGTTACGTACCAGTATGAACCGCTAATTCACTTCTTGTTTTAGTTTCAACACGCATGAGATAGACTCGGCAACCTATAGGCTATACCAGAGGATTTGGTGGACATTATATGTAAGGCATTGTACATCCACGAACAGCCACGCCTATAATATCTTCGTTGGACTAATTTAGCCAGAGCCGTGATATAATGCTGCTTTTCTCTGGCGTAGAAAATAAAAGTCTGCTGGGAAGTAGTACTGAAAGCTTGACAGCCCTACCACCTGCAGAAATGTGGGTGCCTGAGAATATCTCATCATCATGCGCATCCTTACTACCTCCCCTAACGCTACTGGAGAGCCTTTACTTCGTCGAAAATTGTAAGCTCGCTACCATCGGTAAGTATAGGCCCCAAGAACCAGCCCAGTAAATACCAAACAGTCTGACTCAAATCTTAGCCTCTCAATGCCTTTCAGTGGCCAAATCCGGATCTCCGAATTCTCTAGCTCAGATTCAAGAAGCTTTCAGCACATGGCATGTATCAGTTCCTGAGCCTTTGCTGCCAAATCCACGTCAAGATCCCCGGGATAACCCATGGCATATGGTTCTCATAGCTACAAGCTATCGCTTCCAATGCATGATATTCCGTTGGTTAAGGAAGCACTGGGAGGCCAAGCATCCATTGTTGTCAGAAAATGCCAACAATTGTCTCAAGCTAGCAATGTATGAGCTGGATGCGATGATTGGCAGGGCTTTAGCTTATGATATGTTGCGTAATCTTCCTATAGCATTGTATGTGAATAACCCTCCATCAGTCCTTCATCCGAAAATCTGCTACCCGGATAAAGCTAATACTATTAGCAGCTTGATCTGTGCTCCCGCAGTCCTTGCCTTACATCTTGAGATAGTTCTCAAATCTTCTGATCCTGATGAGCTTAAATCACGATCTCTCATCTACATTCAGCAATCCCTCATCTGCATGAAGCAATGCCAGGATTTGCCGCAAATTCAGGTAGCTCTGGGAGTCGCCGAATGGGTTTTGGCTAAAAAAGCCTTACTGCCCAATTGGAGCCGCGAAGTCTTTCCTAACGGAGAAACTCCTCATCATACTATGGAGAAATCCTCGAGAGATTGGCTTTATTCCGAGCATAGTGCCGAGAGCCAAATCCAACGCTCTGAGGATAATTTGGTAGATACCGGTGTGGGCATAGACGATTTCTTAGTATTCGGCTTGCCCGAAAACATGATGTTCGATTATTAGGGATTCCGGTCATGGCATGAAAGTGGCTCCATTTGTCAGTTATTAAGTAACAGTTCTTGTATCCGGTGCATTTGTAATGGAATTGCCTGGTGAGAAACCGGGGTTTCGGTATTTGGGTTGTATTCTTCCCATGTGCCGGGAATTGGGAGTGGGCTTAACATACTCTATTACGTTGTGCTACATAGTGGAAACATAATGATCTTCTACTAAATGAGAAATTCGAGAGCCTTGAAAGGGGTCTTCGGTGTTTACTGTCGCATAGTCCGGTGTTGGAAAGTATCACCTAAAAGCTGGACCAGGACACAATATTTATAGACCACTTCATCCCATACTTAGTTAAAATGCTCAAGTTCATCCATAAAGCCTGCATCATGATCAGCTTTTCGTATCTTCTGACAGCCTTACTCCCGGTAGTAGGCGCCGCTTCTATTAACTGTCCTCCATCCAACGCACCGACCGTGAAGGTCAAAAACGGCACCGTGGTGGGCAAATACAATGCTCACTACCAGCAAGACCTCTTTCTGGGGATTCCCTACGCCAAACCCCCTATTCAAGACCTTCGATTCACTCGACCACAGCATCTGACCAAAAAGTGGACTGGTCCCAAGCAGGCAACAGAATACGGGCCATACTGCTATGGGTTTAATGTCGGCTTGGTTGGGTATGATACAAATACCACCAACCCTTCAAGCGAAGACTGCCTTACCATAAACGTGGTGCGACCCCATAATTACGGTCATGAAAGGGCTCCTAAGGGCCTACCAGTACTTGTCTGGGTATATGGAGGTGGATTCCAAGAAGGCGGCAGTGCGGACACCCGATATAACATGTCACGCCTTGTTGAAATGTCTACTGAGATGGGCAAACCTGTTATCGGAGTTAGCTTCAACTATCGCATGAATGCCTTTGGGTTTATTTCTGGAGAGCCGTTTAATAGCATCGGAGCCACAAACTTGGGTCTCCACGATCAGCGGCTCGCGCTCCAGTGGATTCAAGAAAACATCGCATCTTTTGGAGGTGATCCTAGCAAGGTCACTCTCCAAGGAGAATCGGCCGGAGCCTTATCGATATCCCTCAACATGTTGGTACACAAGGGTCGCGATGAAGGCCTATTTCAGCGGGCAATTCTTGAAAGCGGCACACCATTGTTCGCTCACAGCTTCCCAACTGTGGCAGACCAGAAAGAGATATTAGGCATGTTCTTAAACCGAACGGAATGTTCAAGTTCCAAAGACATCGTCTCATGTCTGCGAAAAGTTCCCGCTGAGGACTTCATCAAAGCAGCAACAGGCATATTTTGGCACCCCATCATAGACAACGATCTGCTGTCGCAGTTGTCGTCTGAGTCTATAAAGCGTGGCGACTTCCTCAAGATCCCGCTACTGATCGGTACCAACACCAACGAAGGATCTACTTTCCTGGAAATGTTTAGCCAAGGTTCTCCAGTAAATGTTTTCGATGATGTGTCCAGGGTGCTCTTGACGAGTGTGTTTCCCCACCAACTTCCAAACGCTACTATCGCTCGACTCCATGAACTATACTCCGACGTGATGAAGAATCCCTCCGAAGCAGTACTAGGCACCGTACTTCCCAATCCTGGTCCAGCCTACGGGAAGCTTCATGGCGAGCTGACTTTGCTTGTTGGAGACTCATTGTTCACTGCTGGCCGTCGTGTCACTTGCCAGGCCTGGGCACAGCGAAACATACCAGCTTATAGCTTCCGCTTTGATACAAATCCAGCTGGTCTGTCCCCAGAAATCTACGGCGCTGCACACTTTCAAGAGGTTCCATTCGTGTTTGACAATATTGATGGCGAGGGATATGATGTCAATCCGTTTGATGTTAATAACCAGTCTTTGAAGAGAAAATACCTGGATCTCGCGCAGCTTATGACTAGAATGTGGTTGAGCTTTGTCCAAACCGGGGACCCTAATAACCATGGAGGTTGGTCAACCCCTTTCCCACTTCATAGGTGACAACATAGCTGACTTCATGTAACAGTCCATGGATTTAACTTGCGTTGGCCGAAATACGGTCTAGATTCTCCGGTCAACATTGTTTTCAACGCAACAAAAGGTATAATTCTGGAGAAGGACACCTACCGCGCCAAGGCTATGAACTACATCTGGGAATCAGCTGCTATATTTCACAGATAGCTGCTCTTGACGTATGGTCGAGGGCTAAGAGGCTTAGGACTACGACTTGGCTCTTATCGTTGCAGCAGTAGGCTTACAAAGTAGGCAGCCCAGGATTTACTGGGTATACAAGTTCAATTTACTACACGTGTTAGATACTTGTAACATGTATAACCAGTTAACATACCAATTAGATTGAGCTTCAGAGATCTCTCTACGTGATTTTCCAGTGGGTAACTGCCGTATAATTTGTTTATTTTTATTAATATCATTATAAAATAGCTCGTTGTCCCATTTCAAGTGTTAGCATAGTCAAAGTCATTATTTAAGAAACTCCATATACTATTGCTGCTAAAGTTACCATGGAACTGAGGTAAGTAAGGGTTAGAACCAGGGTTAAAGGGAGTTTGCAGATCCCAACTGCCGATCAAGTCATTGTATACGATATCACTTGTTGCATATATAGGTTCGATGAAAGACAAGTCATATAGTGCAGCTGGTGGCCCGTCGTTTGGGAATCTTAGCTGCATTTTCGACCCGGAAGGCGATAACCCTGTATCTGAACGGCTTGATATGGCGTCGTAATCAGATATTAAGCCATCGAGCTTAGCCTGCATATGCGAGCCTGGAGTATTTGTCGAGGTAGATAGAGCATCGGCCGATGGATGACACGCCTCCCATTGAAGAGTCTGCTTGAGGCGTGTGGAGAATGTACGTAGAGTGACAGCTGCTGCTTTGGCGAGAGCACTCTGACCAGACATTGCCTCGAAACGCTCGGTCGACCACTGAAAGTGCTGCATCGCCTGAGCGGCCTTGTCCAAATGACCTGTTGGGAAGAAGGTGTATATCGAAGCAATCAGCACAATAGCGTCGAAGGTACCGAAAAACAAGAAAAAGCTGTGGGTTTAGGTCAGCAGGCATGGGTCGAATTTTTTCTGAGGTACACGCACGTTTTATACTGGTTTTCCTCGATGGACTCAAAATGCTCTCTTTGCGCTTGGAGCATGTCTAGACAAGCCTCTAGGGCGCGTGATCGGCTTTCGGGGCGTGTGAAAATGTATGGACGGTGTAAGGCCATCAGATCAAAGGATAAGAGCTGTGGCAAGGTCGCCCTTGCGCCTGATAACCAGTAGCACTCGGGAATGGAATCAAAACTCTTATCAGGATTGCGGCGACGGAAATAAGGAGGGATACTTTGGTCAAGCTGCCGCAGCTCTTCGTCAAGGCGGTCAACTTGCGAGAAATCTTCTGGACAGAACCCTTCCTTTTCTAACGCCTGAATCTGGCGAAGATTCTTCATAATCCGGTACGCCCAGATGGCACGCGTGAGAGGTGTCGGGACATCATCAGCGCCTCTGGCCTGGACCGGAGTCACCGGCCGGTTTGCGGTGATAGGCACATCGACAGGAAGCATCGGCTCCATATTGTCGTCAATAGCCGCAGGCCGTCCAAGAACCATGGCCGTGTGAATGTCCCAGCCAGACAAAAGCATCCAGAGTCTCCGACGATCTTGAATATTCCACTGGTTCTCAATGACTGTCGCAGTATCGTCTGTGCAAAGCTTTGGATCTCGACTAGCTCGATGCAACCCGATCTCCTGTGCATCTTTGACGGCCTCTCCAAGGGCGTGCCACTATAGGCGAGTAAGTTGACATAAGACTTATCACAGAGTTTTCCTGGCTGAAGTAACTCACTGATTCTGTCACTTGTCCAAAATATTTCAGAAAAGCAACGCGGAGAAAGTCCGCAAACACCGTTGTTAAAGAGATCTGAGTTTTCCCTAGAAGGTTCAACAAGGCCATTCCAGTCTCGCTGTACTTTACAGCCATGGTTTCGAATGACATGCCGCCAACATTCTTGAGATCATTCAGCTCCAGCACCCTATCCGGTGACATTAACAGTAAAGAAGTGGCAATGACTTCGAATAACAGAGCTGGAAAAGCCTTGACGTCTGCGGGAAGAACTTCAAACTTTTTTGCAGCGAATGGCTGCAAGTCAAGCCGGTACCAATCATGAAGCTGCTGCCTGAATGAACTTTCATCCAAGATGTAGTATTGCCAATTGATCTTTTGGAAGTAGAAATCAGTTAGTTTCGTAATACATTCACGTGTTGGTAGCTGCTTGACTAGAGATTTATAACGCTCCCAGAGATTTCCATGGCCGCTTGCAGTAGAACACGTCTCGAGGTCGCCCACAACCTCGTCATCACCGACATCGATTCTATCCAGATAATCTGCTGTTGAAGTGCCGGTTCGTGCGTACCCAAGCTTGTCAATTTGGTGTCCCTTGCTGTTGTCTGAATCCAAAGGTATGGTACCCGTAGCCGACATCGGGCTGCGGATGGACATGGTCGCCGCGCTGCTGTAAGGAGACGCAGTTTCTCGGTTCCGTGGCATGGCGCCGTCTGCATAATGACAGCCTTGAGGTTTGTCGCGCAGCTTGCAGTCGCAGCATGGGAGCTTGCCGTCGCACTGCAGCAGAGATCCAAGCGTAAGCCAAGCTGCAATTGCTTGTGGAGGGCCTCGAGAATCTCACCTTTCTCTTTCTCCTGCGACACTCGGTGCATGACAAGGGCGGGCGCTTTTTTCGTTTTGTCACTCTCGAGAGGCGACCGGAGCGATCGCTCTCAACCGTATCAACTATGTGTTCCATAACTCTTGAGCGCAGAAGTAATTATGCTATGGATGAACAACCTGAGCCCCGCCATATGACGAACTGTCTTCAGTACTCAATATCTTAAAGCAGATAGAGCTAGACAAACGCTACATACACTGGGCTGAGTTATTGGATGCTTTGATGGGACTGTTCCGAGCCTGCCACTAGAGCCATTTCTTAACCTTCTTTTTTCTGCGCAGTTAATTCCCTATCATTGGCAAATCGGATGGTACCAATGCAGACATATGACGTATGACAGGCTCGCGGTTTGTCCGAGAAATATTCCAATCCTGATCTGGTTAACTACTGGCTACGGCTATCTACTGCGTCTGCTTCTCGTAGTTGAATGCGCCCAGACAAAACAGCATAATTAAGACTGATATAGGCCTGAATGTTGCAGTCTCCATTATTGTTGGGATTGCAGAGACTTCAGTGATAAAACCTAGGCTCTCTTTCTCTAAGCCATCAATGATCCAGTTCTCCATCTCGCAGCTGTCACTGTGGTAGATACATGGGAAGGCCGTTGCTCAAGCTCCAGTTAGGGTGAACTGATACGGCGTCACAGGGTTTAGATGAAAGCATTGCTGTAACTCCCCAAGATCTGTACACATTTGGAACAAAATGCGTATTTCGGTGTTTCGTCAACTGTCCCAGATTACGGGTTTAGCGCGAACTCTTACTTACGGGAGTCCCGATGCAGCAATAAAATACGAGTACTTGCATGTGATGCTACCGCAGTGGTGGCGTGGTCGGTAAACCTTCTACTGTACTTTCAAGCCGAATGAATCTTAAAATTTGCCCCTTCGTTCAGCATCGTCATGTCTCGGCATATTTAATCGTCGTATGTTCGCATACATGTGTCTCTTATCATCAATCATCCAGGCAAATGACAATATCATTTTTGGAGATGATGGAAGTCTTTTTCCGGAACGGCGAAACTCACACCTAGCAGTGTCGAGTTTCTGCGTATGAGCAGTAGAGCAGCGACCATTACTGGAACATTTGGTATACTCGGTGCAGTAGTGATTACGGCAGGGATCTTGTTAGTGTCCTTGTGTGCCGAGAGCTTTGTTACAAAGGTACCAGAGGTTCAAGCCTAAGCGATGTTTGTGTGCCCGGGCGTAATATTCGACGTTAGACCAGCAGGGCAGAGCCCATGATACCTCCCGGCTGAGGGTAGAAGGCTTCATAACCGACTTGGACAATAATTGGACATGTTCCACCGAGACGCTCGCTGCCGTCGTCGTTGTAGGAGGAATGCAGAATTGTTGCCCTGAAATAGGACTTGGCGAGCGAACTTGTAGGATTTCTCTTATTGATTGGGCCGCTCAATATGAGTCATCGTGACAGCCACGCGAGGAGGATTAAAATCTGTACGTGGACGCGCGACAAGTTACCTGATTCAATGAGACCCTGGAAGGTTTCTTGCCCACGTGCGGTCAGATGTTGCAATCCTTTCATATGTTTTCATGAACGCGGGAGTTCTTTGCTTGGGTTGTTGATAAAGATTCATTACTCTTCCTAGGTCATATCACTGAAAAATGTTGAGGCAGTTATTGAACACAGTCAGAAAGCCTAACATGCAGATGTTATAGGGCACGAAACCATCTTATACTTGATCTAGCATTTCTAGGGCCACTCTCATCCAAAGCCTCGCCTTGTTCACTTGCCGTCTTAAGTGTTCTAACTAATAGCGCGCAAATTATGCGGTTCGACGCGCTTCTTTGTGAATCCGAATAAAACCTGCTGAGAAAGAATTCGGTGATAACCAACATGAGGTAGAAAAATCCTGCAAGGCACAACAATTGCACCCAAGATTCTTGGCCTGCTTAATTACGTCCGCGGAATGAAGATGCCGAATTATCGGATACGCCTGAAATCATAGAGAATGTGTCGGTGTTAATTCCGTCACGTGATCGGAATTGCCTATTACGGATGGCTGGCGACTGACATCCAGCCGCTAGGATAATTGCTCAAGAGCAAAAAGCCCGCTGGTACAACTAAATGACAAAGCTAACTTTGACAAATATAGAACCGTTCCTGCAGGATAATGACATTGTGAAATACCTATTTTCAATTGTATATATATATATGTGTGTATATAATAACTAAGTCCCCAAGATGGTGGTACAGATAGCCACAAAGTTTAACCAGTTCCTATACTCTCTACCTCTCTACTTATCTACCTGACCTTGACGTTTCGAACAAGCCATGGCTGATCCTAATGAATTCACGAATCAGTTATCTCTTCATTCGACAATATCCAACGCCAGTCCAACACTTGAAGATGGCATACGTCCATCCCAGTCAGCGTTGCCTCAAGGCGAATATCTTGAAGATGGTTTCCTCGATGGCCACCGACCGAGCATATATGAGATTACGACTTCACGAACAAGATGTCGAAGCAGATGCCAGGACGAGTTGAGCACGACAAGGAGCCTTACTCCTGCACCATCACGAATAGAAACCATCGTCTCGCGCATTCGATCACGACCGGTAGCGGAATTTTCACATCCATTGGCCAACCTACCTACAGAGGAGAAATGCCTTGTTGACTTCGACGGGGCTGATGATCTCTACCGACCACTAAACTGGCCTACACATAAGAAAATCCTCACTACAGTCTTGTATGGCTTGGTCACTATGTCAGCAACATGGGCTTCCTCTTCGTACTCAGTAGGTACGGACCAGGTTGCTAAAGAGTTTCACATATCTACACAAGTGGCCACTCTAGGCACAACATTATATCTCATTGGATTTGGAATCGGACCTTTACTCTGGGCCCCGTTGAGCGAGGTATATGGTCGAAGGGTGCCAGTTCTTACGCCCATGTTTGTTGCCATTTGCTTTACTTTCGCCACAGCTACAGCAAAGGACATACAGACAATTATGTTGACTCGGTTTTGGGGAGGTTTTTGTGCTTCGGCTCCAATGACCAATACTGGTGGTGTTCTCGGCGACTTATTCTCGCCAGCTTGGAGAGGTGTTGCACTAGCTGGATATTCAATGGCTATTGTTTGCGGTCCTGCCCTAGGTAAGACGGTCCCCCTTGGTGGCATGTACATTCTGCTAACATCTCATAGGACCGGTTGTTTCCACAGTACTTGCTCAACAGTCTTCTCTAGGTTGGCGATGGACCGAGTATTTCACGGGCATTCTTCAATCGGCTATTCTCTTGGTAGCCGCCCTGTTCATCGACGAAAGCTACCCACCCCTGCTTCTTGTCTATAAAGCTCAGAGATTACGACACGAGACTGGCAATTGGGCACTACATGCACAATTCGAAGAGTGGCAGATTGATCTTCGTCAACTCGCCCGAAAATTTCTCATCCGCCCCATTCGGATTCTCTCTACACCAATCTGTTTTCTTGTAACATTATATGCGAGCTTCGTGTACGGCATCTTGTATATGCAACTCGGTGCGATCCCTATCATCTTTGGGGAGGTGCGTGGATGGGATCCAATTCCAGCTGCCCTACCATTCCTATCCATTGTTTTGGGCGCTGCTATAGGCTGCGGTATAAATATTTACAACCAATTCATCTACAACAAGGCTTATTATGCCGCAGGGAAAAAAGCTGTCCCCGAGATGCGTCTGCCTCCAATGATGCTGGGTTCTTTTATCTTCTGCGGAAGTCAGTTCCTCACGGGCTGGACAGCTAAGCCTGGTACGACCTGGGTTGCTCCATGTATTGGTTTGGCGATGCTGGGTACGGGATTTTTCACCATCTTCCAAGCGGCACTCAACTATCTCGTCGATACATTTCAGGCATATGCAGCTTCGGCAATTGGAGCAAATACATTTCTGCGGTCGTGTGTTGCTGGAGCCTTGCCACTCGCCGTGGGGCCTCTCTATCATAACATAGGAGTTGGCCCAGGATCAAGTATCACTGGAGGATTTGCTGCAATTTTAATCCCTGTCCCCTTTGTTTTTTATCTTTATGGAAAAAGATTAAGAGCAACCTCAAAATGGTCTGATGGGTCGATAATTAATTAGCGTTCATTATTTAAACTAGCTCAGTTCAGTTTAGCCATAGACTATAGACTTATTACTTCATGCTTATTACTTATTAAGTCAAGACGTCACAGTAACTTATTTTAAACTGTATCAGTTATACTCAAGTTTCTTATTCAATTTTAGTCTGTAGAAACTGCTTATTTATTTGACACCCAACGCATTTTAAGCGTCGACCTTCTGAGGAGCAAATGTCTCAGTCTTGTAAATACCAACACGACCATAAACATCCTTGTACTTCTGAACCACGTAGTCTTCAACGCTAACTGGAGCATATTTCTCCTCTTCGGGCTTAATACGGCAGCTTTCGATGCACTTGATAACGAAATCGGGGTTGCCGTTATAGTTGAACGGGATGCTGTAACGCTCCTCTCCAGAGCGGTTGATGACACGGTGCACGTTGGAAATGTACTTATCGTTTGTCCACTGTTCAAACAGGTTACCCATGTTGACAACATAGGCTCCCTCAACAGGAGGAATGGCGTACCAATCCTTGGCCTCTTCATCCCAGCATTCAAGGCCAGCGACATCGCCTTGAAGGAGCAAAGTGATAACACCAAAATCGCGGTGAGCACCAATACCTAGATAAATATGAGTAGAAGTTCAAGGCACGAAAATAGACAAAGTATCATACCTCTTTGAAGAGCATGGGCTGTCGTGGGTTGAGGTGGGTAATGAAGCAACTTGTAGAAGCACATGGGGTCCGTGCAAAACTCCTTGAAGTAATCGGCATCGTAGCCCAAGCTCATGGCCATAGCACGCATGACTTCTTCCGTGAGCTTCACAATGCGGTTCAAGTAGTCCATGCAAGTCTCTCGGAAAGACTCTCCAAGAGACTCGGGCCATACGTTAGGACCATGGGCAAACTTCTCTGCCTTGACCTGAGGGTGGTCCATGGGCAAATCACGAGAGACATAGTAGCCCTCCTTGAGATCGGGCTTGGTGTTGGCCTCGATCATTTGGCCGTGCATGACTTCGTATCCACGGTTGTATTTGTTCTATTTCCAGACATGTTAATATCTCAATGCCCAATTGTTACAGAAGCAAAATGCTTACCAATGACTTATCAAGCTTCATCTTTTCTTCTAATGGCAGAGCAAAGAAAGTCTTTGATGCTTTAAAGATATCCTTTTGAAGTTGGGCAGGAATGTCGTGGCCGACAATCTGGAAAAAGCCTTGGGTAAGGCAAGCATCTCGAATCTGGTCAGCAACATGCTGCATCCGCTGCTTATCACCAGACAGAAAGTCCGCGAAGTCAATAACGGGAGCGCTCTTAGTAGAAGGCATTTTGATCTGCTGAAAGTCAAAAGAAGACTGTGTAGGTATTTATTGCCAATGGGGCTTATTGAGGAGTTTGATGGGAAAGGATGGCGAATGGAGAGGTGAAATGCCGAGACTTTATACTTTTTGCAATACAGCCAATGTCCGTATCGGCGTATGACTTTGTCAATCAGTTTATGTTGTTGCCTAGCGAAACGTTTCTTTTGACAAGGTTCTCTTTTCTTGTTGATGTAACAAAATTACGTTTTTCTAAACTCGTTGTCAGATCAAAGAACCTGGAAACACAAGCATAGCATGGGGGGAAGACAAGGACTTCAAGCACGTACGAGTAATTGCATATCACGCTACTAATATCAGTATGAGGTTGACATGGAGTATTAAAGTGTATTTGGTGTAGACTGAGAGTTAAGTTTTGGATGTAAGTCTTTTTGGGAAATATATTATGTATTTATATAAAGCATGTTTATATGAGATATATACAAATATACATATGTTCATCGAGTGTTACAGTAGGATTTAACAAGTATCTACTTCATATCGGTAATTACTTTTAACACTGTCTTTATTGCTATAATATATTTAACCAAGTAAGATTCTCACACCGCTAGTCATGCCATGCAGGACACATTGCATTGCAGATATCATTGCATTGCAGAAGTCAATGCGTTGCAGAAGCCATCTTGGAGGATTGTTATAATTTAATGACGACATGACTCTCAGCAGTCATTGGTCTTGTATCATACAGGGTATAAACGAAACGCAACCCTGGCATAGCGTTATGTTACATAAATGTAACTTCGCGGAGTATTCTTTACTAAGCTGATACAACATTGATTGTATCGGGAAATTGTCAAAGGCTTAATTAACCTGCAATCTGGATTTGCCACAACTGGCAATTATTGGCACATCCATGACGATCACAGGCAGCAAAAGGTCTCTTTAATAGAAATTTGTATATGGGAAGAACATAGAGCAATTATTGCTAGAAAGAATTATTAAAAACCTCCTATCACCCTGAGTTACTCTGTGAGTAACTATTAAACAAAGATTAAGTTCAACTAAACTTGGTGATCTTGGCAATCATGAAGATGGAACATTACAAGGCTGCATATGCTAGATAAGGGTTACCAGATGATGTATAAATCGTATTGGTAAAAGATTGTAATAATTGAACATATTCCTAGCGATTACCGTGAAAACTGCCGTTTGGGGGATATACCGCGGAGATCAGCCTAATAGGTAGGTAAGCAATGCGAATAAAGGTACGGAGTACTTTAAAAAGTCCTTATCAAAAGGCCTGTCAACACCCCTGGATTGTAGCCTGGAGGAGCTGCAATGTTGAACATCATGCCATGCGAGTTGCAAAAATCCGCCGGTGGACACGATCAAATGGTAAGTGATGGGCGGCGGTGATTTTTACAGCCCCCTTGCTGATGGAGCCAAACAAGGATGTGATTCCTTCGTAATTGCTTGTCAAGCACTAGCCGCCGTGTCACTTTTTTATTTCCACGATGGAAATAAAATAAAATAAAATAAATAAAATAAGATAAACAGAGAAATAAAATAAAATAATATAATATAAACAAATAGGTAAAATACAATAAATAGGTAAAAAATAATGATGCTATATCTATGAGCACGTAACGGCTGCCGTCTTTCTTGAATCATCTTTATATCACACTTGTTGTGTTGAATATTTATCTTTGTTACCAAGAAAACCGGTGATATACCACATCTTGTTTTCATACTCTAGCAACCATGCATGTTGGCATAATTGGTGCGGGCATTTCAGGCCTTTATACAGCTTTGCTGTTACGCCGAGAAGGTCACAAAGTGACAATCTTCGAGGCAGCTGATCGTGTTGGCGGTCGCATCTATACTCATCGATTTACACCGCAGGCCAAATCAGAGGACATTTACTTTGAAGCTGGCGCCATGCGCATCCCCCGCTCCTCTTTACATTCAAAGGTGTTTGACTTTGTTCGTTATCTCAACACACATGGTTTCGCTGGGGATAAGATTGAACTTATTCCATATATTCTCGACCATGAGAACAACAGATCCTTTTTCCAGAACCAGAAGGGTGCGTTACAAGACAGCAAATGGGCTGCTGAGGCTGGTCTTCCTGAAGCTTATTGCAATAAGACCCCTCAACAGCTTCTTGGAAGCGTTGTCCTACCCTGGCTATCTATACTTCGCAAAGACTTTGATGCTGGATTTGAGAAATTGCTCAAATACGATGAATACTCGTTCCGAGCCTATCTCCGTCTGGTTGTTGGATGGCCCCACGAGGTCATAGAGTTTGTAGAGCTTTTCTGCTCTCAAACTAATCAATATGATCTAAGCTTTACAGAGATCATAATGCAAAACTTGGACTTTGATACTAAAGACGTAAGTTGATCTATTCCTTCAAGCTTTATAACATCGGATTTGGACTAACTGTCATTCAGTGGGCAACTGTGCGAGACGGCATGTCACGCATCACTCAATGTGCTGCTTCATTGGTTGGCTCAAAGAATATTCGCCTAAACTCCCGAGTAGATCGTATTATCAACCTAGATAATGGAAAGGTTCAGCTGTCAGCACAGGGCCTTCATCAGACTTACACTGCTACTTTTGACAAAGTGGTTGTTGCGACACCACCATCTGCTCTTCACAGTATTGTGGACCGCCCTAGATGGTCTTTCATGAAAGAACAGTCCATTCGAGGGGCTCACTACGAGCCTCTCTACAAAATTGGCCTGCACTTTCGAACTCGTTTCTGGGAGCGTTCAAGTGCTAACCCGTGCTTTGGCGGCCAGAGCACTACTGATTTGCGCTTCCGTTGGATTGTTTATCCATCCAACGACCTTGGCAGCAACGGCTCTGGCGTTTTGCTGCTTTACAGCTGGATGAGCGATGCTGCCAAGTGGACTGGGTTGTCACGCCCAGAAAGAATAAAGATTTGCTTGCATGATCTAAGTAAATACTTTGCTGATGAGGTTGAAATTGATGTCTATGAGCAATTCATCGAAGCTTTTGACATCACATGGTCGGCCGAATCATGCGGCGGAGATGCCATGTTCCTCCCAGGCCAATTCTCCCGCTTCTTTGAAGTAGCGAAGAAGCCAGAGGGTAATATTCACTTCGCTGGAGAACATCTATCAAAGCACCACACATGGGTAAGAGATGATTCCATTCTCGTTCCATTTCTTTTTCTCCACTTTCTCTTTTTCTACTTGTCTTATCGATGACTTTGTACTGACATATTACGTACAGATTGCAGGGGCTATAGATTCCGCTTTGCATACAACTGCCGAACTTCTAGGCCGTCAGAACAAACCTGAAAGCGTTGGCTCAGACGTTGACACTAGCACCCCGCTATTAGCCCTTGGTCGTGAATTCTTAACTCTAGACGACCAACGACGTGCTCAGAAGACAGATATAAGCTCTCGTAGATTTAAGGCTTGTGTAATTCCGAAACACATGAATGTGCAGTATATGGAGGTCTTTTAAGAAAACCAAATTAGCTTAGAACTAGAACTTTTCTTCTGTTCAGATAAGAGTAATAGAAATCAAGCTTTGAGCACCCGATTTGCAAAGAGCGAAACTATCACATAATTGTTCAATATGTATCAAAGATGAATGGGCCTACGGTATAAAACTTGATATTCCAAGCAATGTATATGATTTCATCTGAGTGAATAATTATATACAGGTAGTAATGCAGCAATCGAAGTGACTTCGGGCTGGTAACCCTTTTAGGAATAAGATAAATCGAAGCGCTATGTTTCTTCGCTATTCCACTTTGTGACGAGAAAACAAATTTAAGCATTTCAACACTAACGGACTCTGCCCGTCAGCTTGATATCACCTCTATTGCATAGAGAGCTAGCTTCTTTTGAATCGTTTGGTTAGTTACTTCATTCGGACAATGGTAAACCTTGTAGACATGTAGTATCTAATAATCACATGTTGTAGTAATATGAAGTATCAATGACATGATTTGCACGTTTGCCACCCAGCGAGCACGTCGTTACCAGCATCATTGGCGAGTACATGCGGAGTAAAGAAGTTGCGAATGAGAGACGTTTGACAATCCACAGTAAGATGATGCAGAACACGATTCAAAGACGTGTATCGGCGCGATGTTACCTTGACCCCTGTCCCGTGCTGCTCCTGAGAGCATTAGGCAACCGTCTGCTTACTGTCAATCCCACGTGCATCTTTATACGATCGCGGGCTTCTGATCAGCAACCATACCCTGGCTCAGTCTCCATATTTGCGGGAGGCAAGCCACCGGGTACCTTTCCTAATTACCCTCCCGCGATTTTATGGAGCAGGCTCTGGATTTGGGTGGAACTTTTGGATGATCAAGGAGGTATTGACACGCCCTAAGGTTGACCAAAATGCGCGGTTGTAACGTCAGTGATCAGTCACCTTGACCAAATAATATTGCTCCAAACGCTCTTCACAAGCTTGAAATTTTGAAGAGAATAAAAATTTTCAACAATACAGCAAAGCGGTGGCCTCTTCTAGACTTATTCTGTCTTTCTTACCTATTGCTCTTATCGTGCCACCCGACAACTTCGAGACCGTCGAAATTGGAGCTCTAACCGTGAGCTGACCTTGGCTGCTGCATAGTAGTATGAAAGAGGAGGTGGCCGTCGGAAATGATTCCGCGGCATTGGAAGATGCTGTGGCAGAACTTGAAATCGGAGAAATAGAAGTCATCACAAAATTAGAAGGACAGGATGATCCTCTGAACTGGTCACCAGTTGCAAGATGTGAGCATCTGTTACGAGAACCAGAGGAGGCATTCCGCTTGGTATACTGATTCATCACATTATTAGGGGTTTATACAATGACCGTTGTTGGAATGTCAGGCATTGTCGGGTTTAGCGCAAGCGTGTATACGCCTGCTATCTCATCGATTGCCAAGGACCTTCATGTCTCTAATCTCATGTCCACATTGGGGTCAACGACTTACTTGATCGGTTCGGCATTTGGCCCCCTGTTCTTTGCTCCACTGTCGGAGATTTGGTAAGTGGACTGTTGTAAATCAACCGACGTGATGATGCTGATGACTTCTTTGCGGCTAATAGGGGCAGAAATCCACTCTATTACGGCACATTTCTGCTGTTTTGTCTTTCCACATTGGGTTGCGCACTCGCGCAGAACATGAACACCTTGCTAATTTGCCGTTTTTTTGCCGGACTTTTTGGCATACCTGCAGTCGCAAACACAGGTGGTTCTATCACCGACTTGTGGCCTCAATCCCATCGATCCGTCCCACTTGCGCTCTACACAGCGGCCAGCTTCTGTGGTCCGGTCTTGGGAACCCTCGTTGGTGGTTTCTTAACACAATACTTGTCTTGGAGATGGACCAATTGGGTTGTGTTTATCGTCGCTATGGCAATCTATGTCATAGTTTTGGTTGCTCTTCCTGAGACATACGCTCCCAGGCTGCTTGAAGTGAAGAACGCCAAGGCTGGCATCAAAACGCGACGAGATCTCCGAATGGCACAGTTTTCTCAAAGTTTGTTGCGCCCTTGGATTATGCTGTTCACAGAGCCCATTCTATTCACGCTATCGCTTTACATGGCTTTTGTTTACGGCGTGCTCTATCTAGACTTTACGGCTTATCCTGTCGTCTTTCAGAAAGCGCGCGGGTGGTCCATCGGCATTTCAGGATTGGCCTTTACAGGAATTGGTGTCGGTATGGGCGTTGCGACCGCCCTCTCCCCGTGGGTGAACAATGTCTACGCTCACTATAAGAAGAAGATTGGCCCGGTACCTGAAGCCCGTTTGCCACATCTGATCCCAATCGTCTGGCTATTGCCAATTGGTATTTTTTGGTTCGGTTGGACCGCACTGCCACCGACACATTGGATTGTGTCTATTCTAGCTGGAATACCTTTTGGCTTCGCTCTAGTCATGCTGTTCCTCGGCATCAATGCGTATCTTACTGATTGCTACGAGCGTTACAGTGCCAGCGCCTTGGCAGCTAATACAATGCTTCGCTGTCTTTTTGGCGCTGGGTTTGCGGTGTTTGCTACAACGATGTATGAGAAACTCGGCACACCGTGGGCTACTAGTACACTGGGGTTTGTTGCTCTCGCCCTAGGAATACTGCCCTTGGTATTTTACAAATTTGGAGCTAGATTACGAGCTGCAAGTAAGTTTCATTTGAACGTTACAAGCAGTAATTAAAAACTCAGATTGCGAATTTGAACCGGAGTGTTCAAATTGAAAAGAAATAATGATTATCCAAATAGACTATATAAGTTGATTAGAACAAACATCATAGATATCATGGAAGCTTTAAAATACATTGAATGAATAATGCGCTGGCTCTGTTGAAATGTATGATCAATTGGCGTACTTCTCTACTTGACTGGTCAGACAGAGAGCCCTTATTTGTACTATTTACTATTAATCACTTATATTCGGCTGGTACGGATACCTTCATAGTTACTGCCCTTTTTAGCAGGCTCAAATATAATCTACATGGCGATGATAAAAGAAACTAATACATGGTGATTATCATATACACATATTTTGAAGTAGGGAAACTATAAGTTTAGTTTATATAGACATGTAGGTTAAGTCGAATAAATTAACAACCATATCATGTAGTGTATAGCGTGATCAAAGTAGCTCCAGTCTTATGTCAATCATCAGCCTTAACAAATCATCTAACCATCTTGATAAATATGGCAATGTAAGTCCATTATTCAGTTGCTATTATTGAAGCATTTATGAGGCACTGTTGCTGTAATTTCTTCTAATATAAGAACAATCCTCTTCGTATGTTAGGGGCCAGTTACAAAGGGGGCGCCCTTTTGTTCGTTGAACGCGAATAAAGGCGTCAGAGTTGTCAAGTAGCAAGCTAGACGGCCTGGCAGGCTGAACAAAGGTATAAGAAGGAGCTGTAGCCCGTTTGTTTCTAGGAAGATCAGAGATCAATACAACCCTCTGCATGACCCTAGCTGTGTAGTCCGTGATAGTGACCGTACAGTCCCCAGCCTTGATTCTTTCACTCTTCCCCTTGCTGGCGGCTTTGACATTGTATGTGGTAGTTGATTGGCTACCAGTCTGCTCCATGGTATACCAGCTACGCTTAACGCAATATGTCGGAATGTAACATCCTTTGCTATCTCGATTAATGGCGGAATGTAACACCCCTTACTATCTCGATTAATGAATTATCCTACCAATCCCTGCATTTTATATTAACGAAAGTATTGCTCTAAACCCAACACAATCTGAATGAAGAATGTGCCATCAGCACATGGCAACCAATCACACTGGGATCTTCTTCACTTCCTTTTCCCGCTTTTGCTCCTCTTGATTCGCAATCCGCTCTCGCCACACTCTCTCAACTTCGTTGCGAATACCCCGCGAGTAGTCCGCCTCATCTTGGTGCAACTCCTTGCACGAGTTGTCAAACTCGGAGAGAGCGCTATCGAGGTAATTTTCTTCGGCAACACCTCCATTTACACAAGAAGCTTTATGCAAATTCTGAATCAGTTGTTCCAAAGCCAAAAATGGTTCTCGGTTTGGAAGCAGTCCCAGTGCGGTCCATGGCACACTGCCGAGACGATGAGTATCGTCAACACCGATGCAAGCCTGTATGATACTCTTGTATTTCTTGTCGTTGGCCGCCACCGTGCGTGTGCTATATGGGCCGAGAAAGCTCATTGATTCTGGTTGAAACATTTGATCCACGACGGTCAACCAAAGCTCAGCCAGGGAACCGTACACCAGGATTCCGAGGAAGCCTAGCTGCATGTAGCCCGTCATGTTGACCATGTTGGCAACCGAAGCGAGAGCTGCCAAAAGACCGGTGATCATCCAAGCCCAGTGGACTAGTTTATTATGCAGTTTGTTGTCCGCAAACCACCATGATGTGCGAGCCCATCTCTCCATAGTCTCCTGTGTGCCTTTAAAGATCACCCAGCCGCCCGCTGGCCGCTCATAAATGGCAAAAACAATTTCATCATCTTGTCTGATGTTCAACTCTGCCTTCCATGTATCCGATTCAACTAATTGGCAGAACGAGACTGCGGTCGACGCCAGCCAATGTAATAAATAAGTCCCAAAAAGCACTATACCCCAAATATCGTTCAGCAAGACGCTGAATACCAGTCCGCCTGACAGTAATAGCCCCATAACAAGCTCAGTGAGTCCAAAGATTATTTTGCCAAGAAGCCATTTCATTCTGTATCTCGTGTTGGCGTGTTGCGACTCCGAGACAACATATTTCTCCGCTAATGCCCTTCTTCCCGGCCGCAAAAGTGAAACAATAATAATGTCGTTCCTTGGGTGCATTGACGGGCGAAATGCCAGCGAGTCGACGAAGCTCGATTCACTGCCGCTCAGGGGTAGTGTGGGGAACAAGTTGATTACTTTGCCAATTGTTGACTTGACGTCGAGATTGTCCACGTTGCCCATAAACATTTCCAACCCGGGATGAATAGAGCGGTAATTGCGTATAAAATGGCCCACGAGTACAGATACAGGCACAGTTGCTGCGCCAACCTGCATGAGATGCGGCCATCGCAGTCGCTTGGCCTCGGAGCGATGAGGCTGAGAATAGAGCCTTGATGCACTCACTGAAGCACGCGGGTTCCAGAGAATCGCGAGGACTGCAAGCGGGTCGAAGGACACAGATTCGGATGTCTTGAGACCTGGTGTCACATCACCTTTGCTCCAGGGAAGAGTGGCCGAGGCGAGGGACACTATGGAGAGCCATAGCAGGACTCTTGAAAACATTTTGGCATATTAGTATTCACTGGGAATGGCTAATGAAGTAAGATGTCAATATTTGGCGAGTTGGAGAAGTGTCCAGTTTGTCATTTTCCATCTTCATGCTGTAGGATTTAACGCGTTTTACAGGGGTGTCAGCTGAATACAGGCATTCATCCAATAGAGACGATCAATAAACACAGCATAACATTAGCTGAACATGCAGCAAGACAAACCCCGCGCGGCCACCGGATGCAAAAAGCAATGATTTTCTGGGTTCTGCTTTTGCCACGGATTAAACACATACATAGGTACTCATCTAGTAATATCGTGTGCAACATTCGACCACCATGTCGCGTCCATTTCCTGTCTTAGTGCTAACCGTCAGAATAAGGACCTATGAAATATGTGCTTCAGAACTCACAGCGTATGGCGGGCATTCCATAATATAATAGAAAATGAAGAAACGTTGGCTATTGTCGTACAACTCTCTCAAATTGATTATAAGTAAATACACATGTACCTATTACCATGCCATAACAGTTGAGATTATCGTAGCCTGGAGTTTTGACAGCCTCGTCCTGAGCGCCACACTTCTCCCGCCACATATGGTGGGGTATCCATGGCTAAGCCGTCAGCCTTGCTCAGATCAGCAAATTGACCCCTCCAAACCATTCAACGATTCTCACGGCCATTTTGGTGCCTCGAATTCTGGGAGCGATTGAGAGCGTGCAGCCAAATACTCCCCAAAACACGCTCCTCATGAATCGCCAAAGACCTCGCCTTAAGAATGGGGTTGATCTCCAGCTCCAGTCGGCCTTTCAAGACGGCAACTGGCCCGTTGTGATTCGCCTAGCGGAGAAGCGAGCCAAGACGCTCAACGATCAGTACTATGAGGTGAGCTTGACGATTCCGGGCCGTGGGTGTTGAGGCTCTCTGTCACAAAAGTACCAGGCTGACCAGCTGGTAATTACACGATACAGGCCGTCAAAATCTGCGCCGAGAGCCAGCTGGATGATCCCGCTGCCAAGTTCGCTGCGGTTGCTGCAGTCTGGAAATTTGTCAAGGAGGGAAGCACTGTCAAAGACGTAGATGCTATTGACTTGCTGGAATGGGCCACGACGAATCTGCTAGACCAGGACGACTTTGCCGAGACGCTGGGTCCGTTGAGAGTGCGCGCTGTCAAGGCTGCCCCGAAGGACAAGTTTGCCGCAACTCGATGTCTCGAATCATGCTTGCTTCACTGGGACCTGGCCAGCGCTCAACAGGTAAAGCTCCGGCATCCTTTATTCTTGCTGGCCGATACACGGCTTTGAGATCGTTCGAGGGAACTGACAGGATGTAGATTGCGGCCATCATCGACCGCTCTTTTCCACAGGACAGGGACATGCTGTTCTGGAACATTGTAGTCACGCACCTTCTCTCTGTAAGTCATAGTTTTGAGCGAGTCGATCTTGCTCTCAAAAATGTGCGTGTGCTCGCTGCTAACTTGAGCATAGATGAGTCCTCAAACCTCACCCGATAAGAGGAAACTGTACGGTACATTGGCCCAAAAACAGATTGAGCGAGCTGCCCAAGTCACAGAACAGGTATTGTTTTTACCTCTTAAAATGCCGTCATGTCAATTCCAGTTCTAATTGTCGCTTTGGTACCAGGCTGAAGCAAACTCAAGCGAGGCAGCAGCCAAGCCTACCCCGCGACGTGTCAAGACCGAAGAAGAGACTCTCTTGCTCTACGACATTGTCGAGACACATGGAACCCCCCAAGACTTTCTCAAGCTCATCTCCAGTCCTGTATTCTCTCCGGCCGCGCAATTTCGTCAAGGCCGAAAAGAGGTGGCCCTGCGCGCAATTGCCAAGTTCAGACGAGATGGCGACTGGCTTGCCGTGTTCAACCTTTGCAGGGATTGTCTCACTGATTGCGATGCTGATGGACAATTGACTTTGCTCGCATCTGACATTGCTGTGTGGCGGCATATCATTGATGCTGCAGGCCATATCAAGGATACCGACCCAGAGTGAGTGATGTGCCCCTCGAACCTAACCATCCACAACTGAAAGTGTACTAACTTCCTCACCTTGAGATCTACGAGCGTTATTCAGAAACTTCTTGCAAAATTATTATCGTCTGAGCACATGCGACCTATGTACAGACGCAATATCTTACTGGCAAGAGTGTTGGCAGTATTCAAGCTTGGTCCTAGTGATGAAAGTGACGTGCTGAACGGTCGTCCCTCATCACTACGACTTCAAGAGCTGATTCACTACATTGACGATCAGTATACTAGCCCTGCTTGTTTCAGTGATGTCAAGACATTGATGGAAAGCCTGAATGCGAATGGCTTGAAGTATCTCGCGTTTGATCATTTGCCTCGACTGGCAGAGGGCGATGAGAAAAGCTTCAAGGCAGCTTTCACAAAATTATTGGCTCTGAAAACACAGTACCTGCTATTGACAAACCGGAAAACGAAATCCAGAGGCCAAGATCAACAGCTCCAATGTACCGTCTGTGAAGCCGCGGTGAAGACAGCGTTGTGCAACACTTGCCTCTCGCGACTTTCCGAGGCAAGTGTGACGTTTTACGACTCAATTACGAAATCCGATGGCGACAACTCGAAAATCAAGACCGAGGTGCTCCCAGAACTTGCAATACTGATTGCTTTTGCAGCCTCAATCTGGCTTTCGACGGCCCTGCACAGACTGGTCAGCCACTGGAATCAAAGGCAGCACGTCATCTCATTCGCGCTGCTCTCTTACTGGATGACCAGCTCGCACAGAATCCAGGTCACAGTCAGCTATCTCTTCTTTTGACACAACTACACATACGTCTTGGTTCAGCCTACAGGGCCGCCGATGTTTGGGATGTTATTGGCGTCAAGCGTACCATCATCGATTCTCTCGGGCCCGTTTTCTACGACCGCCTATCAACCATTGCCCCTGCGCTGCTATCATCTTATGATAGTTGGGGAAGCCATCTCATGGACCTTTTGCAATCTCACTATCAAATATCATTGAAGCTCAGGATGCCTCGGCGCTTGGTCGATGCATTTGAGTCAGGAAGCTACAGCAGCGTGATGGGAATACCAAAGTATATTGATCGCCTTCGGATGAGCTGTACACGTGCAATGAGCCTAGCAGAGGCGAGAAGGATCGAAAGACTCTTGGGACAAACATCACATGAGTTGGATTCAGATCCGCGATTCAGTACGTTTTTGTATTTTCCGCACTCGTTGAAACATTGCGTAAACTGACAATGTATACAGACGAGGTGGATGATGAATCACATCTTATCCAGACAATTGACTATGGATCATTCCCATCCTGGAACAGCAGTACAATCCAACCGATGCATCTTAATCTCAGGCTTGGACCAGCCCCATCAGTAAGTGAAGCACTGCCTACCCAACCCCCGTCTAACATTCAAGCCGATACTAACAACCTCTAGAATCGCCGTTGCCACTTGTCCCTGTTATCCGAAGCATTCCATGAACTGCTAACCTATAAACCTCCCGCTAGCTATAAATTATCGGCCGGGAGCTTGGAATATGATCACATTTATGTGATCGAGACATTGGCACGCCTCAGTAACTCTTTCCCGAAGTTCTTGACCGGCCCAGATGATGAAATGACTCGATCTGAACTTTTGTACTTTGAGGCCGTCAGTCTCATCTGTACCTTGATGTCTCTATGTGTCGATTTTGATCGATCTTCCGATAGCTCCGACGCTTTGACTCATATCATCGATGCATTGAAGCTGGTCCTGGCGAACCAACGAGATCAGATATTGCACGAGAAAGAATCTTCAATAGATCGTACGATTACAATGCTGGGCTCGATGCACAACATAACGATGCTTCGAGACACGACGGCCGCGATTAAGCTAGGTTCTCAATGGATATTGAGCCACAATGAGAGGGAAAAGGCGCGAGATAGGTCAGGCAAGAGCGGCCTTCCCAAGGACTTGGCTGCTCAATTCAAGGACTTGCAGGCAACTGCCGAGGCGAGTATCAAGGAAGGCCAGGGCTGGATCTCAGAGCTCAAGACGGAAGTCATGTCAAGAGATTTTGAGCCTAAGTTGAAGAGATGGCTTTTAGATGGTGAGCACGAGATTAAGAGCATTCTCAGCATGGATTCGCTGCCTGCGCTGATTGATAGCTGGCAATCAAACGTCAAAGGTTGGCAGCAGGTGAAATGGGCATAATTGTACATTCAGCAGCGTGGCTTGGATGAGCGATGTATGTATGGGCGTGTACAGTGTAGACCGAAGCAATTGTCGACTCAGTAGATAGAGAATTAGCAGCCATGGCTAACGTGCATAAACTGTACGCATGACGACAAAGAACCGTCATCAGTCATACATGGATTCTACCTTTTTTGAATCTCGCCATCTTTTGAAGATGTCTTCTACTCACAAACAAGGTCGTTTACTCAAACAGAATATGGCTTCATCTATTTCCTATTCAAATCCGAGCGCTTTCCTAGCCCTTCCGCTAGAGATTCGTCGACAGATCTACCGATATTGTATCCCACAAAAGCCTCTCATTGACGTTTCTAGTGGCGTGTGCCGTAAAAACCGCTTCGACTGGTCCGAAGAACTAAATGAGCACCATCATCAAGACTCGGAGGAGTTTGGCGACATCCCTTTCATCGAGATTGAACAGGGCGAAGAGAGCGAGTCTGAAACTTCGATGGATTGTGGTAACAATAGGATCAGGCACGAGCTCTATCCGAGTAGTCGGAGAGCATTTCCCGGCCTGCTTCTCTGCTGCCGACAAATCACTGAGGAGGTGACGGATATATTATATGACGATGCTACGATGTTAGTCGGGCTTCACAGTACTGGCCAAACTAAACTCGCCAAGTTGCCCAAGGCAACAGAGAAAATACGCAAAATGATTCTCATATTACGGCCGACTCCAGCTTTCTACAATCCGGATTTCCGAATGGACCCGAATATTTGGAATAGTATTCTTGGTAACCTTTCGATACTCGGGATTATTGCGGAGCAGCCCTCTAAAACCGAATCGCCTGAAAAAGAGTCGGACGATGCCCTCGAGAAATGGATCACGCGGATAACACCTATCTGTGATTACATAGGCCGGTCTCTTGGTAGAGGAGCCGAGGTCGTGGTGGATGCAAATGATGAAGAAAATACGGTAAAGGTATTGGGAAAGGCAATACCAGGGCGCTGTCGCTTTCAGAACTTTTCAATGGCCGACGTTATATTCAGAAGAGGGAGATACTCTCTGGAGTCTCTAGACTGGAATGATGTCGATGATGGTTCTGTTTTCGTGTAGGTGTTAGTCGAGTTGATCTTATCATTGAGCCTTCAATGTGTTCTGACTCGTTACTCGTCCTTAAAATTATCAATCTCAAAAGACTTAACACAGCCGCAAAGCTCAATTTACTCGACAAAAGGAGAAAAAAGCAGCCGCCAAGCGCCTGAAACGGGCCTCGTCATTTGCATGTGGAGTGAACATCACAATCGAGGGCGGGCCCCTTTTTTCTTGGCGCATTGATTGCGCGTACATGCACGTCACCACCGGCATTTTTTCGTCTTTTCAACCGGCGATGGCTGCAACTAATAATGCTCGTTGAATCCTATCTGTGCGAATAGGATCTTTTAAAGGGCAAGAAATGACCTATAACCTTCGGAATGTGGGATGCAAGAGGCAGATTCGTCGCGTGGAAGATTGATTACTGTGCTAACAAGACCTCACAAAGTCCGTCTAGAGCATCCAGATCCATCCCGGACAGGGTTCCGTCCTTTCTTCCCCAGCTTCACTTCATCCCTGGCATTCATCAACGGTTGTCAATTATACTCGTCCCGGTTTTGAGGGGGTTTGGCAATTATAGCGTCTTTTTTTTTCGTCACCAGTGCCAACCCCGGCTATCACGGCCTTGAAACGGCCGGCACGCGCGTCCTCGCCTGGTTTATCGCATCTGTGGAGCAACAGACATTGCGGGCTATCAAACGCAAAATCGGAACATTTACGTGCAAATTAGATGTCAAAGATTCAAGATGCAATCTGCTAGGGGCAATATTGAAACAAGATGATGGTGCATGTATTGGCATTTGCTAGTATGGGTATCCCTGGAGGATTCCCCTAACATTGACACTATGTAGACCAGCAAGGAGGTGATGGAGGGTATTATATCTAACAGTCTGCTATATTCCATAATCAGATTTAGCAGAACAAATCTCCGATATCCATATATACTAATACTCTCAGTCTATCTCTACAATACCCTCCTAAAAACAGACCAGCACGTGTCTAATACGGGTCATGACTGTTGCATGATCCCAGGATGCTCATCACGCGCTGCCACTCGCCGATTTCACACAGAGGTATAACACTCATTGTCTTTGTGTCCACTGTGTTTCTCCTCACTCTACTCGCTAAAAGAGAGCACAACAGAGGCACAAGACAATATGAGCTCCCCTTTGACTTAGGCATTGCGATTTCAGCACAGGATGGCTTCCACTCGGTTAAGCCTTGTGCTTCAGAGCTGGATTATCTGAGGCGCAAAGAGTATGGCTTGACTCGAAATGTCATATTTCGCAAGCGTTGCTTTCGGGGTGTCTATAGCTCGGATGACGATTCACGAGACAAGGTCTCCGAAGTCGACAGCCCACTATTGGGATCAAGGGCGGACATCTTGGACCTCGACGATCAATGCAGAAGAATCTCAACATCAGATACACCTGATCAAGTTGCATCCTGTGAACCCATTACGCTTCAGGTAGCAGAGCCATATCCCGTGGCGGATCTTTCCAAGGTCATAGTTGGCGTAGCGACGACGCTCTCTCGCTTGCAGGACTCAGTCTCTCAGTTTTCTCATTGGATGTCCGGAACGGGTGCGCTTTTCCTTGCGATTGTTGTTGACGAATCCGTTACGGACGACGACCTAGACTCTCTGGAGTCGATGTACGACAGCCACGATATGAGCCTCACAGCTATCCGGCCGTGGAACTGCTCCTTCGACGTTAATGAGCAACATTTTGCCATCATTCGCGATCTAGTCGATTACGCTACTCATGACACCCAGTGGGCTGTCATCATCGACGACGATACCTTCTTCCCGTCCCCATACTCAATCACACAACTCCTTGCCAACTACGATCCGAACGTGCCAACATACATTGGAGGCCTCACCGAAAGTCCGGGGGCGGTGGAATACTTTGGCGTCATGGCCTATGGAGGAGCTGGAGTCTTCATGAGCATGCCCTTGATGCAGCAGCTTGATTCTCATGTGGATGACTGTCTTGCCGAGAGCCTCACGAGAGAAGGCGACGGGCTACTGAGCAACTGCATACACAACTATACACAAACGGAGCTGACGGCTATCCCCGCGTTATACCAACTTGACATGAGAGGGGACATGAGCGGGTTTTACGAATCAGGTGTTTTCCCACTGAGTCTGCATCACTGGAAGTCATGGCACCAAGCGCCAGTGGACAAGATGGCCAAGATTGCCGATTTCTGCGGAGATTGTTTCCTGCAACGATGGAGATTCGACGGGGACACTGTCCTCGCCAACGGATATAGTATCAGCGTATATCAAGACGGCATAAGCCAAGCCGACATGGACCTCATCGAGGGAACATGGGAAGCAGCCATGAACTACGAAGGCACCATGGGCAAGATGAGAGACAAGACGGAGGAGGGCAAGAAGAAGAGCTACCGGCTGATTGACGCCGAAGAGGTGGACGGTAATCTGCGGCAAGTGTTTCTGCACCACGGAGTTTCGGATCTGGATTACGATGGCGAGGAGGAGGCGTTGGATGAGGTTGTGGAGATTTGGTGGGAGTTTACGAGAGACTGATTACATTACATGGGCATGGATCGAGCGGGCATTTGGTGCTAATTGGGCGTTCATTTTCTATTGGTACGCTTGATCGATGAACCGATTGGCAAGGATAGATGAGGGTAAAGGTTCCCGGTGATGGGAGTTTGACGGCGTTTCGGGATCATGGATATCGTAACATATGTACCTACCTACATGTAGGTATTACACAGCTATCTTATACACAAGATATTGTAACGCAGCCGGGCATCTCACCTCGGCGTCATACTGTGAGCAGCAGGCTAGATAAGACTAGGCAGTAGACGTGAAACCTCTCCGAACAGCATCCCATTTGATGCTACCAAGAGAATGCCGTTTGCATGTATATATCTGATTTCCGGAGAAGTGGAGGAGGACAAGATAACCCCATTCTTCAATCTCGACGCTATTTGCAAGAGTGAATGAAGATGGCCGGATCGGATTGGCGGGGTTGAAAGAGATCTGTGGAGATGGTGGCTTTTTTTGTGTAGTGGTATTGCCTATATCGGGCAGGACGAACGAGAGAAGGGCTTTTCCCCTGTAGATTCAGACTAGGCATTGCATGGTACATGTAGTCTGGCGTTGTCAACACCATACCTGGACAGCGGCGACAGTTATGAATACTCGTAGGTATGTGTGATGTTGAAGGTATAAATACCAGCAGATCAGCTACTGATGATTGCAGGTATTTGAAGGGCGTTCTTTAGGCGGATTTACATGCTTGTTTCTTCTTGTTTCCTTTCTAAGAAGCAGAGCGCAATTAAACCATGGACTCACTCCTGGGGTTTCTTCCCGGTGATCTCACCAGGACGATCACAATGTCCCCTGTGCTGGTGGCGCTTGGAGTCGTCTTGGCCATTATAAGCGCAGTATACACACTTGTAAGAAACATCCCAGCTGATGTATACGATAGGCTTGCAAATTATGCAGTCTCTGTTCTGATGAGACGACACCAGCTAACGCCACCTCGTTGGACATACAGACATCATCAAGGCGCCGTAACGGCTCAGCATCTAGCCCTCAACGACCTGCGAAGGAATCATCTAAGGATTCTTTAGAGATTAAGCCGTTGAATGGCCTGGACTACAGGGCAGTTGAGCCCACCCAATACCGACCATTCAAGCCCATATTTCACATCACCATGGGTAGGTCAAGTCTCCGTACATGTATATACATGTATAAGGATTAAACTCACGCAAACAAAAGCCCTGCAAGCAGATTCGCCCTCAGAGCTCATCACAATCGACTCGGAATACCTCGACAGAGTCTCCCTCCGCCGCCAAATCATCGCCCAGCACGGCGACATGGTTCATGCCTGTCTCCCCGCCGGCGTCGAGGCCGTCCGTGAGCTCCACCAGTTTCTCCTCCGAGATTACCTGCCGACCCGCTTCCCAACCATGTTCCGGCTCCGTGACGAGGGCCAGCATCTCGACAACCTCGTCACGGGCCGGTCATTCCCCACGGCGACACCGGAGGATGCGGCGGCGGCGGCGGCGGCGCTGCGAGTGCTGGGCGAGACGGTGGAGGAGGACATGTTTCTGCTGATGGGCGAGCCGGAGGGACACCGGGCGGTGGCTTTTCTGTGCTGTTTTCCGTCGGGCTTTGATCCGTCGACAAAGGTCGGGAAGCTGCTAAGGGAGATTCACACGCCGGTGCCGTCGTACGACAAGATTGGGCCGAGCATGGAGCGGTTTTTCAGCAAGATTGAGGTGGGCAAGAATGTGAAGCGGACGAATGTGAGTCTTTTTTTGTGACATTTTTACTACTAATGTTTCTCCTTTTCACTCCCTTTTGATTTATCATGCTGGAGCTCGAGGTTGGATACATGTATGATTAACCAATGGAGATACTACTATAGTGGTCTATGCAAACGCACAGCGACTTGTTCCATTACGACAGACACGACCAGCACAAGAGCGACGAGCCGGTGACTTCCGAAGAAATAGACATGAGCAAGGTGTGTTGGTTGGCTTTGCCCAAAACCGGGATCCCAATGTCTCGCATATACGTGTATTTGATAGCTGACCTGAAATCTCCATTCTCCCCCCAGACATATGCCCGCATCGAGCTCCAGACGCTCAGCAGGCTGCCCAAGACACGGGCCATCCTCTTCTCCTTCAAGACATATCTGTACCCGGCAGAGAGCCTCAAGAAGGAAGGGCTGGGGCTGCAGGTGGCGGATGCAATCGAGGGCCTCAAGACGGGCAATGCGCCGGGCATGTGGAGGTACAAGGGCGCACCGCAGTGGGGAGAGCCGATTTGCAAGTACCTGCGGTCTTGATGGTGATGTGAAGCAGGGAGTTGGAATACACATATGTAGCGCACAGTAACATCAACCGCATACATATGCATGCACACTTTTGTATATTTATTTAAATACAGTATGCAGTGTCTGTGTTTTTTTGAAAATGATTCACTGGATCAATCAATGCTATTAGATGCCCAATATCCGCGAGATTACATGCTAATGCACGCATCAGCTAGCCATATGTACAATCATGCGCCTTGCAGCTCACCGACCAGCCACAGTAACAGCCACGCGGAACACAACAAGACTTCAATCAGAGATCAGTGAGAGTTTATAACTGAAGCCTGTGCAACACATTCAGCGCTTAACTTTGGATTGATAGATTTCAACGCGAATGCTTGAGTACCTGGAGCCTATGAGACAGAGAAACTCGGCTTGCAGCAAGCAAATACTCTCCATTGTTGACCAATTGTTTAGCGCCCAACAGGCTAAGGTACATGTACATAAACTGCCGGTCAACCACAGCTGATCTGACAGTGGAGGACAGACAGTTTCCATTGCTCGGCTGACATGTACATGTACTGATCCAAGCTGCTGTCTCGTGCGGCTTATCTCAATAATATTCACGCGTTCTGCTTATCTCACATTGATACAGAATTGCACCATTATCCCTCAGTCAATCTGCAACCTTGAATCCAAATCTTGTTTGTGTTTGCTGTCCCATGCCCACACACCGGCAGTTGAGTTCAATCGATCACAAAATCGTAGGTGCAGCAGCCCACTGACTGCCCTAGCATTCGCACCTGAACCGCCCTGTCGCCCCCTGTAAAAAACCGCCTGCCGAGCCCAATCAAGCGCCCTGTCGCTCCAGAGGGCTGACGCTAAGCCGCAGCGGCTTTTGGCCCTTTGGACCTTTGGAGAGCCTCGTGATCCACCTTTATCCGTCGCACGGGGAACGTCACCGCACCCGCAACGTACCGACCCGAAAACCGCCAGCGCAGAGAAGCATCAGAATCCGACCGAAGCCCTTGGATCTTCGTTGTTGCTGCATCTTTTGCCCTCTCTGCCTCTGCTGCGTCGCCTGAAGCTGCTGCATCTCCGTCGTGTGCTTCTGCTTCTTCTGCTAAACCCGCCCAGCATCGACGCATCCGGCCAGTGCGTGCCCCGCGTGCAACGAGCGCAGAAGAAACAAGTTGGAAAAAAAAGCTGGACAAAAGACTTGAAGCTGCGAATCGAAATCTCCATCGGGCCTCTGCCTCCAAACCAGCATCCGCGCAACCCGCAAGGCTATGCTCTGAGACCGCTGAGCTGGTGCGCGCTCCCGTCCTGTCCGTCTGTCGCTCCAGCCTCGTCCGTCGCCTCTTTTTGCCCTGCTCTGATCCGATCCGAAACTGAAGCTCGTCTGCTCTGTTGGCGTGTAGCGCGCGCCGCTCCACCTCTTTTCGCGCGACAAACCCCCGAAGCCTGACCTGACCAAACAGGCCTGTGCATCACGCGGCCAACATGAGTCTCCCATGTGCGTTTCTGTCTTGTCTTGTTTTGTTTTCTACGAATCTCTCTTTGTCTTTGCTGCAGTCAATCCCTGTTTCCTTTCCCATCCTCCGTCTCCCTTTAATTCGCCGACTTGACCTTGCTCTTCTCCATCCATCCCAATGGGGCCAATCAACGTCCCGAATCGAATCGGTGACAATGGCATCACATCCGATGGCTAACAAAAGCATCTGCTGCAGTGTCCTCCGACGAGAACAAGCGCTATACCGACATCATTGATGACATCCTCTCCACTGCTGATCTCGAGACCATCTCGCGCAAAAAGGTCCGCCAGGGCCTAGAGAATGCTCTAGGCGGCAAGGACTTGAGCGAGCAAAAGGCAAGCAAACAAAAAACACGGAGAGTAAATCAAGCATGCCCTAGCTCTAAACTAACCCGCCGGGTGTGTTCTATAGGATGCCATCAAGAAGCTGATAGAGGAGCGCTTCGACGCCGTCTCTGGCGCTGACCAGGGCCCTTCTTCCATACCCGATGCCCCGAGCAACAAACGGTCAGCCACCAACGGCACCTCGTCGCACGATGACCCCTCTGCATCCCCCGAGCCGGCCAAGAAGAAGACCAAGCGGTCCTCGTCCACCGAGGATGCCGACGCCCGCCTGGCTGCTCAGCTCCAGGCACAGGAAAACAGACTCGCGAGGAGCCGTACCACCCGCGGCGGAGGCGACAAGGCGCGATTGGCCAAGAAGAAGAAGGCCCCGCGCAAGAAGAGCGCCAAAAAGGTCGGCGACGACGATGACAGCGAGGTGGACGCCAGCGGAGACTCTGCTCCCAAACGCAAGGCTGGCGGCGGCTTCCAGAAGCCCTTTATCCTGAGTCCTACCTTGTCAGAGCTGTGCGGTGAAACCCAGGTAAGAGCATAAAAAGAGGAATTGGTTTGGATTATGTATATGTGATGTGCACTCTGTACTGACCGATTCTTCTTCTTCCCCCTTTCTCTAGCTCTCTCGTCCTCAAGTCGTCAAGAAGCTGTGGGAGCACATCAAGGCCAACGATCTTCAAGATCCCAAGGACAAGCGCCAGATTCGCTGCGACGAAAAGATGCAGGCCGTGTTCAAGCAGGCCAAGGTGGACATGTTTCGCATGAACAAGGACATTGGGAGCCACCTCTACCCGGTGGAGGAGTAAAAGGGTGTCGTATCTGCCCTGCTCCCTAAATCACTCTACTCTACATCATATCATTATCATTATCATCACTTGAACCGGTAGCACCCAAGACAAAAGGCAAACAACCTTTTGTCACATGCAGTGGGGTTCTGGCGCCCGGTGGCGTATTCGGGGTTTTTTCACAAGGTTGGTTTATCATCTGTCATCTTTCAAGTACAATTTCTTTGGGAGGGAGGGATGGATGGACGAAAGGTGGAGGAGGGATAGCAACGAAATCAACTGGGTTTTCAAAGTATCGGAAACGGGACGGTGGAAGGGAACTAGGGCAAGATGGGAATCTCGATCGACCCATGGTGTTTTTAAGCTGTGGTTGGGTTACAATTTTTTGAAACTTTCAAATCCTTTGGCGTTCGATGACAATCAAGGCCCTGAAAGGAGAAATATATCAAGTGCATTTGATTTGAGGAGTATGCATACAGTGTCTGTGATGATGGTGATTGACTTCCATATATCCGTATGTGCTGCTACTGTACATGAGGCAAGGGAGATGTGGGTGGGTACTACGCCAAGCAGATGATATTAAAGCTGCATGGATGGTTCTATCTTATACGTGTAAGTGATGCTTAATGTTCTATACGTGTATTTCCCCAGGGCTATGTGTGGCTGTGATTAAATCCCAAGAAATGAAATGATTCCACATGGCCAACCTCCTTGCCACCAGATATCGTGGCCCAAAGGGGGAATTACATGTAATCAATCCTGAGGACTTATTATACATGAGTATATGTAAAGCATCTTGCAAGGCACACGTCACTCCACGGACAATTCAATCAGTCATGGAAATGTGACACAGAAAGAAAGTCGTCGAAATGCCGGCCCGTCAGCCTCACTCTATTCTCCGATCCCTCCATTAACTCTCAGCCTCAGGGGACTACTAATGAATGCAGCTTGGCCGAATGACTCCCATTCTTCGGATAGGCGAAATTGCTCCCAAACAGCAGCTGAGTCATCAGGCGGACAGCTCGGAGCTTGATTTGGCAGCACAAAAAATCCAAAAACACACACAAAAAAACAGCCTTGCTGGGCGAATTCCGCGCCGCTGATTGGCCCGCGCCAGCTCCAGGGTAACAAAACGCCCCGAAACCAGGCCTTAGCAACTTGGGTCCCCCCAATTGCGCCTGCCTCGTTTGTACAAAACCCCCCCAAAAGCTGGAGGGGCCCAAAAAGAGAGGCCAAAAAATCGCAGCCAAAACTTTTGTGACGAGCGCAGACAAACGGATCCTTTTTTGTCATCTTCAACTTTCAATCGTTGCGTCTTTTTGCCACTGTTTGGCTGTTTGCAGGCGTCCCAACATATTTACATACATTTTATCATATAATCTTTTGGCGACGTTTGACATTGTCATTCTTCTCCTGTTCTTCCCACGTCGATCCATCCAGCTTCTGTGGGGGGAGCAGCAGCAACAACAGCAACAGCACCGACAGCTGAATTACGGCTTTGATCCAGAGGGGCGAGACAAGACAACAACAGCCTTTGTAGACACGCATAGACACGAATTCGACAAACATCTCCCATCACATCGAGATTGTCTCTACGGAGACTTGCGACACGCATCCCACATCGAATACGCATACGCATACGCTTTCATCACAAGCATCCACCATGTCGAGTGCTGAGGGAGCATCTACAACCACCGGCCGAAGCGACGGCGGCTCTAGAGGACGTGGCCGTGGTGGAGGAGGCGGAGGCGGAGGCGGAGGAGGAAGAGGAAACCAGGGCCAGAATCGAGGCGCCAAACGAGGAGGAAGAGGCGGCGGCGGCAATCGAGGACAAGGACGAGGGCAAAAGGGCCCAGATTCAGCTTCAGCTACCACTGCTACATCCGACGCTGCTAGCCAAGCTGGAGTTGCGGCGCCGGCAACTGGGATCAAGGAGAACAAGGCTGCCTTGGCGACTGCTCCAGAGCCCGACGACGATGACGATGCCGAAGTCTGCTTCATCTGCGCCAACCCTGTTGCCCACCACTCCATTGCGCCGTGCAACCACAAGACATGTCATATCTGCGGTCTGCGCATGAGGGCGCTGTACAAGACCAAGGACTGTGCCCACTGTCGTGTATGTTGATCTTCTTCCATTCATTTACCAGTTCCATCGAAATGTACCTATACTAACACACTTCTATAGACGTCAGCTGCGTTTGTCATCTTCACCGACGATGCCGAAAAGAGATTCGAAGACTACACAGACAAGGACTTCACCACTACCGACAGCAGCATCGGCATCAAGTACACAAACGAGGACATTGTCGGTGACACCGTCCTCCTGCTGAGATACAACTGTCCAGACGAGTCGTGCGACTTTGCCGGCCTGGGCTGGGCCGATCTGCATCGCCATGTCAAGTCGGCGCATCGCAAGCGCATGTGTGACCTCTGCACACGCAACAAGAAAGTATTCACCCACGAGCACGAGCTGTTCACCGATAAGGAGTTGGAGAAGCACATGCGCCACGGTGACGACAAGCCGGGCGCTGCCGATCAGACGGGCTTCAAGGGCCATCCCCTCTGCGGCTTCTGCGGCGAACGTTTCTATGACGATGATAAGCTGTTTGAGCACTGCCGCATGAAGCACGAGCGTTGCTTCCTCTGTGATCGCAGGGACTCGAGACAACCCCATTATTTCCTCAACTACGAAGAGCTGGAGAAGCACTTTAAGAAGGGCCACTTTTTGTGCTCTGACCGGGGATGCTTGGAGAAGAAGTTTGTCGTCTTCGAGTCTGAGCTGGATATGCAAGCGCACAACCTCGCCGAGCATGCCGGCAAACACGTGGGCCGAGATGCCAGGCTTGTCGACATCTCTGCCTTTGATATCCGCCAATCTTATCAACATGAAAGACGTGGAGGAGGAGGTGGTGGAGGTGGAGGTGGTCAGCGAGATGGAGAAGGACGAGGAGCGCGAGCAAGAAGAGGAGGCAACAGGGGAAGGGACCCCAACGAAGACAGCATATTGCCCACCGTATCATCTACCGTTCCTCTGCGGAGAGACGAACTCGCGTTCCAGCGGCAGATGGCCATCGTCTCGGCACCCTCAGGCTCCAACCGGACGTTCCGTGGCCAGCTATCGGCCCCTACTCCTGCTCCTGCTCCTGCTCCTGCTCCCTCTACCGCCCCCGTAACCCCCACTCTCGCACCAACACCAGCTCAAGCTTCGACAGCTCGGAATGCTGCTCAGGCACCATCAAGGCCCCGGAGCGTTGGTCCAGGCGCCGGCCCCGCTGCTCCCACGAATGCCATTGAGAATCTCAGCCTTACCGACACGGCCAATCTCTCGGCCGATGAGCGAGCTCGCCTCGTCCGCCACGGCAGCGTCATTGAGCGAGCCGCAAATTTGTTGGGCAACGACTCGCACAAGATGGCGGCATTCCGTAGCCACATCTCGACCTATCGCCAGGGAGGCTTCACAGCACCCCAGCTGGTCGAGGCCTTCTTCACACTCTTTGCCGATGTTTCCTCAACTGCCCTTGGAACCCTGGTACGAGAGTTGGCAGATCTGTTCGATGACAAGAACAAAGCCGACAGCCTGAGAAAGGCCTGGCAGGACTGGCGTGCCATCAACGAAGATTATCCTAGCTTGCCCGGCCTAGGAGGCATGCAAGGAGCAACGTCGAGCTCCAGTGGATGGGCAAGTGCCGCGGCCACAAACACAAATTTCACCGTCGTCGGTGCAAACCAACGAAACTCAACGAGGGTCCTGAAGCTGAAGAATAGCACTCGGTTAGGCGGTCCGGCACCCAACCCGGTGAGAAGTGTTCCCGGCTGGGTCCCGGCATCCTCATCCTCCAAACCGCCATCTTCATCAGCATTCCCCTCTCTACCGCCGCCGTCTTCATCATCATCAGCCGCCGCACGTGTGGCTTCCAGTTCATCTGCTCCATCTTGGACAGCCTCATCGTCCTCGCAGTCGACGCAGTCTCGGGGACGGGGACCTCCGCCACCCAACACCCGCGCCGAAGATGCTTTCCCTGCGCTCCCTGCGGCACCCAAGCCACAGACGACCATCTTTGGATACGGCAAGGGCCGCGGCGTGAGGCGAGATTTCGGCCAGCAGGAGTCGAATTTCCAATGGGGAGCTGCGCCTGCGTCGTCGTCTGCGGCGGCTGATGTCGAAGAGCCTGAGGATGCTGAGACGACAGGAGGCAAGGGAAAGAAGGGAGGAAAGAAGGGCAAGAAGCAGATTCTGGTGCAGTGGGGATAAACAAAAAATAAGGGAGAATGTCGCCGTTTTGTCTCACTTTCTGGGATACTGGGTACCTACTCATCTTTTCCATTTTGTATTATCCGTGCTTTCTTTTGATAGGATCTGTGTGAAAAGCACTTTGGCTAGGCGTTGGATTGGTTAATTTCCCAAAGCAGTCTGGATGAATGACTGAAGCGCTGTTGTGCTTCCCGTTATCGAAATGGGAATAAAAGCGAAATAAGACAGATGTATACAGATTAAAGAGACATGTCACAGCAGTCACGGAGTTGTTCATTTAAGAGCCATTGCATTGTATGATTGAAGCTGAAACTAATACAGTAAGAAAGAAAGAAAAACAAAAGGGAAAAAAATAAATCAAACGCTTTTATGCTGCCATATGCCATAACAAATACACGACAAAACCCGCTTAGCCATGCGACACACGACAAATATCTTTCAATTACAACAAGTTTTTCTCCTTTTTCCCATCTAAAACCCTTTTTCTTACCTCCTGATATCCCCTATAATCCAGCAGGCTCATAATACTCTCTAAATCGATCCGTATTCTCCCACTGGAGGTTATACACCACGTTCCAGCAAGTAAGCAACAACATCGGAAACTTGACCGTCCAATACGCAAGGTACCCATCAGGCAAAGACCCCACGCTGCGCTTCAGCGAGTCCGACATGTCCTCATAATGGTTCCGCTTATTGCGAAGGGCGCGCAGCAGATCGAGCAGCTTGTTACCAGTGTACTTGCGCTGCTTGCCGAGCGAATCGACAAACTCGCGTGTGAGCACTTTCAAAAAGTCTCCTCCAATGACGTCCGCCGCATGTCTCTCCAGCTCCATCAGGGCCGGCGACGGGGGGTCGCGGACCTCCTTCTCGAGGGAGTCCGAGACGTCGCAGAGGAAGGCTAGGCGCTTCTTAGGAGACCAGAAGAAAGGGTGAGCCATGACCTCTCGCGAGTCGGGTCTCTGCTTGGGAGCCGCCTGGAGCATCGAGGCAATCAGGTCCTTTGCCTCGTAGGCGAAGTCGCCCAGTGAGTCCAAGGGCTCGAGGTCATAGATGCCCTTTCGGATATTCACCTCCCGCATATATCTGTCACCACAATCAAAGGGGTGAGACCCGTTGGTCAGCACGTAGAAGAAGACAAGCCCAAGAGAGAAGATGTCAATGGCTCTTGTGGCCCGTCCTCCGTTTGGCGTGGTGGCGTCTCCAACCAGGATGGTGTGCGAGCCACTATGCGTACTACTATCCATGGCCGCAGGATTCTGTCCGTCGTCATCGAGAAGGAGTTCAGGGGCACGCCAACCGGACGTTCCAGCTGCCCGACCAGTCGTTGCTCCAAATGAAGATTGTCGATCCTCCAACTTCTTGCACAGACCAAAGTCAGAGACCAAGAGCCTGGGTCTGCCCTCCTTGTCCAGATTAACCAGGATATTCTGAGGCTTCAAATCTCGGTGAACAATGCGCAGCGAGTGTAGGTGACTGATGCCGTTGGTGATTTGATACAACACGCCGGGTAGGTCCTTTTGTCCAGCCTTGGCGAGATCGCCAAAGTGATAGGGCTTCTCAATCACGTCGGCCAATGAGGCGGCACAACGCTCCAGTGCAATGTAAAGGAAGTCACCGCGCTGTACTTGTGAGTAGTATCGGATGACTGCGGATATTATGTTAGTAACCTGGTGAATAAGAGCTGTCACAGGATGGAGTTAATATTTACCATTGGGGTGATCGTCACTCTCACGCAGCAACTTGGTCTCTCGAGTGGCAATGTCGTAGAACTGTATCGTCATTCTCTTGACGGCAACATCTCTGCCATCAAACTTGCCTGCAAAGACGACAGTGCCGTTGCTGCCCATGCCAAGCTCCACATCCGTGTCAACCTCGATATTACCCATGCTGATAATGGAGCCAGTGACGGCTTGCATGTCGTTGTAAATGGTCATGACATCGGGCTCCAGGCTTGGCCGATCGCCAAGCTTCTTTGCATTGCTGACAGCCTCGTCTACTGTCGTGAGGTCTGCTTCATCGTCACGCGATTGGGAGCCATCAGCAGGTCGAGCCTTTTTGTGTTTGACACCGCCACGGCGGCCTCTATGAGCCTTCTTCTTCTTCTCGGGGGCAGAACCATTGGAACCATCCTGTGATTGTGTATCCGGAGCAGCAGCATCCACCTGCTTAGCCACTTCCGGCTCTTTATCTTCTGCTTTATCGCTTGACTCTAATAACTTGGAAGGATCTTGAGAATCTTTGTCTTTGTCTTTGTCGTCCGCCTTGTTTTCTACCTTTGGTTTAGGCACTTCTTCCACCTTTTCATCTTGAGGTACAGTTCGCAGAGAAGAGAACTCGCCATCTTTGTCATCGGCAGATTCGTTTCCTGCATCAGCATCTAGAAACAAAAAGGGATAAACATCCTTGATTGTACCATGGGTCCTGAATCGGTTATACGATCGCCGAAGCTTCTTTTCATTGTATATCAATGAGCCGATCAAAAAGATGATGAGAACAGGGTTGCTGACGAAGTCGATAACACTGTTGGCAGCACTCTGCGGAAGAGCCTTGACCTTGGTTATAATGGTGGGCTCCTCCGAAACGATATTTGTCACGCCGTGAGCGTTGTTCGAGGCGTTTTCATTCTCCAAGTCGTCGTCATACTCATGATACTCGTTGAAAGGACCATCAGGAAGTGTTTCTGGTTGCCCCCGGTCGCCTCCCCGCAAGGGATTCAGAAAGTGAGTGCCCACCAGCGCCTTTGGGAACTCGGAGGCGTTGTTGGGATCCATCTCCCACCAGTCGCGTTGCGATATCTGAGCCATAGGAGCATCAATAATCAGCGGGTATGCCCGACCAGACAGCGCATACCAACTGCCACTTTCAGTCTGGTTGAGGAAGATGCTGTTGCTTCGCATCTTGGCAATAGTCTCGTCGCGCGTTGGCATGGGAGGCTGAGGAAGAGCAACAAGTTCCGGGTTGCTCTCTACCGTCACTTCCCAAGATCGGCAAACATCGAAAACGCGGGCCACGGGAGACGAAAATTTGTTGCTGAAGAGAGGCATGTCATTGTCCGTCCGGGAAGAATCGAATGCGTAAACCCTGCCGTCGTGCTGACTGGTGATGTACTGTCCATCCATGGAGGCATGGTACTGGTGGTAGAGGTCGCTGTCAAAAGTGTTCGGTCCCCATTCTGAGTACTTCAAGGTTGCAATGGGTCGACCATCTCGCCTCTGGATTCCCACTGTGTACTCGGTTCTCCCCAGGGTAATTGTGCCCATGGAGCTGCACTTTTCGTCAAAGGCATTGGGCCGCAGGCAGCTGTCACCTTCGTTAACTTGGGAGCCGCCAGAGCCAAACCATTTGAGGACGTGTCCGGTAGCCGCGTCAAGCGTTACCATGGTGGTCTTCTTGTCTCCGGTATAGACGACAGGCGGCTCCTCGCCCGCGTACGGGGCAAGATCTTCCACGAGCCGCTTCATTGTGAACTCGGTTCTAACGAGTCCCGCACCGGAATCTGGAATCCATATATAAAGCCCTCCATCGCGGCTTGGCTCGACGGCCCAGATGTAATGATCAACGGGGTTGTAGTCGTCGTCGAGGACGGAGTTGTTTGTTCGGTAGTGTTTTGTTTCCACCACTGGCTGGTCGACCTCGAGGTGCCAGCGGAGCCGACCGGTTTTTCGGTCGCTGGCATAGAGGTCTCCATCGACGGTCGCCAGAAGAACAAAGTCTTCAACTTCCCAGTCCTCCAGACTCCGCGCATTCTGCGGCGATGCCAACCCAGAAGCGCTGGGCCAGTGTTGTCGTGAGGTGTGTGGTGCTCGAACGGACTGAGCCGGAGCTAAAGTTGCGAGGGCGCTCGCATCGCTAGGGACTTTTATGTAGTTTGATTTGTCAGATTCTCTGCTTGGGGATTGATTTCGGTTCTGGGCCTTGTTGGAGTAGTCATAAGGGGCCCGTCGATATTTCTGCTGCTGCGGAGGCAAAGGAGTCGACTGCTGTTGCTGTTGCTTTTGCTTTCTGTTGATGGTGTCGAACCTCGCTTCGGCGTGTACGTCTTGTGCGGCCTGGGCGGCCGGGGCAGCTTGGGCTGAGTACCAACGGTTGTTGGTGTCTTCGGATAGTTTGTCAAGAGGAACATCTCCTCTCTGGGAGTGAATTCGGATTTGTGGCTGCAGAGGCTGCTGCTGAGCGTCGGCAAGTTGGAGCCATGGTAAAAGGATAAAGGCAAAAGCGATGAGGAGCTTCTGCTGCTGAGCGGACCATCGTCCTTGACCCGGGGGCCGTCGAATCATGGTTGAGACGAAAGTCGGTTGGCGGACAACGGATCACATGGGGAGCTGCAGGCTAGAGGCTCTACCAAGAGAGAGGTAGAGGCTGTTACGATGCCAGAGGAGCCATTCCCAGCCGGGATGGAAATGGATGGAATCTCGCGTCGTGCCTCAGGGGGAGGGATTAAGAAAAGCTCGAAGGCCCAAAGAGAGGAGGCTGGGCAGGGACCAGTTCCCGCGCGGCAGCCAGGTAGGAAGTCGCCGAAATGACTCGTCGCTCAAACAAAGACAAACTCCAGGTTTCGAGAGAGCTCTTCAGCGGGATATCGAAGCTGTCGTAGGTGATAGTGATGAGGAGACGTGACGCAGGCTGTGGGTTCGATGGCTGTCGGGGTAAGGTAAGGATAGTAGTAGTAGTAGTAGTAGTTTTGTATCCACAGATGAAAATAAATGGACCAAGCCTGAGTCTTCTTCCCCCTCTCGCTTCTTTGCGTGTAGTCGTGATACCAGGGATATGCGCGTCTGCGTGGTACACGATTCGGTAT
Source organism: Trichoderma atrobrunneum (assembly GCA_003439915.1). NCBI lineage: Eukaryota > Fungi > Ascomycota > Sordariomycetes > Hypocreales > Hypocreaceae > Trichoderma > Trichoderma atrobrunneum. Next base: position 153,992 of record PNRQ01000004.1, on the reverse strand, counting down.
CTGTACCAGCACAGCACACAGCACAGCACAAGTTCTGTTCTGTCTGTCGATGCTCGTAAAAGGGACTCAGACTCAGGAGAAGGGCGATGAGGAGAGGGAGAGGGAGAGTGGCTCAGATTAGTCGTCCAGAATCATCCAAGATGGTGTGGTGCGGGTTTGTGGGTTGGCCCGACGCTTGGCCGGGTACTTGTACGCGGTGCCAGTCGCTTAGCGAGTTCTCCGCCCGCGCGGGTACCGCCTCAGCAGCACATCGGCAGCTGGGCCCAGAAGTACCCTGGGCGTATCGGTACGCGTTGGCCAGCAATCCCCACGTACCGTCGCCAGAAAAAACCCCCTTGCCCATCCCGGCTCTCACCAGGGCTGGATCCTCAAACGTGCTCAGCAGCCAATTGCAGAGATTGGTGCGAATAAGAATCACGGCTCGCCCAGAGCTTGCCTTGCATTCCCTGCAGCCCACCAAAAACAACTTGACGCAGGCTGTTTAAAATTGATTGCCGGTCGCGGCTTGCTTACAGTATACAGTATACGAGAATGTATGTACATGTACAGTCCAGGTTACGGCATACGTGTGCACTTTGGATGGACTGTGTATTACGAAGCAGCACACGCTTGCGGAATTGATGGAACAAAGCAAGGCATCCATACTCTCAACGCACTGACTCACTGAGACTAAAATGCTGGGTAAGATAAGGTACAGTAGTGGATGGCGCGGTAGACAGAACAGATGGGCCAGATGCTGGCTGCCGCGATTTTTGCCTCCCCCTGAGACTAGAGGAAAATAAAAGAAGACGCAGCAGGCAAAATAAAATCAAGGCATCATTTGAAAAAAGAATACAAGCATGAAACAAGGTTAAGAAGCATCAACGTTGGTGGTGGCAGTGGTGAAGCAGCCGCAGCAAGACAAAAAGTAAAAAGTAGTAGCTTCTTCAAAACACTTGTCATTATTTGTGCCAATTTTCCGTTAAAAAATCCGGTGGAAATCTACCCATACATACGCGCAAAGCACTCCCGGAATGCCCATGCTAGACAAAAGAGAGAGACCAAGCCATCTACCCTATCACCTCCTCGCTCTCTTCCAACACATCCTCCACAATCTCCTCAATCACCCGATCGCTGTCGATGCTTCCTCCTTCGGTGCCCTCCATCTCCTTGGTCTTTGCCTCTAGCAGGGCGGCGTGTGGATCCAATGGGAGACCCAGCACCTCTCGCTCTTCCACCACTTCGGCCTCCACCTCCGCACGCCAAGCATGCCACTCGTCCAGGACGCGGCGACGGGCCTCGACAACTGCGAGGTCGGCTGACGCACCGCGGTCGGCGTCTTCCTGCTCGAATACTCTGCTGTACTCACGCAGGTTCTTGCGGATCTGCTTCTGCTCGTCTTTTGACAGCAGTGTCGGCGGTCGAGGCCGCCAAGCAAACTGCTTGAACTTTTCAACGGGCTCCTCGCGCAGGGCCTCACCCTTGAAGTCGTAGATGTGGTATCCATTTTCCATCTGTGACATTCGTTAGTCAGCTCATGCACAAAAAAAAACAAAAGTTACACCTTGTGTGGACACGATAAAAACGTACCGCATGCTTCCATGCTGATGCCCACGTGGCGACGAATCGGCCTGAGGGATCCCACTCCACATCTGTGACGCCGTAGTGATCGGCTGTGTTCATGAGCTGCAGGTTAGCAGTCAGGTCCTTGGCGGACTCGGGCTTCTCGCCCTCAAAGTCGACGTCGTAAAAGTCGAGGTCGGAGCTCTGCTGGTTGGCGATGGTGGCAATGACAACAAATCGACCCTTTGGTGACCAGTAAATGGCATTGCTGTTCTTCTTGTCCAGAGTGCGCAGCAGCTTGAAGTTGCCTGCATAGGCGCCCTTGGACTTTTCGGGGCAGAAGAAGGAGACGGATGTCTTGGGAGGGACGGCGGTAGGGCCGACGGGTTCCGTGGTGGTGATGAGAGCAAACCTATCGCCCTTGGGCTCCCATGCAAAGTTGATGACGGTGTCCTTGATAGTATCAACGACCTCGACAGGGATACCCTTCTCCTTGACACGGAAGATCTCCAAAGTCGTAGCCTGTGACTTCTTTGACTTGGAGTGTCGGTCAACCTTGACACACAGGTACGCGGCATCCGATTGCCAGTGCAGCTTGGCGTCGCTGACGTTGAACAGGTTGAGGCTTCGCACAAGCTCCTTGGACGGGATGCTCATCATGCCGACCTTGGCGGGGTTGCTACCGGTTCCGGGCTGCCAGAAGGTGAAGAGCTGCTCGTATGTCTTGATGCCCTCACGCTGAGGTGTTGCTGGGGCCCAGTCAAAGTCAACCACGCCTTCAATCTTGATGCTGGTCTTGTCGAGGAGGTTCATTCGAGGGAGCTCGTAGACGGAGATGGAGGCACCGGGCGTCAGACGAGCAACGTACTTGTCGTCCGAGGACCACTTGAACGCGGGCCACTGCATCTTTGGGGGAGGCTTGCCCTCCTCTCCCTTGGGGGCATCCAGGTTGGCGAATGATCGGAGAGGAGCCGCGGTCTCAATATCCCAGATGACATAGTTCTTGCCCTCGTCGTCAACGGACAGCGCAGGGTGGCCAGTCTCGGGGATTGAGATGGGTCTGTTAGACCAGGTGACAATGTACTTTTCATTCGGGGAGAAGGCGACCAGGTTAACAAAGGGATGAGCAAATCTGGCGGCACGGGACCAAGATGCACCAGCCCACAGCTGAACACCCTGCTGGTGAACTGAAGTCAGGTAAGTGCCCAAAGGCGACCACTGGAGGAAAGCCTCAGTCCAGTGCTGGCGATCGACAATGTTCTCGGGCTGTTCCTTTTCGTTGTTCCAGAAGACGCCGACGGATTCACCACGATACATGACAAACTGGTCTCGGCCACGGCCAGAGGGATCCTTCAGCCACCATCTCAAGTGCTCCTTCTCGGTGAACTCTTCGATAACAGGGGGGACGTATTTCTCGTCAACTCGTCCTTCTCGGCCATATCGCTCAATGTCGGTAATCTTGTTGACGCGCAGCGTGTGCTTCTTGTCCAGGGGAACGCCATCCAGCTGGCGGGTAGCGGCAGCGGCTTCAGCAGCTGAGGAATATTCGACAAACGCAAAGCTAAATGCCCCCAAACAAACAGTCAAAAACCAGGCCCCAGAATCAATAAACGAGAAAGTAAACCAAAGGCCCTGCTTACCGCATCGACTTTCCATCGTCGCCCATGGGCATGTGGATCAGCTCCTCCTTGGTCTTGCCAACAGTGTTGAGCTTCTTCAGCAAGAACTTGACCAGCTTTGGCTTCTGATCCTCCGTGACCTCGGGAAGGCCATCGATGACCACAAAGGTGTCGTAGCCCAGCTCCAGCTGGACCTCGAACTTCTCGCGCAGGTCGGAGATGTCAATCTCATCTTCGTTAAACTCGTCGTCGTCGAGGTCAGCCTCGCGCAGCTGGTCGAATGAGGGCGCCATGATGGGAGGAGGGGTGCCGAGAATGCCCCGCTTCGGCGCGGCAAAAGTTGAAGATTGGGAGACGGCTCAGGGGCTTCGTTTTTGAATCTCCAAGAGAGGAGTATCGAGAAGAGATTCTGGCGTTCGGCCGGTGCGTTCGAAGCGCAGGGCGTGGGTTGTCTGGTGCAGCAGCGACGGCGGGACTGCGAACGTGGAATTTTTTGGCGGCGATACCCGAACCACAGCACAAATTTGTTGTTCTAACTTTGAACAAAGTGTGCGGCGGAGAAGCGATGTTCCTGAGCCGCGAATTCTCCGACAGAGGGGCAAGTCACGTGGCCGCGTCTTTGCATGGTGGGGGTTTTTTGAGACGGCGCTTTGCAGGTAAAGGAGAGCTCGGCGGGCGTCGTCAGGAAAAACAGGCACCAAGGAGTGCTTCTCTTCAGCTTGCAGGCCAGCCCGATATAGCCTCCTTTTACGTTCCATTGTATCTTATCTTTCGGTTGTCACCAGCAGTTCATCATGGTATGTCTCACTGTCACTGTCACTGTCTATCATATACGGCTTCATCTCCAGCTGCTTCTTCTGTTGCCCAACTAAACTAACCGCTGCCATCAATCTCCCCCGCCATACAGTCGTTCTTCCCGACCCAAATTTTCGAGGAGGGCACCGTTGAGGAAAAGGGCGAGAATGCGCGTCTGTCTGCCTTTGTCGGTGCCATCGCCGTCGGTGACTTGGTCAAGAGCACTCTTGGTCCCAAAGGCATGGACAAGATCCTTCAATCTGCGTGAGTGCCCGTCCATTACAAATCCCAGCCAGCCAGCCCCTCAGCCCCTGAACTGACCCGTCCTTCCATCTAGTTCCACTGGCGATATCATGGTGACAAACGACGGTGCCACGATCCTCAAGTCAATAGCCCTCGACAACGCCGCCGCCAAGGTGCTGGTCAACATTTCAAAGGTTCAGGATGACGAAGTCGGTGACGGCACGACATCGGTTGCTGTGTTGGCGGCTGAGCTTCTGAGAGAGGCCGAGAAGCTGGTTGACAAGAAGATTCACCCCCAGACAATCATTGAGGGTTATCGGATAGCCAGCCAGGCTGCTCTCAAGGCCCTTGAGGAGTCTGCCGTGGACCACAGCAAGAGCCCCGAGGCCTTCCGAAAGGATCTCGTTGCCATTGCGCGAACAACCCTCAGCTCCAAGGTTCTGTCACAGGACCGAGACCACTTCTCCCAGCTTGCCGTCGACGCGATCCTCCGTCTGAAGAAATCATCCGACCTTAGCCACATCCAGATCATCAAGAAGGCCGGAGGAAAGCTGAGCGACTCCTACCTGGATGAGGGCTTCATCCTGGACAAGAAGATTGGTGTAAACCAGCCCAAGAGGCTGGAGAAGGCAAAGATCCTGGTCGCAAACACATCCATGGACACAGACAAGGTCAAGATTTTCGGTGCGCGAGTCAAGGTCGGCTCAACTGGAAAGCTGGCAGAGCTGGAAAAGGCCGAAAAGGACAAGATGAAGGCCAAGGTGGAGAAGATCAAGGCTCACGGCATCAACTGCTTCATCAACCGCCAGCTCATCTACAACTGGCCCGAGCAGCTCTTTACCGACGCTGGAATCATGTCCATCGAGCACGCCGACTTTGATGGCATTGAGCGACTGGCACTGGTCACTGGAGGCGAGATTGCCTCCACCTTTGATCACCCCGAACAGATCAAGCTTGGCCAGTGCGACTTGATCGAAGAGGTCATCATTGGCGAGGATACGCTGATCAAGTTCTCCGGTGTGGCTGCCGGCGAGGCATGCACCATTGTGCTGCGTGGTGCTACAGAACAGTTGCTCGACGAGGCCGAGCGAAGTCTACACGACGCACTGGCCGTGTTGTCACAAACTGTCATTGAGCCTAGGACAACCCTGGGAGGTGGATGTGCGGAGATGGTCATGGCCAAGGCTGTTGAGGGTGCGGCCACACGGATCGAGGGCAAGAAGCAGGTTGCTGTCTCCAGCTTTGCAATTGCTCTCCGACAGCTACCCACGATTCTCGCCGACAATGCTGGATTGGATTCCGGCGAGCTGGTTGCACGCCTACGAAAGGCCATTTATGACGGTCTGACTACGTATGGTCTTGACCTGATGACTCCCGGTGGTGGCATTGCGGATATGCGTGAGGTTGGCGTGGTTGAGAGCTACAAGCTGAAGAAGGCGGTTGTGTCATCTGCCAGCGAGGCAGCAGAGGTAAGAGAGAGAGCCTTTTCCCATATCCCCACCATGGTCACCCTTATATGACAACGTGCTGATACCCACGATGCAGCTTCTCCTGAGAGTCGACGACATTATCCGGGCGGCCCCACGGAGACGAGAGCGCATGTAGGAGGTTGGGAGAGTTGGAAAAATAAAGCAAAAAGTTCAGGCGCCACGGATCTCGACGAGATAGAAGCTTAATGTGGATTGTAGCGATACCATAGACGCATGAACATGGACTGACAAAATACAATGCCATGAACAAGAGCCTTTTGTGTTGCATTTGGTTGATAATCAATAGCGTCGACTTCAAGGCGTGAATCCGGTGGCGTGACCCAGGATTCACTTCTTCCTCACTTTTAACCAACATTTCCGTAGCCGCATTACTTTTTCTCCGTGCCTTCTTATCTGCTCTACAGTTCACTTGACAAACCTTCTTTCACACTCTCATTGATTCTCGTCAATCACCACACAAATATCTAGCCGGCAGTCAACGCGGGGAGCCCAGCTGCTCTTCGTTCCTGTATAGAGCAACAAAACAGCAACCAAAAAGCACGTGAAAATGGCAAATGCAACCAACGATGTCGTATTTATCGACTCGTCCGATAGCGACTCAGACTGCCAAATTGTAGAAGTCGTTCCATCGCCTGCTAACTCGAAGCGAGGCAAGAACAAGTCAAGATGGCGGAACAAGCTTTCTAGCAAGACGCAACCGAGAAGCAGAGAGATGACGATTAACCAACTAGACAAAACCGTTTATGAGGATCGTCCCAGCATGTCACCAGCATCGAAAGGATACGCAAGGCGTCTGAGCGTAGATTTGACGGTGGTGGATTGTGACCTCCAGGGTACGAGCTTCAAGAAGACGGTTCATTTGCCTGATACAGAGCCAAACGATGCCGATGCGGTGCCGCATGTTGATCTGGAGGATCCCTTCTCTGTTCAACGGTACATTGACTACGATTCGAAAGCAGCGAGCACTTCATTTTTACGCTTGACACCAAGTGCGGAATGCAAGCAAGGACCTCGTTTCGAAGCTGACGATGAAGATGAACATGAACATGGCCAACGGAGTTCTCGTTCTAGGTCTGGCTCCACAGCGACTCTCGACTTTTCTCCCGAGAGAGAAAGCTACAGCGACTCGGACAGAGATACGCATGGGATTGTTGGGATGTTTGACAAAGCATCCGAATCAACAGGGCTGACTGATACAAGAGACTGTACGACGGTGCATGTCTGTCCTACGAGACTGATGCCGCATAAAGGGGGTTACCTTACGCCAACTGAGGAAGCTTCTTCAGAAAGGTCGGATCCCTTTACCTCGAAGATGGAACTGCTAGATGAAGAAGAGGCTTTTGAAGGAGATTCATCATTTAAGCCGATCAATGTTACGCTGCAAGCTCACAAAGAAGCATCCAAATCTACCTGTAGTCATCAGCTTCCCCAGGCAGGGAGATGGGACTCAGTCGTCAACGTTGCTGCTTTCAAAGCTCTACCAGGACCATTGTTTACTCGGCCTAAAGAGATACTCGATGTGGTTACGTACGAGTCCATGATGGAAGAGAGGGCAGCACAGGAGGCGAAGGAGGGGAGACGAGAGAGGATGTAATAATGTAGCATGTCGTTGAGTTGAGCTTGTTAGAGTTGGTACTTCGTTATATGTGGCACAGACGGTTCGGTTCGGCATTGACATAAGGCAGCAAAGACAGATTGAGAGCAAGAGGATAATGTTATGTATAGACAGACGATGGATATTACAATAGGGCACTAAGGAGATTTGCCGTCCCACATTGCGATGTGATGTCGTTCCATACCTTTTGAGCCCTGGCGATTTCTTGAGTATGCAGCATCTCCTGCTAAGCAAAATAGAATTTCCCACATCCCACTTATATGTGCATGTAAGCCGGCATCGCCTCACCATGAAGGGGCTGCTTCTCAGCCATGCCCTTGTGGGGGCGACCAGGACTATTTACTTCCCAAGCAAGGGACTGTGGACGTTCTGAGAGGATCTAGAACGTGAATTGGCCCAGAGCCACGATCAAGACATTGCAGACAATAATAAGAATCAATCAACAGATGGATATTAATAGCAATATGGCATGTCTTTAATAGATACTACTACTAGTACGTGTATCTGCAAGATAACCTGAAGACATGTCATAATCTAAAGGTACTATTCTTAGGTAGGCGAGAGTCTGCAGACAAGCGAAAGGGAGCTATAGCAATTTAGAATTCGCTTCGACAAAACGTACAAGGGAGAGCCATGTGGGATTTGTGTCGCGCCGGCGGTGAAGCTATTCTGGTTCCTGGTAGGGCTGACTGTATGTATACATGTAAGTTGGAATAGTATTGAAGTTGGTTGGTTGGCGTCTGACTACAACAAGTAAAGATACGAGTAGCAGTAAAGCAGATCGAGCATTTCTTGTACTGTACAGTCCAATCTCAAGCTCTGCTGATAGCGGTTGATACAGCCAGCAAGGATTGAAAGTTGCACAGTCTTGCTCGGCCCCCGAACCAGCCGAGATTGAACTTCATCTCCACTTGGTCAGGGGCTTGCTGATGCGACACTGTGGTGCGGCCGCGAGATTGCAACCACACATACCGTGTGAGGATTAGGATAGATGGCTAGGAGGGCCCCGGGCTAGTTGTTTGAGAGGATGGGAGTGGTGAATTGCCCACTGGTGCGTGTCAGATACATTGCAGACTTGATGCTTGCTTGTATCTTGACTAACATGGAAGACAAGCTCTTGTGAATGGTGCAACAACAGCATGAGGTAACACAACACAACACAGCACAAGCATATCCTTTCCTCTCTCGGGAAATACAAGCATGAGGCACACACACCATCCCGCTCGGTACTTAGTATACCGTAATAGTGCTGTAGATAAGGTAACCGAAGACTTAACGTCAGACATACGCACGCAGTCTTACTGGCGTTGTAGCTGCAGCATCACCATCTGCATGCGTCTGTCCAGGTTCTGGCTTAGTTCGTCCACAGGCGACTCCGCCCTGAACGCGATCAAGTTACAAGCCCGCGCTTGTATCGGCTACAACGCACAATTGGAAACGGGGCTAGCACAGACACAATGCAGCGCCTGATTGCACAGCAAGCCTTGCCCCGAAAATACAAAATACAGCGCTGCAGCAGGAAAAGAAGGGGGGTCGCTAGCCTTGCCAGAACGCTCACGGCCAGGTACCCTGTACCAGCTCCCAGATAATTGCACATGTACCCAATCCCTCCTTGTTTGAAGCATCGATTTGGCGCCTCCTTGGCTCGTCATTCCCTCGATCCTCCGCAATTCTGCATCTTCTCTCTCGTCCTTTTTTTTTCTAGATCCCTTCTTCAGCTTCTTTTTTCTGTATCCCTTCCACACTCGTTAGATCAAACATTGAAGCTGAGAGCTTTCAGTCGTTTTGCCTCTAGTATTCTTTGCTTTTGATTCTTCGGTTTTCTCTCTCTTTTCTTCTCACACTCATTTTCGTCGTCTCTTCTTTTTTGCTCAATTTACTACTGCACAGCCGACCTCTCGACCCTGCGAGGACTCAACGCTGTTTCAAATCTCGAGACATCTCTTGTTGACAGTACCGATACACCCACGGAAGAGCATCAACTTTGTCGCACTTGACGGCACAGACAAACAACAACGATCCGTCGTCTTCCATCTCTACTACCGCCTCCCCACCCCCCATCCGAACTTCTCCATCCTCTTCCTACCGCAGACGAAACGAACAGGGCAGCTGGTTGCCCTGTTGATGCAGCAATGATTCGTGATCATGGCGTTGGAATTGGCATCATCAACGGTGGCTTGGAAACGGCCGCTAACCACGCCACGATCCATGGCCACGCGAGCCCGGATTCTCCTCCCGGCATGACCACGTCCAAGAGCTCCAAGTCGTCCTCGTTCCATTCGCTAAACAGCGACGACGCCAGCGTCCTGTCCGACGTCGGCCACTTTGAAGACATTGGCCTCAACGACGACGGTGTCACCCCAAAGGCTGCGTTACACAAGGCTCGCGGGCCTCGAGACCTTGCCTCTGCCAAGCGGGCGCCGCGCTCGAAGCGTCGTTTCCCAACCTCCACGGCACTGCAGCGGCATCGAATCCCCGGAGCACCTCTCTTTCGTCCTTTGCCGATCCGCGACCCGCGACTCTCACCAAGGGATACTCGACATCGTCCGTCCCTCAGTCTCGCCGTCATCGCAGCACCAGCCCGGGCCTGACACCCAACCCTCGCGACCCAAGTCTCGCCGGTAAGCCACGACGGGGCAGCTGGCAGGTGAGCCGCGACCGCAAGTCCATCTCAGAGCTTGAACAAGAGTGCGACGACGATGACGACGATGACGACGACATTCCTGACGGCCTGTTTCTCGACAACGTGCCCATTTCCCCGCGCCCACAAGGTGAGCGACCTGCCAGCCGGCCGCAGTCCATAAAGTCCGTGTCTCCATCGCCTGACCGCCGGCGCAACAACCGAGTTCGCAGCGTTGGCAATGGCACGCCTCCCGTCGCCCAAGCGCAGGGCTCATTGCGATCGCCAAGCTGGAAAACCGAGGGCGATAGGCCGCCCCCGAGCCCCCTCCGAGGCAAAGCCCGCAGCTGGACCATTGCGCTTGCAGACTTGAATGCTGATACGAAAGACCTTGTGGAGAAATTGGAGGAGCACGCCGACGAGATGCATGAAATTGAAGCCAAGAAACACGGTGCACGACCCAATACCTGGAACCCGAACCAGTCTGCCAAGATGGAGTATGAGAAGAAGCAGCGAGTCAAGTCGTCCTTTGCAGAGCTCCCACCGCTGCGCCGCTCCAACATCATGATTGACCCGCTCCCCATTTCCAAGGAGAAGGAGGCCGTCCTGAGCCGTACTCGACCGTCTTGGCTGCCACCCAAAGATCCCGCCGAAGAGCGACGCCATCTCCGTGAGTATCAAAAGATGATGATTGCCAGTGTCAAGGCGGAGGAGCGCCGTGAAGCAGCGCGAAAGAACAAGGTCGACGCAAGGGACAACAATGCAGACAGGGCCATGCACATCTGGGAGGACGACATTCTTCCTCGATGGAACCAAGCTATACGCGAAAAGGCAACGAGGGAGCTATGGTGGAAGGGAGTGGCCCCCCGCAGTCGGAGATCCGTATGGGCAAAGGCCATTGGAAACGAGCTTGGCCTGACGGAGGCATCTTTCAAAGCAGCCTTGACCCGATCAGAAGAGCTGGAGCAGAGAGTCAAGACGGACCGGGGCGATGCAGAGGACTTACGGCGCGTCAAATGGTTTGAGCAGATTCGCAAAGACGTCGCCGAGAAGACGTGGAGGGATCTTCGCATCTTTGAAGTGACTGGCCCGCTTCACCAGGGCCTGGTAGATGTGCTGAGAGCATATGCCATGTACAGGAACGACATTGGCTATGTGTCAGGATGTAACGTGAGTGATGCCTTTTCTTTTAATCTTTCTGCTCGTATCATGGGTAAAGCGTTGCTAACTCATACTTGACAAAAACAGACCATAGCCGCACTGCTTCTACTTAATCTACCAAATCCCGAAACTGCATTCATCGCGCTGGCCAACGTCCTCAACCGACCTCTACCGCTATCGTTTTACACTTTTGACCGCGGCGCGCAAGCATCAGCATTCCACCTCGTGCATGACACACTCAAGATCAAGTCAAATTCCCTCTACGAGCACTTGACCAAGACGGTGCCGGGCGTCCAGCTTGACCAGTACCTTACCAACATCTTCACCCACCTCTTTACCGCGCATTTGGCCATTGACGAAGCAGCAAGGCTCTGGGATGTTTACGTCTTTGAGGGCGACACACTCCTGGTTCGGGCAGCTGTTGCCATTCTCCTCAACCGAGAGATGGACTTGATGGGAAGCAAGACTGCGGAAGAAGTGAAAGCCGTCTTGTCCAGAACCAGCGCAGGCGCCTCATCGACGCGAGCATTGAGCCAAGTCGGCGCCGAAGATCGATTCATGCAAAGCGTCCGCGATGCCGGAAAACACTAAACGATCGCTTCATTTCATTAATTTCCTCTCATCTCTTCATAAAAAACATGAGCGAAGCAGTGGGCTTCTTTTCTTCATGTTATTTTGCATATCAACTCACTATCTAGGGGCCTCACCTCCCCCCAGACAATATTGATGCCCACGACATTTTTGGTCTGATTCCCGGGTGGTAATGTATATCAAGACATAGAAACGGAGATAAGGGTTGGCTACGTGAGGTTGGGCGTTGGTCAGGTTACAGTTTTGGGAGCCCCTGGTTGAGCAACGCTGAGCACGTTTCTCTCTTTTTTGTTTTTATTGTTGCTTTTCTCTTCGTTTTTCGTTCTTCTTTTTTTTACTATTTTGAGAAAGAAAATTGGCGTGAAATTTATATCAAAGCTTAAGCGAGCAAGGGATTTATCATATGGGCACGACTGGAGCTGGCCAATCTTAATCCGTATTATTAGTGTCTATTCAGTCTTTGCTTTAGAGAAGCGGACAAAATTGACTTGAATTTGGGTTTCCAACTCGTGTGTTTTTGTATTTTTGCCTCTCACTTCATCACCCCGTCTGTAATTGATATAACCACGCGAATATGAGATGAGACATTCACAAAATACATGCAAATAAGCTCATTTTTATGCTTGGGCTGTTGTGCAGATGATCAACTCGATGAGGTGAGGTTGACCGCATTGCAGTCACGTGCGCGGAATGTGTGGGCTTTTACGTCAACGCTCCGTCAACCGCGACAAACTGGCGTCACGATTGCTGGGACTGGACAAAAATAGCCCTACACACTCGCTTTACAACAACCTGCCTCGCCCATTCTCTTTGCTTCTGGCATCAAGTGTCTTTTACAGTACAGACATTTACAATCAATCAAATAATCACAATAGCTGGATACCTATCGATAAATTGCTCCATGCCTTCTGGGTACAAACATGGAGACACTCCGGCAAAGGCCATGGTGCGAGGCACCATTTCCTATCTCGAATCCCAGGGGCTGCCGGTGAACAAGTCTGCCATCTTCCGCCACTTTGACTTGTCCCGATCTCAGGGCTATGCGGCCCTCCATGCGTCACCAACGCCCAAGAGCGACGACCCGGAATGGGGAGAGACGCGAGGGCGGCCCAGCAAGATTGCCGACTCGGACCTGCAAAAGATGGAGCAGATCCTGTGGGACGAAAAGTACGAGGATGTGAGCCTCAACTGGAGCGGACTAGCTAAAGAGGCTGGTTTGGAGATGAATTGCAACCGGCGGACGCTGCACCGAGCCATGGGGACGCTGGGCTACCGCCGGTGCCTCGTCTGTGGGCGGATTCACACGCACAAGCGGCATCGGGAGAAGCGCTGCGACTTTGCTAGAAAGGCCCTGAGGACATATCCCGTCAAAGAGGACTGGCGCCGCGTCCGGTTCAGTGGAGAGCTGCACTTTGGCTTTGGGCTCGACGGCAGGATGCGCCTCGCTCCTCGAAGCGGCGAGAAGCTGTGCAGCGGGTGCGAGCAGGCAGCCGGGCAACGTGTGGCCCCGAGATGTCAGGCGCTTGCACGCGTGGGCGGCGGTGGGCTACGGCTTCAAGAGCGAGCTGGTGTTTTACGACTCGTCCACCAGCCCCAAGGGAAACGGCGCAATGTCCATGGCCGACTACTGCGACAAGGTGCTCGACAAGGTGGTCAAACCGTGGCTCACGGCCTCGGGGTCTCAGTCGTTTGTGCTGGAGGAGGACGCGGATGTGTTTGCCCACGGGAGCGCGAGCAAGATCAACCTCGCCCAGCAGTGGAAGGACACGCACGGGCTGCGGTGCTCGTTTAGTTGTGGCGAGAGCCCTGACTTGAGCCCGCTGGATTCTTTGTGGCCGCCGAACAAGCAGTGGACGTCGGAGCTGCTCAAGGACTGGGAGGACGAGACGCTGAAGCAGGCTGCTAGGGAGGCGTGGGCAGGGTTGGGTCAGGAGAGGGTGAATATGTGGGTGGATGCGATGCCGCAGAGGTTGCAGATGGTGGTGGAACTGGATGGCCGGATGGTGTCGTGGTGAATGAGACTATCCAAGCCTGAGGAGTTTCGGATGGTACTCGGAACTTTGGCTTTGTGGTTCCCGGGCTGAGCTCGGAATGGTGGGCTCGGCATGATGGGGTTTTCTTTATGCGGAGCTTTGAAGCGTTTTCTTTGTGATTCCCTTGGTTTGGATTGATTCATGTTGTTTACTTGGCGTGGCGTACGGGGCTAGTATAAAAGTCTAGCAGGATATGATGATGATGGCATGGAGCATGGAGCATGGAGCTTGGAGCTTGGAGCTTGGGATGAGAATACGCATTATGGGTATGATGATGGATTGGCAGATTGGATTTGGGGATTTTACATATGGATTTAGAAGAATAATATCATTCAAGGTTAACCTTGTCGTTGAAAGCAGTGGAATCGGGTGCTTATGATCTCTTTGGTCAGAAATATCAACAAAACAATTCTATGTAGACGTAATGGTTTGAGAACTACAACTTCTTGCAAGGCTGCCAGCACATGTACCATCTCGGTTTCAAGCAGTAAAGAAGTACCTCTCAATACCCACCTTGAACTTAGTATATATCGGTATGCCTCAAGGTCTATCAATCTACTACAGGCACAAGGAAATATCAGATCTACGCAACGTTCGTCAAAGCTACCACACAGCCTCAAATTGGTATATCAAATATACGCAGTCTTGGTCAGACTGCATAGCCTCTGCACACCTTCTCTTCTAGGTAATAGATCAAGAGACTCGGTTGCATGCTAGATTGGGCGGCAACATACGATGTGGCATTCCAGAGCCTAATCCAGAGCACCTGATACTATCAATTGTGCCTGTATCGAATGCATACGGAGTTATCAGCAAATAGTTCGGCTTACACACACATCGAAGCCATTGGCGACAACACAGTGCACACAACGAAACAAATATTCATCAATTCACACTGTACCTTACGAGCAAATCCCACCAATGACAACAGCCGCAATTACTAAGCTCGGCAAGGGGGCGGCAAAAAGCACGTGGGGTTTTTTTCTTCTTTCTTTTGCGGCGAATCGGATGCCCCACGCCAGATCGACGGGCAGGGAAAGGGGACCCTTGGCGGGTTTATGTGGCCCCTCAACAAAATTCCCAACAGATGTGGGGAGAGTGAAAGAGAGACAGTTGAGTGTTGCGGTAAGTGCCCTGTGAGACTTTTGCTTGGGATGGGCAGATGATTGCATTGAGGTTTTTCTAGTTGGTTGGCTGTGATTTCTGCAGAGAACATGAATGCTGGATGTGAGACAGTTGGAGAATCACTTGTGAGAAGTATTATGCCGTGCTGAGAGGCAAAAGAAAGAGTGCCAGTGCCTGTACCTGTACCTCTACCTGTACCTACGGGATTTATTCCCCAGGGAGACATGTATACATCAGGTAGCAAGAATATTGCCTCGCCGCCACCTACCTGTATGAGTATTCGCCTGTTCTGTACCATTTCCACGGCCCAATGGATCAAGGAGAACGAGTCGGGGAGAGAGAGAGTAATCTGCTCACGAACCTGCTCGTCTCTGCTCCATCCAAAGAGCCGTAACAATTTTGCCCTCTTTTTATTTTGTTGGATTTGATGATCTGATCCTGTTGCGTGACACGAAGAATGACACCAGACGGCACTGTAAGATGCCGAAGCGGGCCAGGGCGGACAGCAGACCATGAGGAGAGGTGAACAGCGGAGAGGCGGAGGGGGGAATAGCTTCAGGATTTCAATTTCACATGTTCCGAGGCTTGAGACTTTGTTTTTAAGCGTTTTACAGGGACGAGGAAAAGCTGGGGTGTGGTAGAGTAAGCTTGTAAGCCTGATGTGATGCGAACCCTTTGCATGAAGCAGCTGGGATCGGGGAGAGTAGCAGTTCAAAGCATCGAGGATTAGACGGGATTAGTTGGTATGAGTATGAGTACAGTAACTAACTACATGGAGCAGCATCCATGACACACGAATCGGGCGTAGAGCCGTAGCCATTGAGTCGTATAACTCCAGAAAAGAAGCACACCATCAACCTTTGGCGCCCCTCCAGCCAGAAATCGAAACTCGGCTTCACATGTCTGTCTCTTCCCTCCCTAAGCTGCACTGCGTCTCTGCTACAACGACGATCGCCTATCTTGTTTTAGGCTCCTTCAGCCCAGCCCAGCCCAGCCGAGTCCAGCCCCCCGGCACGTCCGCGCGCCCCTCATGCAGGGTTTTCTTTCTTTCTTCTTTTTTGCCTTTGCCTTTGCGGCGAACGGCGGCGCACTACGTGGTCTTTTCGGGTGTAGCAATCAATACTTGTGTAGATACAGTAGTCTATGTCCGTGTGCTTCTGGGGGTGGGCATTGATTATCTCCGTGCGGAGGATCTGGGGGGTTCGTGTCTTTGTATCAGGCTATGCGGGAATACGATGTAGTTACGACGCCTCTACTGTACTCTACATTACAGACATGCACTGTAAAAGACAAGGTGAGCACACAATACAATGCAGCTGTCTTTTTGAGAGGGAATTCGTTAGAGTCAGCCAAGAGCGCCATGTTGAGAGAAGGAATCGGACATGGCTTATCTTAGTCCCCCGGACCAGATTCTTTTTTTTTTTCATGTGACGGTAACGGCGACGCCGCCAAAGATCTTCGCACGAATAATGTCCATCACGAAAAGCTACAACACAGCAAAAGTGATGCGACACGGTAATAGCCGTCCATCAGCAGAGCCGAATGCTTGGTTTCACGGTGGCCATGTATCTTGTTATTCCCTGGTTCGCGGAGCAGATACGGAGAAGAGAGGAGTAGCATGTACTTTGCACTCGTACCGCTACCAAAACCAGGCTACGGGACATCCATCTGTCCAGGGTCCAGTTTATTCTTTTCGGGCCCAGATCTGGCGTCAAGCTCGCCTCCAATTGGCACAGATTTTTCTGCTCCTCTTTATTTTTTTCCAGGGGCTCGTCAATCAGGGTCCCCTTTTTTGCTGTACCTGTTTGAAAGGGCAAAAGGACTCAATTGAAGAGAACAAGAGTGCAAAAGAACAGTAGAATAAAACGGAAGCACAACAAGAGGCAGTGCAAGACGGAATTGAGGGAAATGGACATTGATAGTACCAGAAACATGTACCTGTCATCTTTTGGCCCCAAAGCAAAGCCCCACGCCCTGGCGGGAGGAGACGAGCAGAAAAAAGGGCTCCAGAGCCGCCCCAACAAAAAATTATCTCCCAGCTGCCATGCCATTGCATCTGCTTCTGCATGTACCGGGCCAGTGGGGGGGAGGCCAAATCGTCCAAGGGGGGCCCGGCAAGTCAAAGTCACTCTGGCTGTGGTTTTTGCGTGGGCTGGACTTGGGCTTGAGCCTGGGCTTGGGCTGCTGCTGTGTGTGAGTGAGTGAGTGCGAGTGACTTGGGCTCTTTTTTTCTTTTTTTTCTTTTATCCCGATTTGCCTTGCATTCCTGGTTTACCTCTGAAACGGATCTTCCCATCCAATCACTTCCGGACCGGTTGCAGGTCCCCTATTCCCATTCTCCTCTTTGCCCCCCTCAGCCTCTGCCTCTGTCTTCCCTCCCCAGGACAAAACAAAAGCGAGGCCACCCCCCCAGTTCGCCATCCTCTCCCTCCTCGTCCCGTCCCCTGGAGGCCCCGTTCAACCACACGCCTGTCCTATCTTATCTGATAGCGAGCTGTGCTCTCGTCACTTTTTTCTTTTTCTCTTCTTCTTCTTCTTCCTCTTCTTCTCCTCAACTCCCTCCTCAGCTGCTTCGAGTCTCTGAGAGATCTTGAGCAACTTGTTCATAGAGAGCATCGCCATGGCTTCAACCGCTGTGCCCCTGCCTGTAAAGGCCTCTCTCCGGCGCAATGTGACCGACTCAACCGAGTCCTCTGCTGCCGTGTCCCCCATGGACTCCCCCAGACCGTCGGCTTCGTCCACGTCTCTGTCGTCTCTGTCCTCGGTCGACGTTGCCGGTGTCAAGGCCGCTGATTATGGCCGCCTGGTCGACACCTACGGCAACGAGTTCAAGGTGCCCGACTTCACCATCAAGGACATCCGCGACGCCATCCCCAAGCACTGCTTCAAGCGCTCCGCCCTCAAGGGATACTCGTACATCATCCGCGACATCATCTGCCTGGCCACCACCTTCTATGTCTTCCACAACTACGTGACCCCTGAGACCATCCCCTCAACCCCCGTCCGCGGTGCTCTCTGGGCCGTCTACACCATCCTGCAGGGCCTCTTCGGCACCGGCCTCTGGGTCATTGCCCACGAGTGCGGCCACGGCGCCTTTTCCGACTCCAGCCTCATCAACAACGTCACCGGCTGGTTCCTCCACTCCGCCCTGCTGGTCCCCTACTTCAGCTGGAAAATCTCCCACCACAAGCACCACGCCTCCACCGGCAACATGGAGCGCGACATGGTCTTCCTCCCCCGGACCCGCGAGCAGCACGCCACTCGCATCGGCAAGATGGTCCACGAGCTGTCTGAGCTGACCGAGGAGACGCCCGCCTACACTCTCTTCATGCTGGTCATGCAGCAGCTGGTCGGCTGGCCCAACTACCTGCTCACCAACATCACCGGCCACAACTTCCACGAGCGCCAGCGTGAGGGCCGTGGCAAGGGCAAGCACAACGGCATGGGCGGCGGTGTCAACCACTTTGACCCGTCCAGCCCTCTGTACGAGGCCAAGGACGCCAAGTACATCCTCATCAGCGACATTGGCTTGATCATCGCCTTCAGCGCCCTCTACTACCTCGGCAACACCTTTGGCTGGTACAACATGGCCATCTGGTACGGCGTCCCGTACCTCTGGGTCAACCACTGGCTCGGTAAGTCTCACATGCTTTTCCATGTCTGAAACAAGTTGCAAAAGTTCCCACCGACTGACCTCGTCCGTCTCTCCCGCAGTTGCCATCACCTTCCTGCAGCACACCGACCCCTCGCTGCCTCACTACACTGCCGAGGAGTGGAACTTTGTCCGTGGCGCTGCCGCCACCATCGATCGTGAGATGGGCTTCATCGGCCGTCACCTGCTGCACGGCATCATCGAGACCCACGTCCTGCACCACTACGTGGCCACGATCCCCTTTTACAACGCCGACGAGGCCTCCGATGCCATCCGCCCTGTCATGGGCGAGCACTACCGCTCCGACGTCAAGGACGGTGCCATTGGCTTCATCCGCGCCCTGTGGACCAGCGCTCGCATGTGCCACTGGGTCGAGCCCAGCGCCGAGGCCGAGGGCCCTGGAAAGGGCGTCTTGTTCTTCCGCAACCGCAACGGTCTGGGAACCAAGCCCACGGTCATGCCCAAGCCCGAGTAAGATTTGGGCGGCATGAAATTGGGACAGAATAAAAAAGTGTTAGAATCTTGTGTTTGCGTCTGTGCGTGCGAATGGTCAACTGCAGCAAAAAGGTAGACTTTTTGTTTCTTATGGCTGGCTTGAAATTAATGGATCCACGGGTCGCGGAGCTTGATGAGCCGTCATCTCTGCAGAGAAGTCCTGAGACTTGGTCAAGCCAGTCAGATATGAAAAAGGAAAAAAAAGATCATAGAGAGCTAGATGTATATGAAAGGATACCAATAGAGACAACCTACAAGCCACTCTTTTCTCCCCTCTTTTCTCGAATATTGTTGTATTGCTGTAGTTGTTCTTGTCATGACTGAGAGACTGGAATGTTGATTGAGACACGCGAGGTCCGTTCACGATGCGGGGATGCCATGCTTTTAGGATCATCGACCCCACAGTCGTGTGCCGGGTCCGGTCATGCCGGCAATTTTGGTGGTTATTCTCGATGGTGTGGCTGTGCTTTTGATTCGACATGGGTTTGTCGATCGAAGTTGGGGTTATGACTGGTGAATGATGTAGGGCATTTGGGTGATGTGTATGGGAACATACAACGATAAAGCCGTCGTATAAATACTAGGGTAGCTGAGATGATTTCTAGATAAATTCGGATGTGTGTAGAGGGACATCATGAGTTGGATATGCTGGGACGAATGAAATGTCGTATTTTTGAAGGTGTCGTCGAGTTGTAAATGTACCAGGTAAAGGTGTAAGTCGCGGATCAAGGTTATTTTTTAGGTGCAAAGTTTATGGCCCGGGCCGCTCTTGACTGTTTTCTCTTTGTATTCCTATTGTGCAATCTGATGGAGTCTCCGGGGGTGACTTCTCTGACCATGGCGTTTTGGTGTGAGCCAATCGTTCTCCTCGTCTGCCGCCTTGATATAAGAAGAATGACGGTTGACAAGCTGCGTCTGTAACAAGAAGATGGCAACTCCTTCAACAGTCCACAGCTTGACGATTCTTCATAAGATGGAGCTTCATCAAGTAAAATACTCTGCTGCTGGGTGCTTACATGGATGGCTACATACATTGAGGGTGTAAGTACGTATCCAGCCATAATAACTGAGGCCATTCACGACTTCATTATGCTAGAATTTGATAGAAGGTGGTCTAAATCACTGCATTCACATTCAAACCGAATGTATCAACCTAAGCACGTCGCTACTACTGGCTTTTGCTCTTGATTCTTCCAACAACAATCGCCGCCTTCAACACCCTCGTCCGATCAAACCACTCATATATCTTCCCCACCATCGTATACCCCGACAACGAAATGCCATACGGACTCAAAGCAGCATCCTGTTTCCGCAAGTGACCCGCCAGCCCTCCAAAAACATGGTCTGAAATGTCCCGAATCTCGACGCACGCCCTGTCGTAGCCACACTCGACGAGCTGGTCTCGGTATTGCTCCTCGGTCAAAAAGGTTCGCCATGGACATAGCAGGATGAAGCCCAAGATCCTGACGGCCAGGATTTGCCATGCAGACGCCGTGTCACTGAGGATCAAGTCAAAGGCCATGACATTGGCATTTAGTGTTTGAGAAGCACGCTTGAAGATGGGCTTCCTCGACGGCGAAAAGTGATACAGGCAGTCCAAGCCCATGAGCCAGCGCTCACGAAAAGTCTCGTCCGCCAACCTGTCCACAGAGTCGCAAACGGCACTGTTCCAGGATTCGGGCTTGGCTGCGTCCGCTTGGAACAGCTTGAAGCAGCTTTCAGCGAGTCCGAGTGCGCTTTTACTGCTGCTTTCTTCTCCTTCTGGGATGGTTAGTGTAGCATCGAGTCTTTCCTGCGCTGCTTGGAGCTGCACGGCGTTCAAGGTGAGTCCGACGTAGCGAAACTGAGGCCGTGATGAAGCGTGGATGAGTTCGGCGAGGGCGACGGTCTGGTCGCCGCATCCGAAGCCCACGTCTAGGACGGCGACGGAGTGTTGCGATTTTGCGGTGGATGTGAGGCCTGCGGCTTGTAAGAGCTTCTCGAGCATGTTTCGCGCAGCCTCGTCAAAGTGGTGGATGGGTTTGCCGTCATCTCGAGTCCTTTGCAGATTGAATGTTAGGAAATAGTTATTATAAAATTCATGTTAGTTTAAGAGATGGGCAAACTCACCAGAAGCCCAGGTTCATCCACATGGATGGAAGCGGCGTTCTCACGTTGAGCTTCCAGTGACCCAGGCCGTAAATGTCGGCGGTCCGAGTGAGCGAAAAGGCCGCGATGGCTAGCAGGATAATGACAGTTAGACATCCGGCTATGAAACCGACGATGAAGTCGGATGATGACCAGGGCATTTAAGCGGCTTGGATGGCTGTGGTTAAGATGTTGATTGCATGAGTTCTATAAAGAAACTTCAAGTGGCAGTACTGCAGTTTTATTATAAAAGAGATGGAGTTTAGCGGGGCTGGATTTGGTGCATGTTACAATGCCCGTGATGTATTTTGACTTTTGCGTCTTCCCGTCTCACGAGCAAAGCATCACAGCGTGTAAAGCGTCCAATCAGCAACTAAACTTCTAGTCGATCTTGTGTAAAGAGGTTGTGACTTGTCATCCTGCAGCCACCGCACTAGAAGCCTTCGAATCAAGCCACCCGCTCTGATGAGAATGATAATCTTGAATCATCAAAGAAGTCACTTCACTCTATTTTCGACTAAACATTAAATCAAGCTTCCAGCTTCAGTGGATTCCACAAAGCACGTGCCAACTCCATTTACCTCTTTGGTACTCCGTAGGACAAAATAAAGAACAAGAGGCAAAAAAAGAAAAAAATAGTTCAAGGGTTCGGCCTTGGTGCGGTCCGGCGGGGAGTCTGAAACGCCCTGGCCGGTCCAATCAGGCCAGGCGGTTAGCTGCTTTTTGTTGGGGGGTCCATCCATGATTTTCTACCGAGATAATTTACATGTACTGATACGATTCTTCTAAATACGATGGCAAGCGCATGCATGTGAATCCGGCATCGTGCTTACCTTATATTCGCATTCGCTTACACCTTCTGGTTCAGTTTTGATATTTACATACGAGACAAAAGACGTCATGTATATCTAGATCGAGGTCTACACGCTCCTACCTGAATAGCCTCCATTCCATTCTGATTTCATTTCACCCTGTTTGCTCTTGGATCAGCTGAATAGTCTATTGCACTGCAGTTTGATAAGAGACAAAGGCAAACCGAAGGCATGCAGCGGCATCAGACAAACGGCGAGAGAAAGTCTCGAGTCGCCATCATCGGCACTGGATTAGCTGGACTCACGACGGCATATCTGCTGCACAACGACAAGCAGAAGCGCTACGAGGTGACGCTCTTTGAACAGGTACGTGTTGATAATGAAAAGTCTTGAACTGTCCCACCTCAACTTAGACCTCATCTCATCTCAATCTCACTCTCATTCTCAGGCACCCAAATTCTCGCTCGATGCCGCCTCCGTCACCGTCAAGAATGACAAGACAGGCACCCTCGAGCGCATCGACATCCCCCCTCGCAGCTTCTGCAGAGGCTACTATGAAAACCTGTGCCGCATGTACGACCACATCGGCGTGCCCTTTCAGCGAATCCAGCTCATCTGGGTCTTTGCCAAAGTCTCCGCCGCCACGCAGACTCAGATCCCCAGCCATGAGGACGCAGAGACGATGCCTGGCAACTACTTTGTCTACGGCAAGCGGCTGCACGAGGCGCTGCTCGTCTCGCCGCACTTTTGGCGCGGGTCCCTGCAAAACATCCTGCAGACGTTTTACCTGGCCATTTGCCATATATGGTTCTTTGCTGCTTGTTTCTTGTTGAGACCGTTGACGATTAAGCCCGAGGCGTATCTGGATGTGAAGTCAGGATCCAAGGGTGTTGCCAGTTGCGAGTCGTTTCGGCAGTATCTTGATCGGATCCGGCTGCCGCAGAATTACGTGCTGTATTACTTGCTACCTGTGCTGAGCATAATTTGCAGCTGTTCTCACGCCGAGATGCTGGACTTTCCGGCTAGTGATGTGACGGAATTCATGAAGGGATCCTTTTTGCAAAAGACGTATGTTGCCAGCGGCGGAATCAACCGAGTCCAGGCAACACTGGCTGAAGGGATCGAGGATGTCCGGCTGGAAACCCGAGTTACAAAGGTGGACCGAGTTGATGGAAGTGTCCGGATACGCTATGAAAGCACACAAGATGCCACACGCTCTGCTTCCGAAGAGACGTTTGATCGTGTGGTGCTTGCCGTATCGCCAAATGTTGCGGCCGCCATATTCAATCCGTCCAAGCCCATGTTGAGCGTCATCCCCACGGTTCCCGTCACAAGCACAGTTGTTGCTCCTCTGTCTTCAGGATTGTCCATTGTGCAGGAACAGACTCATATTCCGTCTGGACAGTGCTCATATCGCCGCGGAGACGCTCAAGTCATGGCCTTTAGGACAACCTTTTCCGAGAGCGTCGTTCAGACTGAGTCATTACACTATCTCTCTGACGGACTCATTGTCAGGACGAGCCCTGTCGGAGATGCGCCCGAGTTGAAGGGTGCGCTGGACACATCGAGATTTACGCGGACGTTGCGCACCACGGAAAGCAGGAGCATGGTGCAGAGGGTCATGGGGACGGGCAAATCGGGTCCTGCAGAGACGGGGGCGTGGGTGAATGGGAGGGATAATGTGTGGATTGTGGGATCTTGGTGCTGGGATGGCATGGTGCTGCTGGAGGGATGTATTATATCGGCCATGAGGGTGGCACGAGATCTTGGTGTGGCTGTCCCATGGCAGCGGTAGATATTTTGCATTGTTTTGTTGTTGGTTGTTAGTACTTGTTTGCATGGAGATACCTCTAGGTTTTTGTGTTTTGACTTTGTTGATGGAAATAGAGTGAGCGGGCTGATAGTTTGAAGCGTTTCGTTGTACTCTTCTTATTCTAGATCAGTTCCATCATCTTTTATATTCCCTCTTGTGTAAAATATCTGTGTCCAAGTCATACTTAGATAGAATGCATGGCTGTCGATACTCTTGCGCCTCTGTGGATGTTTTGGGAAGATTCAAATACTGGATATTGACGAGATTATCCCGTGTTCCTTGAATCGTTCAGATACCCAAGAGATGATGATGAGATTGGCTGCAAGCAGGAATTGAGACGGAATAGTGAGCCAGTTGGCTTTGAACACCGAAAAGCCAATGTTTCGCGGGATAAAGGACAAATATGTACTCGGAGAGCCCAGTAGGATTGAGACAACGAGGTCGTTCCTTTTATGAGCAACCCAACTATATTGGACACTACCTTCTTAAGTGATTTCATCCAACTGTGAATCAAAGCTCTGCTCGCTAGAATACTGCTTAGCATAGTTAGATACTTTCTGAGACGGTTAGTAGCGGTGATTACAGTTTACACTGCTGTCAGCAAGCTTCCCGTCCGTCTTTTCCTCATCTAGACTGATCACAGCCAAGGGATATCTCCTAATATCAGCAAGTATTGGCGATTGGACGGCATTATAAGAAGGGCTTGAACTGGTTACACTGTAATGATCAGCAGGCAAGTGTCATCAAAGAAGTTTGCACCCTGAGGGCTGACAGCGGTTGTCTTGGTTCAGCACCTCAACAATATTTCAAAGTCATTCCGACTGATTCAGTCTGGTCAACTCAATATTGTCAGTCATGTCAATATCCGTCTTGTTGATTGAGTGCGCGTCTTCTTATTTCGACAGTGAGGTACAACAGGAGTGAATCATTCTTTTAATTGCATGACGATTCCAAGTTGGATAAATTCGAGGTGATCATGTATAAGTTACAAACCTTCTTTATGTGCAACCTTCACAATTCGAATCTGACTACCACGAGGTGAATAGCCTCCCAAAGAGTACGAATAGGGCCTGATCCGGTCAGTGATGACACCACATCACTCGTAACGCCGAGGCCAACAGCCGAAGTGATGAGTCGGCACAATATTTCTCTCCATGGCGTTGAATTGAGTTTGTGTTAGCTGCCGCCCTTTTACTCTTAAACCTTGTAGAGGGTGAAATGGCCGAGTGGCTGGTATGAGGAGGAATGCATGTTAGTTAAGTGAGCACTCTCAGTTCATATACTCTGATGATGGCCTGGGAGTAAAAGAAAATAGCACAACAGCGGTAACACAAACTGATTTCTTAGTTTACAGTAAGAGTTGAGCCATCACTTTTCTGATTTCGATAGATCTAGGGTAATAGCAGGGATGTGTGTGGCTTTATCGTCAAGATGTTTCAGCCACTTACTTTGACACCGGCACATCCTCGGATAACGCAACACAGCAAACCAAATCCGTCTCCCGCTGACAAAAACCGCCATACAAGTACAGTCATCAAGCCTCAAGGTAATCAATCTTACTCCAGCCAGTAATTCATCCGACAACAAAAATAAACCAGCCAGCAAATCGTCACATACGGTGGCGTCTTGCTCTGTCCTTCCCTCAGGCACAGCCCCCCTTGTCTTGTCTTTTCAATCCTTTTTCCTTTTTAGCTGCGTCAATCCCTTAAAGCAGCATTTGCTGTTTTCTGCCCGCTAAATGCCAATATCTTTGCCAAGACCCCCACCGCTGCATGGGCTGCATGTGTAGCGCCTTGGTGATGGGTAACCATGACGCCTTTGACTTCTTGGGGGCTTCGGAGAGATTACAAGAACAGCTCAGCAGATGTAGACACTAATTACTCATTGATGTTGATGCTTAGGCAGACACGGGAATACAGGGGGGATCCATTGCTCTGCGTTAATTCCGCCCGCATACAGAGGCTCAGAGCTCAAGATACAGTAGCAAACAATAAAGAGCAAAGAGTACATAAGAAGAACAAAGAATAAGAAGAAGGGAAGGAAAAAAGCCTTGTGAGGGGGAGGGAGGCTGTAAAAACGGATTGACGGAGCAACTCACAATATATGCACTCCCGCACATCCCATCTCTCTCTCGTGTGGAGCAAGAAAAGAGCATCAGCCCGTTTCGGACTTTGTCACAGCATTTGGTGCTTGGCGACATCACTCCAATCCCCGTTGATTTGCTAAATGGCCCCGCCACCCGGGCGCGGAAATCATGATTTGCGCGGTGCTACGTAATTCTGTAACCACAAGCTACTACTATGGGCGGCCTCGAGCTAGTCTCTCACTCTCTCTTTTTACCCATTTCTCTTTTTTGACATTTTTTTTCTCCTGGCCCGACTATGTGGGCGGGGGTGGAGATCATTTTACTGGTGGTGGCTGGATCGTCATGAGGCAAATCGGGCAATGCGATGCGATGGATCGGATCACAGCTAGCATGACAACAGTAGCATGATGATGAACCAACAACACTGATTTGGATGGCTTCAGCTTTGACACATGCCAAGCAGGCTGCCAAGGTTCACAGACCAGCCACATTACAGTGCACATGAAAACGCAAACAAGGACGAAGTACTAGGTAAGAATCATGAACCTCAAAGGTGGATATTCTTGGTATTCTCTATCATTACAACTGTGCTGCGGTTGTTCTTGTTCCCCCGCTTCCGCTATAGCATAGAATGCTTTCATGTTCCCTTAGTATAGATTCCCAATCCAATGACGCCGAGCTGGTAGCCAAAAGCAAGCCAACATGTATACCTCCCCCCATAGTTGCCATCCCGTGCCGTTTCGTATTCGTTGGTCCTCCTGGGAACCGCTGAGGATAGAAAAAAAAATAGACTGTAAAAAAAAAGAGAATCGTCCAAATCGAGATCGCCGGCGTATTCCTGTGCGCCCCTCATCGCATGCCCATGGTGTAGTAAGTTGACAGAAAAATATTTGAAAACACTAAGCGGGTATCTTTCTCTAAGAAAGGGTAGTAATGCCGAGTACTACTGGTGGAAATAGTAGTAGAATTAAGTGTAAAAAACGCGAGTAAGATGATTGATGCGGAGCGGATTTTAGAGACGCTGTGTGGAGAATGGGAGAGAGAAAGCCAAAGTAAAGTGACGGACGGAGTGGTAATGATGCCCGTCACTGTTCAAGTAAGATGGATGTAAGCGGGTTGTCGCTTTACACCATGGATTGGCTGATGCTGGGCTTCCTCCCCCTCGTCGGTGACCAGCTGCTTCGGGAGGCCACGCGGCCAAAGGGGAAGAGGCGGCATCTTCGGCGATACGACCGCTTTGACGTAGTCCAGAAGTAGGCGCCCAGAAAGAACACAGTCAAGACCACAAAGAGCAGGCCCAGGTAGAATGTGTAGTGCTCGCCAATTGTCAGAAACAGGGCGGCGTCCCAGCCGTGCCAACTGCTGGCGCCGCCGTGGACAAAGATGGGCGTCGTGACCTTGCCCCGGAGCATGTGAGGCGCCATATCGCCGTGCTCGTCGGACAGGATGTAGACGGGGCGGCTGAGGCGGCCCTTCATGAGGTGACGGACGTACGACATCCACTGGTTGGAGTAGAACATGCAGCCGGTGCTGAGCATGTTCTCGACGTAGGGAATGCGCATCGGCAGCGCCCAGTGCAGGTCATGGCTGGGCACGTTCTCCAGCAGCTGGGTCAGGAAGGGATGGCCGGGCTCCGTCGCGATAAAGGCATTGTTGACGCCGGCCGGGTGAGCGCCGGGAGACACGTACGGCAGGCGGACAATGGGCGTCGAGTCGAGAGGCACACGACAGGTGACATCGAGGTCGACGTAGATGCCGCCCGAGTGGTGCAGCAGAGCATAGCGCAGGATGTTGGCGCGCTGGATGTTTTGGGCGTAGCCGGTGTAGTGAGGCAGGATGTCGGGGTAGAACTCGGCGATGAAGGCCGTGGCATTGACGTCGGTCCACAGCTGGTGCTGCCAGTCTGGGTGCAGATCGGTGCAGCTGGTGATGGCGGCCTGGTACTTGGAGACGCTGGCGTTGCCCAGGGCGATTTGGTGGATGATTTTGGGCACGACGACGGGGCCGAGAGACGAATATGATGATTGGGAATCGGACTCGGTGGACGAGGATGAAGCGTTCTCCGGGTGTCGATACAGAATGTCGGGGTGGTTATGCAGCAGCGGGTAGAATGTGCTGTACGTCAGGACGATTTCGCCCAGCTCGTGGATGTGCCGGCGGAACAGGACGGTGAACCAGAAGACGGCAATGGCCGTCAGGGCCACGATGTTTCGGGCTCGCATCGTGGGGGGGAATGTGAAGATGCTGAGATGAAGATGGAGAGGAATAGAAAGAAGAGAGAAAGTAAAGGCGGAGACAAAGAGACAAAGAGGGAGCAATGGCGGAGGGAAAGGAAAAGATGCAGTACGTAAGGATGAGACACCAGACGATAGATAAGAGAGTGAGCGGATCGCAATGCAATGCGCAACGCAGATCCCCGACCGAGCTGAGTTTCCCTATTCCCCTTAATCCTCGGTTGCCAGCTCCTTATTTAGTCGACTCCTATAGTGGCCCTCTATCCTTTTTCTTTTCTTTTCAAATCAAAACTTGCTTGTCGTATACTCGTATGTAAGGATGTTAAAGATGGAGATGTGGTGATGAAATTTGGTGGCCCGCCAGGTTTGTTGTAGAGCTTCGGGCCGGGCAAGCGAGGCGCAAGTGAAAAGAAATAGCATTTCGGCGTCTTCCAACTTGCTAACCATTTTACCTACTATAATTATGGGACTGGCCACCACCCCCCTTTTTTTTGCCCAGAGTCTGCCGTGGAATCACAGAGTTCGAATGGAACGCCTTCAAACGCAATTTAGCTGGTGGCTTGTCCAAGGAAGAAAAAATGTGTCTGTCCATCCCTTGTCTCCCCTTGTTCGTCCCTCTCCTTGCCGTGCAGCGGGTATCGCATACCTGAGCGGTACCTGAGCTGGCTAAGGGACACGGCTGCAACGCCGCCTGACTGCAAGTACCGTCTACCTTGCCCGCGCCTGGAACTGCGGCAGTCCGTAGCTCTGCGACACCTCGGACCCGGCAAATAAAAAGGCGGACTCGGGGCTAGGCAAGCTTCCTTGGCGTTGGCTCACGATTTGATGACGCTGCCCGTCAGATGCAAATGCGCTGGAAAGGGCCTGGCGCGATGGGCGATGGCCCTGGGGCGGCTTCACGGCAGCGCCATCAGGCCCTATGTGTGTACCAGCCTGCTACAGCCAACCGCGGCTGCAGGGTGACGGGGATAGAGACGCCGGTGATTGGGCGTCGAATCCATGGGCGGATCACCGTCGATGTTGGCCCCTGTCCAAGTGCTGAGAACGAGCCCTGGGCTGGGGCTGGGGGTTGCTTGGCAGCGCTGGAACTAGGAAAACTGGCTCAATGATTCTGCTGTTCTGGCCGTGCTAGTACCGTACGAGTATTCTCCATTTGCCTATTCGCCAAAGGAGTGCCGGAGGATTGGCTCAAGTGCTCCGATGCCCATCCCATCCATCGTCTGTCTGGGCACGACACTAGGCCGGGCTTCGGGGTGCCTCCTTGGCCCGACGGACGCGAATAGGATTGGGACCGAGTGCAGTTGCCATGGCACGAGGCACGGGGCTTGGACTTTAGCGAAGTCCGACTATCCTATCAATCATAGAGCAAAATGTTTCCGTGTAATATCAGCTCTAGTTCTAGTTCTCGTTCTAGTTCCACTTCTGGCCCTGATTCCAGATCTGGGTTGTGGAAGCCACGGACAAGTTCGAACAACGGAGAACGAGAACGAGGAGAATTACAGAAAACGGACTTGTCCGTGTCCACAGCATGGTATGATCCTACTAGGTTAGTAGTACTCCGTAGTATTGTGTGTGTTAGGAGAGCCGCCTCCCTTCCGCTTATATCAGCGGATCATCGGCGGCAAACAAAGCACTTCCTACAGTCCAGTCCAGCACAGTCCGTACACACAAAAATAGCCTGCTTATCTATCCGTACGTTGAAATTAAAGTAGAGTAATACAGGACACGCGGACTTTCAGATACGCGTTGAGGGATAATTTTCAACGGCCCTGAGCACGGATCCGAGGTATCCAGACCCGATTTATTCTAGAACCTTACGATAGAGTCCGCGGGAAGGGCCCAGCAGGCCGGTCAGTGGTTGAGTGGGATAGAAAAATAAAGTTGCCTCGGCCGGGCAGCTCCGCTCAACGTGGCATCAGGCGATGTGCCTTCAACCTCATGGCCAGACCTGAATTACGGAGTCTTCGGCTCGAATCGAGAGGCAAGTCGCTGCAGTGTTGATAATCAATCAAAAAAAGTCACATGTATGTACATAATACAGTATCCTCGCGGGGCACGTGAGCTGCTATTTGCACGGCGCTGAGCTAAGCTGGCCAAGAGTGCCGGGCTACGTCATTCTGGATCGCTGCGTCGGCCGCAATTGGCGCTACGGCATCTTAGACTCCGTGCAGGTGCTCCGTGCTATTTCCCTTCTCCTAGTAATTCCCTTTTCCCTTCCGTGGCACGTGACCCTCTTCTCTCAGTGTCTTTGCTGGCCATCACAAGCCAAAAGCTGCAAAAAGCTTCCTTCAAGATGCTGGTATCAGTCGATTTGCACATGTTTGCAGCTGCAGAGTCGCTCGTGACAGCAGCTGAATCTCGACCACCCTGAAGAGCAGGAAATTCCAGCAGTTCAGATGCTCGCCTCCATGACGTCGTGCCTCAGCTGGCTGCAGGCGCCCCGGTTCAGGAGAAGCACAACCATCTTGTCCGCGCTGATTCTCACCATCGTCACCATCGTGCTACTAGTCAATCCTGCGTCAGATCTGAAAGCCATTGGGCATTCGAAGCCAGTGTCTGAGGCGTCGGGGACCGGATACCCTCGCTGCAGCGACCGCACAGATACCAACATCACCTACCCGTTGGAATCATGGCGGGAGGCAGCTGAAACCAAGTTTGGCGGGCTGATGGATGACAAGTTTACGTATGTGCAGGGTTGATGATATATGGTTGTGTGAATATAGAATGATACTAATGATGAATCCTATAGAATTGCCATGTCGACGTTCCATCGCCCGCGGGAGCTCCATCGAACCCTCAACACTCTTCTATCCACCAAGATACCGTCGCTGCACGAAATCGTTGTCATTTGGAACAATTTTGACGAAAAGGAGCCCGATAGCTTCGTCTCCGAGTACGGTGTCGTTGTGCGGTACCGCAAGCCAACCCGCGATAGTCTAAACGAGAAGCTTTGGCCCGATCCCAAATACAAGACCAAGGCCATTCTCCTTTCCGATGACGACGTCTACTACCGGCCCGACGATCTCGAATTCGTTTTCCAGATGTGGCGAAACTTTGGCAGGGACAGAATGACCGGCGCTCTCGCGCGCTGCGCTTCGGCTCTTCCCACTGGCCAATGGGACTACAACTTTTGCTCCCAAAAGGAGCACCAAGATGTCTATGCGCTCATCTTGACCAATTTAGCATTCACACATATTGCATTTCTCGACTATTATTTTTCCGATGACGCTGCAGCCACCAAGATCCGCAACTATGTCGACGAAGCCTTCAACTGCGAGGACATTGGTCTCAACTTTGTTGCCTCAATGTTGACTGGCTCAGGTCCTCTGTTAGTCCGCGCGAGTGGTCAGTATGTCAACCTGGACCCTTCAGGTGGCATCAGCAGACATCCTGGCCACATGGAGGCGCGTAGCAAGTGTCTCAACGTTTTTGCCGACGCCTTTGGGTGCATGCCGCTAGTCGACGAGGTAGGACGGATAGAACACGGGGTAAAACACAATGTATGGTACAAATCCGTGTGGAATCGGATTTTCGGATAGGCATCTGCTCGGGAAGCAGCGTATAAGATTTTCACGTAATATTAATGATAATGAAACCGATACACATGTATATGTACATGACAAACGACACGGCCCCTGAGGAGGGCCTCAAATCATTATACTAGACGAGGAACAAACGCAGAAAGCATTATGAGAAAACGAAAATAACAACACCTCACCAAGGGTGTGGTATGATTTCAACTAAGAGAAACACGCCGCCATATCATATCAAATTCGTCGCAATCCAATCACTTAGTCCATATCACTGTCGGCGTTTATCGTTAGCAATGTCCGATATATATCTCGGTGAACGGGGGTGACAATCTCTTACAGTAAAGCCAGTGTCAAGTCTCCGTGGATCTTTGCCTTCAACTCAATCTGGATATCTAGATTTAGGTCGAGCCGCAGCTTAAGGGGGTTCTTCCCGTCCTCCTTCTTCTGCGGCTGCATCTGCTGCTGTTGCATCTGTTGCTGCTGCATCTGTTGCTGTTGATACATTTGCTGCTGCTGCTGCGGCTGATACATCTGTTGTTGCTGCTGGTCGCGCTGCTGGTGCGGCACCATCTCCTGGTCTCCCTCGTCATACTGGTCTTCTACTTGGCGCTGGAAGGGGGCCCTTCTCCTCCGGCGAGACTGGGTCTTGGTCTCGGTCTGGGCCTTTTCACGGCTGCCACTTGTTCGGCGGCGGCGTTCTTGCTGAGGGGGTGTCTTGGGTTCGTTGGACTCCTGGTCGTCGGAGTTGTCTTCGCTGAGCTCGCCTACTTTGCCGTTTTGCTGGCCGTTTTGTTGTGGCTCCTGCTCCTGCTCCGATGCGTTGTCGGAGTCGTTGCCGGCATCCTCATCCTCGTTGTCCTCCTGTTGCTGTTGCTGTTGAGGCTCTGGCTCCTGACGCTCGGACTGCTGACGTTGTGGTTCCTGACGCTCAGACTGCTGGCGCTCGGGTT
This sequence comes from Trichoderma atrobrunneum, assembly GCA_003439915.1. Classification (NCBI taxonomy): domain Eukaryota; kingdom Fungi; phylum Ascomycota; class Sordariomycetes; order Hypocreales; family Hypocreaceae; genus Trichoderma; species Trichoderma atrobrunneum. The sequence continues at coordinate 121,456 of PNRQ01000004.1, read as the reverse complement.
CCTGACGCTCGGGCTCTTGCTGTTCTGGTTCCTGGTGTTCCGGCTCTTCTCTAGTCGGGGAGCTAGTGTCCAGGTCCTGGGGTTTCTGAAGAAATGTTAGGTTGATATGGCTCATTCACTAACATGCACGGACTTCGTGCGTTGTCTGGAAACAAACCTCATCTGTAGACATGTTGGGTGAGTTTTAGAGGTCTCGTGTTGTGATCAAATAGTGTAGAAGCCAAGAAGGTATAGAGCAAACAGCAAGCAAATTGAGACTTTTGTTCAATTGGGGATTTTTGGGAAACGTAAGATATTGTCGTCTTGGAGTTATTCAACTCTTTCTGTATGTCGATAATGAGGCGTAGGTCCGCGACGGCTGGGCTTTTGTGGCTCAAGAGCAACAATTTGGATCAAGGTCCCACTCCAGATTTGTCTTGATATCGAGTGACGCAACAGCGATGTGTCTCGTTCTCCTTTGTCGAGGCTAAAAACTGGAACATAATAAAACCTGGACAACATGGTCTAAGGAGTTGCATAACTTTTCTCACTCCCCCCCTGTCATTTTGGTGGCGCCCATGACGTGCCAACTTTATGATCACACACAATCCAAAACCTGGGAGAGGCTGTCTGTCATCTGTAAAAAGTCCCAAGACTCACGCCATGGGCGTCAAATTCATGCTTGGTGAAGTCATCGGATGGGCTTATCCCGGAAACTGTGACCAGGATTGGAGCTTCTAGCCCCCCCACAGTTACGCCGCGGGATCTCGATCGCCTCATGCAAGGCCCCCTCTCATGGGGGGATATGGGGTCATATGGAAACAAGCATATACGAAGTATACAAACATGGGAGACGAAACTCACACGGTCCGTCCATAATAAAACGTCATTCTACGGGAGTGTCCCCCGGGATACTGTTTGTTACATGCTAAAGCTACAGTACACGGCCGATTACAACGATGGTCATTGGGCTTCTTGCCATCACGGCGATTCCCACCGTCACGGGTGTGGGCCAAGCCATCAGCGCTCAGAAGAAGGCCAACGCAGCGAATAAGGAAAAGGAAAAGTTTCGCCTGACGGCAGTTGTCGAGGAAGGGGACGAAGACGAAGATTACGAGACGGATTTCTGTGTGCTGAAAGATGGAAAGGTATGTAGGACCACGCAGACAGGTTTCCTTCCCCTTAGCGGCTGACTGACGGCATGGCTGACTGAGAACACAGTTGAATGTCAATATCCCGCTGGACACCGAGTTCCCTGGGTACGCCTTTTGCGGCTACTACTTCACGTACCCCAGCGAGGAGAAGCACCTGGGGTTAGTAACCACCATCTCTGACGATCCGCCGATGCTCAACTGGATGTACATCAACAAGGACACGCACGCGGTGGAGTATGGCGGACGCAAAGATACCCTTGGCCACGTCATTGGGCCCTGGGGATGGAGCGAGGACGAGTCCTTCTTGACCGTGCAAGGAAAAGACGAGTGCTTTGTGGCGAAGCTGGAGCGAGACGACAACGGGAGGTCGCGGTGGGTGGTGTACTGGGATCCGGATAGCGAGATACTAGCCACGAGTGAGGTGGACGAGTGCAAGCCGCTGAGGCTGAGGAGGAGGACGTTACTGGGCATGGACAGCAAGTATGTGAGAGACTAGAAAAAACTAGGACCTAATGAATGACAAAAAAAAAGTGAAAAAAAGTAAAAAGCCGGAGCGTGCTCCTTGATGGCATAACGTGTGGACAGGGGTTTTGGTTGCTTCATCTCGATGAGGTGGCATGCGGGGTGCAAAAAACACCGCCGGTCTACACTATGAAATTGTAGGTGATGAGCGGCGGTGTTTTTTGCACCCTACATGGGGGGCTGCTGAGTGAACAAGCATCGGGGCCGTCGTCTCGGGAAAAACGACCGAGAGTCCCATAATATTTAGTAGGATGCTAATCCATGTCTGTCCATAATATGGAAAGGGTCATGCAGGAGGGAAATCAACCACGAGCGATTGCCTCATGATGACTTCATAGGGGTAATGTAGAGGTGAGGCGTGTGTAAATGAAAACAAATTAAGAAAGGAATGGATATGATGGATGAGAATCAGGGTTGAAGAGGGAAAACTGGGCAAGGCTGACGATCGGGGGGTGGAGATTCGATGGGTATATCATTATGATGCTCCGGGGGCATTGGATGGTGGGATGCTTGGATAGAGTAAGAAGGGCAAATAGCAAAAAGAAAAAAGCTGCTCATACTTGCTGATAACAGAACAAGAAACTTATCTTTTCTATTTACTTTCAAGTGCTTCTTTTTCTCCTTCAACTCAAAACGAATCTCATCCATCTCATTGTATCTCATCTCACTCTCACCCGATTCTCATTGAGGATATAGCCATCAACAACACCAACAACCACAGCAAACATGTCAAGTCAATCGATGGAAAAGGAGCGCACCGACTCGGCAGAGGAGTACGGCTCAGACTCTGCCCCCGAATCAGTGCCTCCCCGCCGCGAGCGAAGACAGATGCAACGGACACAGCGTCGCCCCCAGCAGCAGCAACAGAACGGACCTCTAGACCAGCTGCCCGTCGGCGGCGAGCTGGGACAGGTCGGGCAGACGGCAGGCGGAGTGCTGGGAGGCGTGACGAACACGCTGGGCAGCGTCTCGAACAATGCCGTCGACCAGAAGGGAGGCGGCGACGGTGGGAAGAGCGACACGCTGAGGTTGCGGCTGGATCTGAACCTGGATATTGAGATTCAGCTCAAGGCCAAGATTCACGGTGATTTGGAGCTGGCGTTGTTGTAAGTCAAAACCATCCCCCCCTTTTCTTCTTTTTCTCTCTCCTCCCTTTCCCATTCCATAGCCCAGCCAACTGTCCCATCATCTACATCCGTCCCCCTGGGTATCACATTTTCTTACAAATGCGGCACCCGCATCTCTTCAGGACTGGCTAGTTATGAGGCTTAAAAAATTATGACCACCAGAGAAAAATAAAAAATACTGGACGAATCGGCTAATGACGTTGCGCTCTTGTTCACATCATCAGGAACTGAGAAGACAACGAATCACGTTTCAACAATTATCGGGCTGGGCGCTTTGCTGCCTATAGCGAGAGCCCTGATCGCTCCCGACGTCTTACGACCTGAATTTTGGTGGATGATATTTTTACATCCTTACGTTATCTTTTTGTTTTAATCTGTTACAGAAGCCTCTTTGTTTTTTCCTTTGTATTTTTGGGAGGGTCGGGGATGAGATCCGCAGGGGTCATGAGAATGGATGAGGCTTATTTGGATTTAGTGTGTGGGAGTGAACCAATTATAGCGCGGGAGGATGAATGTTGCCCTGTTTTTACGGTGGACTATTACGATTGTCTCACGTATGTATTGTCGCATAAAGAATGGAGATGCGAGCAGAGCCTCTGCTCCGGTGTCTTCTGGTTTAATACTATACAGTACATGATTCTATATTGGTTGCATGTTCCAAAGGTGATTTTGATGATGAAGAGGCTACGACAAGTCCAGCCACAGCAACGCGTCAGCCACAGTGTCACGAGCCACAGTTTCACGGCATGAGTTCATCGAAACGTGACACTGATCAAGCCACACTTTGGCGCCACATTCCATTGTCTCGGAGAATGGCTGTCATGTGGCTGTTGACTTTGTCGATATTCGGGAGTTGTTGCCGGAAACTAAACAGCTGAGGCGGAATAAAAGGTCCATAAGCTTGAACTGAGGCTGCAGAAACAAGTATCATTTCGCAAAGTTCCTGCAGCTGGGAATTAATTAAGAAACGTGGAGCATGTCTGCACATAAAGTTGGAAATTCATGGCACATGCATGGACACCATACGCAATTCGTGGAGAAACCCCTGTAAGTGTATGTATAAAGTAGGCCCGTCTTATTACGGGGAGGGATCGGCATGCGGGATGATGTACGGCCATGTCATCATCCACTCTACAAGGTATGTGTGTGTGTTTTTCGCACATGATGACGCATTTGCTCTTTATTTCAGACAGTGGTGAGTGTGGGATAGATTCAGCTGCTGAGGCCTGATGCTTGTATCTGGAAGCGGCATTACATCAATGTTAAAGCTTGGCTCTTTGTTAACGTGCTTGTCAACGCGGAATCTTCACTGTCATACCACAAATCCTCTTTGCACGACTTACTGCTTTTGCTATTTCTGTCCTGATGCCACATATGCAGTCACCCCCCAAGAGCCCGCTGTTGCCGTCGTGCGACAGAGATCGACAGGAACGACGACCTTCGTCTAGCCACAGACTCGTCATGCTACCTCGACCAGAAGACAAAAAAGAAGAGTCTCAGAATAGCAATAGCAGTAACAGTAACAACACCAAACCTAAAAACCCTGACATCAAAATCCCCAGGATACAGCCTATTGAGCAGGACGAGCCGCTGGCGTCCCGCGCCCAGGGCCTGGTGGGCAAGTTTGTCGATGAATTCGGCAACATTCTGGACTGGGATGGCACCGTGCTGGGGTCCGTGGAAGGCGATCTGCCCTCCATGGTGGGACGGCCTGTGTCTGAGTCCGGCGAGATCCTAGACATCACCGGGGAGGTGGTGGGTTATGTGTCGGAGAACCACACGAGGCCGACTCTGAGTGACCTGGAGGGCGGGTTGAAGATTGACGGGGCCGGCAACATCTACAACAAGAATGGCGACATTGTTGGCAAGATGAATAAGCCTTCTATGGGGGAGGGAGAGACTTCTGGACAGCAAGATGCGGGCCAGAGCAAGTCGTCACAGGATGCGGGAGCAAAGGCGAATGCTGCAACACCAAGTCCATCAGAGGTGTATCTGGATGTCAAATCAACACACGACGGCATCCAGCTCATTATCAAGATACCCACCATTTTCAAAAATGAAAAATGAAAACTTCACTTAGATAGGTGCTTTTGGTATACCAAGGTCGTTGGTAGGGACAATTCAGGCGTTGGTTGGCGTTGTCTACTGTCAATCTGGTGATAGCATCATCTACGATACGATGCTACAGTATTATGCAAGATACTATTAGAGGCTATTAATGAGTTAATTTCACATGGTTCTCACGATCCTCACATCTTCTAAGCTTGTGATTTCAGCCCATTCGTCATCACCATTCCTCAACAACAAGCCTTCAACTATTCATCCCACACAACCACAATACAACAACTAATCAAGGGGTGCATGATTTCACCGCCACACTTCTTCTATCCAGACTCCCCATAGAAACCTGTTTCAACGTGAGAAACCCAACGCCACATGATAAATGAATACGACACCCATACAGCTAGGCTGTGGCGAGTGTGGCTTGCCCACGATGACAAGGTCGCCTCTCGGTCTCTCTCTGGAGAGGACATCCCTGCCTCGGGCCCACGCTACCCTGAGCTCCAAGGAGCTTCTCGTCCTGTGCGGGAGCTCGAGAGACAGTCTGGTGGCTTTGTCTGATATCATGGTGATATGATATCCCCTTGCTAAACGTGTTCAAACATGCTCCTGTCTTCAGCCACGGTGCTTTTCATCGGGGATTATCCATGTTGAAAAGACGTAATTGGGGTTCCCGTGTGCGTCATGCCGCGTTGGATATATTGCGTTGGATGGGGTATTCATCGAATCGAGATCATAGATTGTTGCTGTGACGCTGTCAAAGAATGGAGATGTTGCCATGGCAGTCAAGCATGTGCTTGTGAGCTTGCTGGAAATGTATGATGAAAGGCCGCAACTTTATTTCGCTGTCAGCTTTCATGTGAATATATGTATATATATATGTCCATGTGATAAGAAAGATTAAATGTCCAATTGAGCTAAATCACAAAACTACAAACTACCTAATTCCTCTTTTCACATGTAAACTTTATTCAATTGCAAAATACCAATTTAACCATTTTGTGAATCTGAGTGTTGAATCCAAAATGCCGTTCCCAAAGCCAGTCGCTGTTCAGGGAGGTTGGCAGGTCAAGGAGAGCCCTCGCCAGGAGCAGGACAACCCAGGTTGGTTACAATAACATCTTTTTTTGGCTTACTGTCATTTTGCAACCATATGTCTAACAAACTTCACCCATAGTTGACATGCGATCTGTCCCTCGGTCTGCCGCTGGTGTCGTGACCGACTCGGGAGATATCCTGGACCGGTCTGGAAAGTCCATCGGAAAGCTTGCCGAGTCAGGAGACCCTGGCCAGCTCGTGGGAAATGCAGTCACAGCTTCGGGAGATATCCTAGATTCATCAGGAAATGTTCTCGCCAAGGCTACCCTCAACGACACCGAGGAGGAGGGCGGCGAGTACACAACCGAACCTACTGAGAAGGACCAGAAGGACGAGAAGGATCTAAAGGACCAGAAGGACGAAAAGGGCTGGGACCTGATGGGAAAGGGCAAGTCGGCCTATCAGACAGCTAGCAACCTCCAAAAGCCCGTTTCCCAAGGAATGGACCTGGTTAGTAGGATGCAGAAGCCCAGCGACGATGAACAGAGCACACCCACTGATTCCTCGATCCAGATGAATCAAGATGACAACAAGCAGCCACAAGAAGAGGTGGAGGGACAAGAGAAGTCACTCGAAGAAAAGGCTCCCGGAAAGCAAGACGAAGAACCCATCTCATTGGAAGACAAGTCGGAAGATGCCAAAGAAGAGATGGGCAAGGGCTTAGACAAGGATGCAGATGTCGAACCAGACAAGCTTCAGGAGGAAGCTCCCAAGCCAATGGAAGACGAAAGCCTTGACAAAGAGAAGCCTGATGAAACCTCAGCCGCCTTCAAAGAGGGCGAAGCTGTTGAGGAAGGTGAAGAACTTGCCAGGGACAAGGTGGAGGAAGGCGAGGACCTTGGCAAAGACAAGGCGGAAGAAGGCGAGGATCTTGCCAAAGACAAGGAGGAAGAAGAAGAGTTTGACTTCTCAGAGCTCAAAGGAACCAAGGTCAACAAAGCTGGCAATCTCGTCAACAAGGACGGTGACATTATCGGTCGTCTAATTGAGGGTGACGCCAAGCAGCTCATCGGCAAAAGAGCAGACGAGGACGGAAACATCTGGAACGACTCGGGCAAGATTATTGGCAAAGCCAAACCATTGTCTCACGATGAGCGTGGCGACGAAAAGGATTTTGCTCCATTCGAAAACTTCCCCGATGCCATCGTGGAGGCGGATGGTCGTATCACGTCCGATGGCAAGCAGGTTGGCGTCGTCGTCGAGGGCGACCCGAAGCGTCTCAAGGGCAGCCACGTCGACGAAGATGGCGATATCGTGGACCGGCGAGGAAACGTCATTGGCAAAGCAGAGGCCTGGGACGAACCCGAGGCTGAACCCGAAGCGGAGGTCGACAAGTCTTCGTTGGCGGGCAAGAGAGTTAACAAGGCCGGCAATGTCGTTGACGGTTCGGGAGCCATCTGGGGCAGAGTCGTGGAGGGTAACATTAAAGCCCTGGTTGGACGTATGTGCGACAAAGAGGGCAACGTCTTGAGCGAGTCCGGCGATGTGATTGGCAAGGCTGAACTTGTCAGCGAAGGCGAACGAGAGGGCATGAAAGAGGGTCCCTTCGCCGAGCTGTCTGGCTGCACTATCGCTAAAGATGGCACGGTTGTTACGCCGTCCGGTGATATCGTGGGAAGACTTACTGAGGGAGATCCCAAGAAGCTCTTTGGCCGTCAAGTTGATGAGGATGGAGACGTTATCGACAGCAACGGAAACGTCTTGGGCAAAGCCGAGCGCTGGGAGCCAGAAGAGGTGGAGAGGAAGACGGCCCCCTATGCCGGCCGCAAGGTGAACCGCGAGGGAAACGTCCTTGACGAAGAAGGAAACATCATTGCGAAGCTGGTCAGCGGCGACGTCTCTGCCTGTTCCGGTAAGGAGGTTGACGAAGACGGTGATGTGGTCAACTACAAGGGCGACACCGTCGGACACGTCGCTCTCCTGGAAGACATTCCCAAAGATACCGAGGAGGACATCAAGAAGCGTGAAGAGGCTGAGACTGACCGCAAGCTGGCTGCGAAGTTGGCTGGATGCATCGAGCAGTCTCTTGACAAGATCCGCCCCATCTGCAAGATGATTACGGATAAGATTAACACTGCGGAGAGGACTCCCAAGGAGGAGCTCGATGAGGAGCAGTTGGTCCGAGAGGTGAAGCCCCTGATTGAAGAGGGAGGCAAGATCTTGACCGAGACCAACGGCACCATCCGCGGACTTGATCCCGACGGCCGCATCCAGCGAAACGCAAAGCACAAGGCGGGCACTAAGGAGGCCTCGCCCGAGGAGTATCATCTCGCAGATGTGCTCAAGGAAGTGAGTAACATGCCATTCTACGTGGTTTAATTTATTCAAGAGGATTGCTGGCTAACATGCAAATTACAGCTCACTGGCACCATCACCCAGACCATCGACAACGCAAAGAGCAAGATTGAGGGCATGCCACATGCAAAGAAGGAGCTCAACCCGCTCTGGGGTCTCTTGTCGGAGCCCTTGTTCCAGATCATCGCCGCTGTTGGATTGCTGCTGACCGGCGTCCTGGGTCTTGTTGGCAAACTGGTAAGCATCTACTTTTTTTATTCTGCCATTGACGATGTTGTAAACGATCCATATGCTAATATGATGTTATAGCTGAGCGGCCTCGGTCTCGGCGGAATCCTCGACAATCTCCTCGGAACGCTTGGATTGAACAGGGTGCTCGATGGCCTTGGACTTGGCGGCGTTACCGACGCCTTGACTGGCAAGGACAAGAAGAAGAAATAAATAATAATGGATTTTTTATTTGTATGAAAATACGACGTTATGAATGGGAATTATGAGGGTCAGAATGGGTTGGAAATGAACGAAAACGGAAGCTCGGAATTGTACCAGTTTGTATGGACGATGTACCAGTACTTGGTGTTGTGCTTTTCTTTCGATGAGTTTCTTAGTATCGCTGTAGTGTAGTTAATGTCTTTATCGAAGTTCAGTAATATTGAGCATCTCCAACGTAGCAGTGCTAGAATGTCACCGTGCCATTCCCAGGTTTGGCGGTGATTGAGATGCCTCGGCTCATTCGAGCTCCAGGGTAGTAAGCATTAGCTCATTTTGACGTCGCGATGTTGCGTGATTCGTATTCATCTTCTGTTTGTCTCAATGCTGCACAAGTTACCATTGAGCAGCTGAGTAGAAGCAGTGACATCGATTTTATTCAATACGATTAGTGTAAAAAGTCGCTTCAATGGCAAAGATTGTGTTCTTAATGGCCGACTATGGCCATGACCCTACAGGTAGGCAGAACGAGGTTCATACCGTCGCGTCAGTGCTCGTGAGAGACTCATCATTCGTCTAGAAACCTGTGGGCCGTATACAGCCTTCAAAGCTGCTGGATTCGATGTCAATTTCGCGACTGAGGCGGGCAAATCACCTCAATGCGATACCAAGATGTTGGAGGGCCTCACACAGCGCCTTTTGGTGAGCTCCATTGCGTATGAAAGCGCGTCATCAGGAATGGGATCTAACCGGAATACAGGGTGCAACATCCTCCATCGTGAAAAAGTATCGCGTCATGGCCGAATCAGAAGAATGGAAGAATCCCTTGTCATGGTCCGATGAGCAATTCACCCTGGACGCGTTTGATCTCGTGTTTCTGCCCGGAGGACACGACAAGGCCGTGAGGCAAGTCATTGACTCGGAGAGAGTTCACCAGCTGCTAGTCGACTTCTTCCCCAAGACGAAGAAGCCCGGGAAGAAGGCCGTCGGAGCGGTTTGTCACGGCGTCATGGTGCTATCAGAATCCAAGAATCCAGATGGAAGCAGTGTCATTCGCGACTGCGCGACGACTGCACTGCCGGCGCGATTCGAGCAGCTAGCTTTCTGGGGCACTCGCCTCTTCCTGGGAGACTATTACAAGACGTACGGAGCGGGGAGTGAAAACGTCGAAGATTCGGTGAGATTCTTTGCAAAACTTCCATCTTGTTTCAAAACAATGAGGCGAAAATGAAATGCTGACGCTAGAGCGACATTACGATTTAGGTGCGAAAAGTGCTGGCGAGTCCTAAACAATTCAAGAATAGCATTGTGCCATCACCGTGAGTTTCGCCGAGAACCAAAAAAGGTGTCAATTGTTGTGTTATAATACGAGTAACAATTCCGGCTAATATGGTTTCTCACAGCTTCGTCGTTGAGGATGACAACTACAACTACGTCACGGCGAGATTCCCCGGCGACGTAGAACTTTTGTCGCAGAAGCTAGTCCAATTAGTGCAAGGCCTTTGATTCAGGGCAAGGACGGAAATAATATTCCTTCTTTTGCCGGTAGTGGTAGTGGTGCCAAGTGTTGAGATCGGGGGAGGGCGGCGGAGAAAAAAATTGGGATGTCATGCAAAGTGAGATTTTGAAGTATCCACACCACAACCAAGAGATTTGTAAGGGCATGGAGTGGTTTCGATTTTTCGATTTGTTTATTTGTCTAGACCCTTGAGAGTTGAGTCTTTCGGGGGACCAATTGGCCGACTTTCGTTTAACTCGGTATTCAGTATTCATTCATTAACAATCATGTGTAATCATGATACATACCACATCAGTTTCAAATGCTTTGTGTATTTGTGTATATAGAATTGAAAGAAAGCGAGTTTAACACAAAAGGGAACAACTATATAATCTTACATCGTATTCGATCTGCATCAAGACAGATGTGGTTCTCGTTTCCCATATGTGGCCGTGTTGCATTCGGATAACCTTAACGAAATACCGCCTCGAACGTTGCTACACGAGATGCTACAAAGCAAAGATCAGCTTCCCGATGCTACCGTGCCATGCAACTTGCTTCTATACGTGGGGTCTCCAACAATTGGGGTGCATTGTTTGCTTACCGCTGGCAAGGCGGAGCCCAGTTCAATTTGCGGGCAATAATCCGGGAACCGCAGGTTCTAGAGCTGCGAAATGTGAGGCGCAACTTATGCCGTCGGCCGAAAGCATCCCATCAAAACAACATCAGGTTCTCCCCTTGCGATCACGGCGAAAAGTATCCGCGTTGCGTGGGGAAGCGTCAGGGGATGATGCGGTTGTTCCCCTGCATCGTCCATTGCTAGCTTGAGCTTCCCCCGCACGCCAGCAGGAAAAGGGCCGAGATGTCAGTTTTTCCTTTGAGAAAGGGCTTAATTGTTGGTTGGCCTAGCCTTGTCGGCACAAACGATGAGATGAGATCCCCCCGGACTGCGAGCGACAGGGGAGTGCCAGGTCGAGGCGAACATGCCGAATGGGTCGACCATGACATGCTTGTTTTGCTGGCCCTTCTCCGCAAACAGTGGCCCGCAAGCATGGATTGGAGGAGTTTCCGCAGACGTTGGGACCTTGTGATGGTCTGCAAATGTTGCCAGACGTGGAATGTCCGTCCGGCCGTGTGCCGATTCTGCCAGCAGGGGCTTTCTGGGGTAAAAGGACGAATGATGAGATGATCATGCAAACTATAAAAGGCCGTGAGAAGCCCTCCCGGTGGTTACAGAGGAGGAACCGGCTCTTCCAGCAATCCAATTGAGGCATTGGGACCTGTTGACCCTCTGGAAAGATGCGATTCACGCAATTCTTCCTCGGCCTGGCTGCCGTTGCAGCTGGTAGCACCATACCAGCTGAAGGCGTCGAGGCCAGACACTCCTCGGGCTACTGGTACGAGAAGATCCAGCACAACGGCATCAGCCCTTTCATCACCAATGGCAAGAACTGGAAGGTCTTCCGCAACGTCAAGACGGACTTTGGCGCCAAGGGAGACGGTGTCACTGACGACTGGGCTGCCATCCAAGCTGCCTTTGACTATGCCAATGGCACAGCCAGTCGCAGCTCGGGTGCTTGGGGCACGACTGGTGCTCCGGCTGTTGTTTACATCCCAGCTGGCACGTACCGTCTGAGCAAGCCTCTGCAGTCGTACGTTGACACCGTAGTCATGGGTGATCCCACCAACAGACCGGTGCTTCAAGCCTCTCCCGACTTTACCGATCCCTTCCTCTACCTGGGCTATGACCCCGGCTATGACTCGACCATCAACTTCTACATTGGACTGAAGAACGTTGTCTTGGACTCTACCAAGGTGCCCCTTGCTCACAATATTACTCTTCTCAACTGGGCCGTGAGCCAAGCTGTGCAGCTTACCAATGTCTTGTTCAACATGCCCAATGGAGGTGTAGCACACACCGGATTGTCGATGCCTCAGGGCGGCTCGCCTCTGATGATCAACGACGTTGTATTCTCGGGTGGATCTGTTGGCATTCGCATGAACGAGCAGCAGTATCACTTCAAGGGAATCACCTTCAAGAGTGAGCCATCTACCTCTTTTTCGCATCAAGTAGATGAAATTTACTAACAAATCGGTTGTGTAGACCAGGACATTGGCTTGAAGCTTGACAAGCTCTTTGAGGGAACTGGCCAGAACCTGCACTTTGAGTCATGCAAGGTTGGCGTTGAGACGACAAACAACAACACCGGATTCTTTGCTCTCATCGACTCGACGGCCAAGAATGTCGGCATTCTATGGAACGCCGCAGCGTCCCCAACTGCCCAAGGATCAATGGTGTTGGAGAACGTCCAAGTGGACAAGACTGTCGGCTCTGTAAGTCCACCTTTTTATACTCTACAGTTTCAACAAAGAAGAGACTAACACCCTATATTAGACCGTCACCGCTGGAGGAGTCAATGTTCTCAAGGGCTCTGTCAAGGCAGGCCAGTCTTGGATCTGGGGCAACGTCTACGGACCCTCGAACGGCCAACGTGCCCAGGGTAAATTCTTTCCTGCATCTCGCCCTCTGGCACTTTTGGATATCACTGGATCCTACCACACCGTTACTCCTCCGACATTCCAGGAGTATTCCGTAGACAAGGTGATTAACGTCAAGTCCGTTCACGGGCTCCCAGTCGCCGGTGATGGTGTTACAGACGAGTGAGTTCTGATCAAAGCCTGTTCAATTAGTTCACTTAGACTGACGCAGTTCATTAGTACCAAGAACCTTCAGAAGATCATTAACCAGGCCGCTGGCAAGAAGGTTATTTACTTCCCTCATGGAACGTATCTCGTCAGCGACACCATTGTGGTCCCTCCTGGAAGCCGGTAAGCACAAGTCCTCTCCGATGGAATTGAATCAACATTGGCCATAGAAGAAAAGAAAAGAGACTAACAAAACTTTAGATTCCACGGAGAGGTTTGGTCTGAGATTAGCGCCACGGGCAACAAGTTCAAGAATGCCAACAAGCCGGTCCCCATGGTCCAGGTTGGAAAGCCTGGCCAGCTCGGCGTTGCCCAATTCGTCGACATGCTCTTCACTGTTGCAGACATTCTTCCCGGCTGCGAGCTCGTCGAGGTGAACATGGCCGGCCTGAAGGCTGGAGACGTCGGCTTCTTCAACACTCACTTCCGTATCGGAGGAGCTCGAGGATCCAAGGTCCAGACCAACTGTGATGATCCCGCAACCTGCAAGGCGGCGCGCGTCTGTGCTCATCTCACGACTCTGTCGTCTTCATACTGGGAGAACAGCTGGTGCTGGAGTGCCGATCACGATCTCGACGATGACAACGGTGCTAACCCCTCGACGGCTGGTGGTTTCCTCGTCGAATCTATCCGGGGTACCTGGATGCTGGGTATCGGCAGTGAGCACAACTCGCTGTACCAGATCAACGTCTACAAGGCACAGAACGTCTTCTTGGGCTTCCAACAGAGCGAGACGCCGTACTGGCAAGGAAACAACTCTGGTCTCCTGACGCCTCTACCATGGACCGGCTCTCTGTTGGACAGCGACCCAGACTTTAGCTGGTGCGCTCCTGACGATGCCCAGTGCCGCATGGCTATTTTCCAGTACATCCACGACTCAAGCAACGTCAATGTTTACGGAGGTGGATACTGGGTCTTCTTCAACGGCATTAACCGTGATGGCTGCTCTGCCGAATGCCAGCAGAACGCCGTCATCTACGCCGACAACCAGAAGCTGTACAGCTATGGTGTCAGCACGCACAATGTGCGAACCATGGTGCTCGAGTCTGAGAGGGGCAAGGACGTGGCTGAGGTTGTTGATACAGCGAATGCAGGTGGCTGGCAGAGCCATGGTGGTGTCATGGCTGCTTATCTGGGACAGAGCGGCTTTTAAAACATGCCATCGTCTGTAGATAATGAATGAAGAAATGAATGTTTATGATTTACATGCTATCTTTGCCTATGTCTATATGCTAGTTGCGAACATGCCCTTGTTTCTCAGTAAGCCACTGAAGACCTTCTAAGAGATCGCGATACCATGTCTTACTCATGGCAAGGTCTGGAAATATCTAAAAGACATGAGGATATCCTGTATAAGTATTTAGTTTTGTCGGAATACTAAACACCTCTTAGTTAGCAATGACTTTCTCTGTAAACTCTACAAGGGTGTCGTTGTGCCTTACCCAAGACGATCAAGCTTCTGTTGATAGATCAAGCCTTGATCACGTAGGGGGTCGTCGCCACAAGCCATGACGAGCGTGGGAGGCAAATCTTTGATATCGCTCTTTTCATCAAATAGAAGCGGGTTCAAGAGCAAGCTGTCACGTAGTTCGTCTGGCACCCCCATCAGAGCACGATATTGTTCGATTTGGGGGTACGACAGAAAATCAGCATCGCGCCATTGTATATGCGAAGTTTTATCGCCAACTTTGGGGTCAAAGGGAAAATTTTCTGTGAGGACGAGCCAAGGAGCGGCGAGGACTTGGCCCTTGATATACGATTCTCCCAGCTATGATGTGGTGTTAGCTATACTCAGTAGTTTGTAATAAGGCGAAGTATTGCTACTGCTTACCTCTCTTTCTCTATGAACAACGCTTGCCGCAAGAAAGCCCCCGGCGCTGGTGCCAGCCACGTATAGATCAAAATCTTGTGGCAATCCCAAATCCGCAGCATTGTTTATCACCCAAGTGCGAGCATCCCAGGCATCGTTAAACTGCGTAGGGGCCTTCCACTCGGGTATCACACGATAGCCGACGCTGATGACTGTAAACCCAGTGTCCCGGGCTAAAGAGATGCAAAAAGGATCTTCAGTTGAGATTGAGCCCGTCAGGAATCCGCCGCCATGGTAGTAAATTAAGGCGGAGGCGTGTCCCTTTTGGGTGGCAGAGCGAAAGACTCGAATTGGGATTTCGAGGCTGTCTGAGGTCGGAATTGTCAGTGTTTCCCATGTGACTTGATGGTTGCCTAGAGCCTTCATTGCTGCATCTCTGGCTGCATATCGCTGAGGATTGTGGGCACGACGAAATTCAGTTGATATAACGTCAACCTTGGGCAGAGGGTTCTTGGCTATGTATGAAGCCCATTCTTCTGAAGGACCGGCAAGATGGCTAAAGTCTGTCATGGTGAGTGTTGGAAAATGGAGATGCTCTCTAGATTGGTACCATAAAGGCTGTATATATAATGATAATTCACTGATGATTATTCACATCGCTATTCGGGAACTTGCTCCTATATATAAAGAAAGAATATACGCATGTGCCTATACGTACTCGTAAACGACATGATGCTTGACATGTCCTCAGAGTGGGATTGCCGAGATCAGTAATAAGCGCTTACCGTAGCCCTGCCGCAACAAGATCCCGCTAGTTGTAGTTAGTTGAGGATAGGCTTCGGTTGGTGCCTCAACAAGCAGTTTACCAACGACATCTTGAACCGATTTTGCATAAGATAGACAACTCTTGGCTTGTAACTAAGCCTAATTCTCCCACGCGGACACCGAAAACTCCAGTGCGGATCGCGACTTTAGCGCGAGACTATGCCGGCTCATAGCCAAAAACTCCGATACCAAGCGAGCCCTGTGAGCTTTCGGTTCTTCAGAGACATTGCGACGATGATTAAGCCGCTGAGCAATACGCATGCCTGTATTGAGCATGGTAACGAGCCTCTTTTGGTTGCATTGTGCTACACATCCTTTGGAATCTTTTTTACATGCACTCTCATCATCATTATTCAGCACGCCGACAGCCACACATAAGCAATTCTTTTTTAATTCCGTCTGGCAATTATACTGGCCCAGTCGCTTTCAATGACCGACAACCCCGCAGACAAGCAAGTTGTGCTCGTTACCGGCGGCAACCAGGGCATCGGCTATGAAATTGTGAAGAAGCTTGTGGCGGAGCAACCCACCTATCATATCCTTCTTGGTTGTCGAGCTCTCTCAAAAGGAGTAGAAGCTATATCAAATATTGAGAAGCTTGCTGGCTCAGTTTCTCCAGTTGAAGTTGACATTACTTCAAACGACTCAATTGCGGCTTGTGTTGCGCAAATCGATCGCGAGTATGGCAGACTTGACGTTCTAATCAACAATGCTGGCATTGGAAGACATGCAGTAGAGGGTTTACCCAGCCTTAGGGCCAAGATGGCTGCGTTGTTTGATGTGAATGTGTTTGGCACACTAGAGATGACAGACACCGCTATTCCTCTGTTACAAAAGGCTGCCGATCAAGGCTCAGTCCCACGAATTGTCTTTATTACCTCAGAGATGGGCTCCTTTGGAAATACACTCAACCCTTCGTGGAAATATCACCAACACAACACGTCAATACCGTACAAGTCTAGCAAAGCGGCGGCAAACATGATTGGGGCGTGCTATTCGACATTATTCGAGAAGGAAGGGTGGAAGATCAACTGCTGTTGTCCTGGGCTTCGCAAAACGGCATTCAACAATCACCTCTCTGTTGCCATGGACGTGGAAGAGGGAGCTGTGAGGGCTGTAGCATTGGCCACCCTCGACAAAGATGGTCCTACAGGGACTTTTACAAACATTGATGGAACTGAGCCGTGGTAATGGAGCAACATGTCATTGAGCGTCATCTATTCATACTAGCTAGCATTAGAGCCTGCATCATACAGTATATCATTTCATTCTGCTCCGGCTGCCAATTCGTTATATCAATTTTTTCCGATCCATCAATAAACAATCTCGTTCCAATCATACAGTAATAATTCGCTCTGATCCATACAAAATAAACCATATTAAAATCATTATGCTTCAAACGTCTCAGTCCAAAGCGCGTAAGTTAAACGAAACAAATCGAAGAAGAAAGGAACCAAAATAGCGAGTAATACATCTGGTTCCAAGCAGCCTAAATTGTATTTGGCGGAAGCCTCAGCCAGTCAAACGTGTCTAATAGCCCGAAATTAAAGTCATTCATATCGTCCAGTAAACTCGTGTCCCATGTCGTGTCAAACTCCTGTTGAGTTACGGGCCTTGGAATCGCTGGATTCAAAGCTTGTTCCATTACTCGCTCGACCACCGTCTTGATGCTGTTACACAAATGGGCACCGGGGGCTCCAGGTCCGATCCAGTCGAGGAAGCCCATGAGTAAACTAAGCTGCTTTATTATCATGGGTTTTGTGATGTTAGGGGTAGTTGGTGGTCGAGTGCCAGAAGGCTGTCTCAAGAGCTCCATGCACAAGATGCCTGCTGCAGGCGCGGCGTGTAACATGACCAGCCACTCGTAGTCGCCTTGCAGGCCCTCGAGACGATTTTGCTGCGTCCAGAAAGAGAGGGTAAGGGATATCATCTCGAGGCTGATTTCAAGCATTTGAGGGCTGTATAAGTTGCTTCCTCTATACGAGAGTCGCTCAATGAAGAATAGGTTGCTTAGGTGCTCCAGTCGCGTCAACAGTCTGATGTAAAGGGTGGGAGCGTCGACGGAGGGATTGCTAAAGTCATCGTTGTTAAATTGAAGTCCGGTTGGAAATCGAGCGAAAACATCCATTTCTCGTTTCCGTAAAGAACTTTTGGTGTGTCAGTGGACAAGTTTTCTCTCAGACTCGTGGCATCAACTTACTCAAAGTCATGCTGGGTGCGAACATGAGGTGCTTGGAGCACAATCTCGAGGATTTCACTCCTTATCCCAGCAATTATATAGGCCGCTCGCAGAAACGTAACTGGATGATTCTTTCCTTCCATGTTCCATCCATCCTGGTCCAGCCGGTGAGGCCGAACTTTGAGGTTGAGCAACGATTCGTCACTCACATCGAGAGGCAACGGCGTCGAGCAAAGCTTGCTACTGACTAATGGAGGCCGGCCTGTCAAAGTAGAAACCACCATATCGATGTTGAAGACGGAACAGAAGAGTCTTCGCTTAACCTGAACAGATACTGACTCCTCGGGTACCGAGTTGTTCGGCTGAGCTGTGTGGAGGCCAAGAAAGGTGGCCAGAGCGACGGCTTCTGCATGCTGCCGCCAAAAGCCCGCACCTGGGTAGGACTTGTTAGGCAAAAGAAGACAGGGAATAGACTGAGCACTGCTAGGACGAATACGAAATACGAGGACACTTACCTGTATCACCCGTGATGAGTGACTCGGTGAGACCATGCATGTGCAGGAGATACACCATCATCGTGTTATTGCAGCTCGTCAGGCGGCAAAGGTCAACGCTTCTTGAGGCACCATTCCTGTAAACTTGCATGAGGTTCTTCCGATTGTGATGTCCAAGCCACTTGCGCTGCTCAACGGTGCCGTTCTCTATGAGGGAGGCAGATCCAAAACACCAAAACGTGAACAAGATGCCCAGCCCTTCCCACCGGAAATTGGCACCGGAGAAGGCCTCAAACCACTGGTCTGGATCTGGAAAGTCTTCTTTAAGGGGCTTGGAGCTGTTCTGGAAAAGCAGCAGTGCAAGCTGCGACATTGCTTCATTACTTCTTTCGCCGTCGAGGAAGTGACCCAGTGCCGTCCACAGAGATGCATGAAGACGATCCAAAGCAAGACGACACCAGGCATCGTTGGGATTCACGTTCCGCCTGAGCAGAAACTGTGCTGCCTCTTTAGTTGGGATGGTCCGGAGTACCGTAAAGGCAAGTTCGAAGGCGGCTGCGTCTGGAGCCATCTTGGTCGACGCCACGTTGTTTTCGTTCTTACCAGCTAGGCCATCATGGGTTGGATTAGGACCAGCTACATAGTCGAGGTGTTTCTGAGTCTCGCGAAAGAATTCCGGGAAGCTCGATGCGCCAAGATACCCGACATTTTCATCCGGCGGCGAGGAGAGATCTTCCAGTGTCGACGGGCTTAATGTAGTTGGGTTTGGTCCCGTCGGCTCTCGAGGTTGCCGCTCATCGAGCATCTCTGCCGATTGGCTTCTACTACCACCTGAGGGCAAAGCCGGCGTTACGAGCTGCCCCTGGATAAGATATCGACAGCTCTGGGGTGTGCTCTTGCGGATACACCGCGAGCAAATGGGAAGCCGGTGGTCACACGCGACCTTGCGCCGACGGCAGGGCTCGCAGGCCTGCGGACGGCCATTGCGTCTCCGGGGGATTTCAGAGGGTATAGCGAAGTTGGGAGATGCACTGTTCATTGTGAATAGTGATATATGGGTCCGGCCACAGCCGCTGTTGCAGCTGTATCACCTCTTGAATATGTGAAGACGGAGAGCCGAATGCCTAACGATGCGAGGAGTGTGCTGAAGATTTGCGGCTCTCGGCCTCGGCGTTCGGCTTGGATTCGGCGTTCGGCTCCATGGTTGGCATTTGTCTGTAAGCTCGACCAGGGCGTGGCTGAAGTTTGGTGGCTCATATTCAGTGGACTTTTGAAAGAGGCCTAAGAGTCGTGAGATCGAGGACGTGATTGTAATATTGGTGATGATGGCCGTGATATACTCTGTAATCGATGGTTGAATCTCTGGAGCTTCGATCCATATTAATGGGTGGATATGATATTCTCACGCCCTTCACTCCCTTCACTAGTGGGAGCACTGACACATCGTTACTACCTACACCCTTGTTTAATGAACCTTATCCGAATGTTGAAGATGTACGGAGTTGGATTGACACCGAAGAGAAAGCAATCTCTATTCGCTGGGATGCCTTGTCCAGCAAGCATGGGCGTGGCTGTGGGAGCCAGCGTCGCTACTGTCAGACGCTTCATTACTCTTACAAGCAGAGGCTGGCTGATATATGGTACATATATGTTTCACGTTCCCTCGAGAGTGAATCTAGACAAAAGAATAAAAAGATAAGACCATTCGATTCTAGAAGTGAACAGCAATTCCGATTAGTTGTATTTCATTCCCACGTTCTTTTTAAATCCATGTAAGTGGATATCTGCAGCCATGTCCGGCCCATCGCGCCGTCCCGTGCTCCGGAGCCGGGGCGCATAATGAGACCCGGAGCGCCGATACGGACGACATTAAGCCTTCTATTACCTCTTCCGAATATGAAAGAGAGACGAAAAGATTCATTGAGGGCCAATGACGTATCGATGGTTCTCTTCAAGACGTAGGTATTAATACCAAATTCTCTCCATATTCTACTCTACCATTTGACTATATTTACTTGTCCTTGTTACAAATATTCAGACTTTATTTCTGCACTCTCTTTGATCAAATCCATTTACAGCAATCACAATGGCTCATTTGGCACAGTCCTCTGACAAGGTCCTGGGCATGCCGCCCTTCATGGCCGATTTCCTTATGGGAGGTGTCTCTGCCGCCGTCTCCAAGACCGCCGCCGCTCCCATCGAGCGAGTCAAGCTCCTTATCCAAAACCAAGATGAAATGATCAAAGCCGGCCGCCTGGACCGCAGATACAACGGCATAGGCGAATGCTTCAAGCGCACAATAGCTGACGAGGGCTTTGTTAGCTTATGGCGCGGTAACACAGCGAATGTGATTCGATATTTCCCTACGCAGGCTCTCAACTTTGCCTTTCGCGACAAGTTCAAGAAGATGTTTGGCTATAAGAAAGATCGTGACGGTTATGCCATGTGGATGGTGGGAAATTTGGCTTCGGGAGGCGCTGCCGGGGCGACTGGCCAGCTTTTCGTCTATTCTCTTGATTATACGCGGACTCGGTTGGCGAACGACGCAAAGAAAGGAGGACAGCGCCAGTTTAATGGATTCATCGACGTATATCGGAAAACATTGGCATCAGACGGCATCGTCGGCCTTTACCGCGGCTTCTTTCCCTCTGTCTTTGGCGCTGTTGTTTACCGCGGCCTTTACTTTGGCATGTACGACTCCTTTAAGCCACTTGTTCTCATTGGGGCTCTTGAAAACAACTTTCTGGCTTCGTTTTGCCTGGGATACTTTGCCACCACGGCGGCGGGCATTGCTGCTTATCCGCTGGACACCATCCGCCGGCGCATGATGATGACTTCGGGAGAGGCTGTCAAGTATAAGAGCTCGTTTGATGCAGCTAGGCAGATTATTGCGAAGAATGGAGTGCGAGCTCTCTTTAATGGCGCTGGAGCAAACATTCTTCGAGGTGTTGCTGGAGCCGGCGCCTTGTCAATCTATGATCAACTTCAGGTTGTTCTATTTGGCAAGACGTTCAAGGGCGAATGAGGAACTAGTGATGCTTTGTTTACTCGTTCACCGGATCACTTTTTTTTCTTCGTAAAATTAGCTTATGGGCGCTCCATGTGGCTATTCTAGATGAATGAAAGCGAATACTAAGATTGATTATATATACTAAATTATAGACATCATGCTCAGAAGTGCCTTTGTTTTTATATTTCATCTATATGGAGTACAATTTATATTCATCCGCTACTTAGAGATTGCGCGTGTTGAGCCGCGCTCTGTATTAGCACCATCGGAAGCAAAGCACATTTAGTACCAGGCCTCAAATAATTCCTGTATGTATCATGTTAAAATGCAATTTTGAAAAGAACTTAGAACCAGATCCCATTCCCCAAAGAAATCGTAGATGCCCTTCAATCAGTCCCCGGGCTGGGAAGCTCAGTTGACTGAATACCCCAGCTATCAACCTTGGTCAGGTTGCGGCGACTAGTATCCCGACTCAGAATTCCCGGGAATATCATCGGATCATTTCCAGAAATGTGCACGTCTGCAGCTGAACTTGGCGTCTTTCGGAGAGATGATGCTTCTGATGTCGGACTCGTGATGCTTGATGCAGCTTCTGTCGCGCCAGAGGAGGGAATGTTTCCAATTGACGATTTTGAGACCAACTCGCCGCTGATACTCTTCTTTTCAGCACTTGGATCAAATGCAGCGTATCGGCTCAGTCTGCACATCAGCGAAATAAATATGATCAGCAACATTCTCATAATACACAATAAGAGAAGAAAAAAGACACTTACACCTCTCGCTCCGTCAACAAGGTAGAATACCTAAACTCCTCTCTGCGGTCGGGAACATTCGTCTTGGCCATGGTATTTCCCTCTCTGCCAGGCTTGTCAAAGCAGGGCCCCAGCCACCGCGCCTTAACAGCCGCCTCGTAGCCGCTCTGCTTGACCGAGTTCTTGGCCAGCTCGCACATATCTGTCGGGCTAAGTTTGTAGATTTGCGCAGCAACCGCGTATTCCTCCATCAGAGGCTCCTTTGTGTATGCAAACTGCAGAGGATCGTCGGTTGAGAGAGACACGTTGAGACCTCGTTTGAAGTATTGAGGGAAAGGATTGCGGTCGTATGACAGGAACAGGGCGTTATTACTCAACGGCGACATGGCAACTCCGATCTGTTCTAAATAAAACACATACTGCAGCAACGGGACCTTTCGGAGCAACACTCCGTGGCTGATGCTGTGACAGCAGAGCGTCGCGACAGCCAAATGCTCCGGGTCTCCAGCTTCAGCGCAGTGAGGCCGCAAGATAAGAGTGTTGAAGCCACGCTTCTTGCGCCAAGAGTTGAGGGACGCCATGTTAGCAAAGAGATAGTAGATCCAGTAGTTGTACGGCGGATTTTGCTTCGTGTTCCACTCCTTTGGAACGGGAAACTTTCTGTACAGTCGCCTCTCAATCTTACTCTCGTCGTCAACACTATCGAGACCGACGACGCGCTGGAGGAAAATGTGCAGCTTCGGGTGGCTGGAGGGGTCCTTGGTGACTTCGAACAGAGGCTGGAAGACGTTGGTGATGACTTGATCAAACGACTCCATTAAGCCATTGTCCTTGTAAACATCATACAGCCGAGGAATCTGGATGAGCCAGCGGACGTTTTGCGAAAACAGCTTGTTATCGACGACCCAGGCTGCAAGTTTGTCCCATTCATCCAGTGATTTACCATAGATGGATAGACGCCACTCGGCCATTTGGTACTTGCTGGCTTCAAGATCGGAAATAACTTCTTTGGTAAGCTCAGCTAGATAGCGACCCTTAATTAGGTTGTCTGTCTTCAAGAAGATTTCTCGAAGTCGAGATTCTCCAACGGGATTGTATTTCAGGTTGAACTTGTCAAATCGGTGGAAAGAGTCCACATGGGCCTGTTTTCAAGTCAGCTCACAACATCTTGACTTAACAAGTCGTAGATAACATACGTGCATATCAAGCGTGTCAATACTCAAGTCGTACGCCGTAAGATTAATACTAGCAAACACCTCGGCAAGCGTCAAGTGCTTCCCGTCACGGAACAAGACAACTTCATCAGGGTTCTTCTTCATCCTGCTCTTGATGAAGCGCAGCAAGTGCTTCTGGTTCATAGACGCCGAGTGGTGCACGTGAGTGTCTACTTTTCGGACATTATAGAAGTCTCTGTGAGGCACCTTTTTGCTGTCGGCAGTTTCCTGATACTCGTTCAAAAGTGCGTACAGGTTGAACTTGCCTTCGAGGTATTGGAGGCGGCGGAAGGCGAAGCTCTTGCTGGGCCCATCTGACGAGGCGGTAAGGATGCTGTCGAGGTCCATGTAGAACTGCCTGATGGTTGGGATTTGGAAAGCGGGTGTTTCGGAATTGGCACCCTCAAAGACCTCATAGACACCAGCATCGCTCAGCTTGAACGTCATGCTGTCGTCGCTTGGAGGCAACGGCAAGACCTGCTCCATGTCGAAGCTATCTCCGGGTTTGTCTCCCGGAGGATAAATCTGCCAGTCGGCGCCATTTCTAGGATCATCGCCGTATCGCTGCAGCGAGAGAGCCATGTATTTTTGCCTCAGCGCGATGATATCTTCGATGCTCTTGGAAATGGAGCTCAGCTCTGCCGTCACCTGCGGCTGAGGATCGAGGAAGTTGATATTGGAGATTCCTCTGCTGGCCTCGGCTGCAAGCCTAGCGCTGTCGAGCCCAGATATAGAAGCCTTGCCAAAAGACTCGGGCAGCGCAGAGTCGCCCTCATATTCGAGGCCGCCGCTTGATGCCAGAGCTGCGACCGGGTCATTATACGAGGATGACACTGGATCCGCAGCACCGGAGCTGTCTAGCTGGCTTCGCTGATAGAACAGCTTGGCATCAGCCTGGGACATCTGCCGCTCAACGACTGAGTCGTAAAAGGTGGTGCGGTGAGGAATATCTCTTGGAAGCACGCCATCTTGAGGAGTCTCGGGCGGCTGAGGGGTATTTTCTCTGTCACTCTCTTCTCTGTGATGAGAACACATTTTGGGTTGAGGGAAATGGCCCAATCACCACAGCCTTTTATTTTACGGCTGAAGAGGTGAGGGACAGTGAATCTTTCTCTAAAGAATTGGCGTCAATCAATGTTTATTTGATACAGTTACAACTATGAACGGCTGACGACATTTCTGAGGCATATTGTTGACGTAAGACAAGACAACAGCTAAAAACAGGCTTTGGATAAAAAGTGCGAAAACTCAACGAAACGAAGAAGGAAAAAAAAACACCAAAATGAAAAAAGAGCTCCACGTACCAGAGCAAATGAAGGGGTGTTTCAATGGAATTTTAAGAAAAGATATTTGAAGAATAGAAGGTAAAATAAAATAACAACGGCCAATAGCAGTAGCACCAGGATGGAGTCGCCAATTCGCGAAACCTTTTTTAAGTTTTGGAAATCTCTCCAAAGAAGAGCGACTTCTCCCAGCTCTTTATACTCCAGAAAGCCCTACTAAAAAAAAATGAGTCAAAAGCATAATAAACACTGAACTAATGACACACAAGAGCCGCTCCGGGATCCGCTTCGGCCGGCCGCCACCGAAGCCGCAGGTGAGCCACGGAGGGTGCCTATAAGCGGGGATATGCAGCAATCAGGGATGAACCGTATCAGTCGTATCTGCGTGAATGAGTCTCACGCCGGTGAATGAATTGATATGTGATGAATTGAAATCAATTGCAGCGAAAACATTGTTTTTACATCAATCACAGTCAAAATGTCGAGCACCAAAACAGCAACCGTAACCGTAGAACCGCCGCATTCCTCCTCAGCTCCCATCGAACTTGAAACCATCATCCATGAAGCTCAGCCCAGACAATCTTCTTCCAATGCCGTCGCAGACCCAGAAACAGGCGGAGAGACATCCGAGTCTCAACCCCCTCTACCCATCTTCAAGATCCTAGTCTCCGGATACTCATTCTTCTGCGCCGGTCTGGATTCAGCAACTCTCGGCCCATTGGTGCCGCACATTCTCGACGCGTTTTCCATCGGCACGGGTCACATCGCCATCATGTAAGTCCACTCCAATCATCTTCCCTTCCATTCTTTCTTATACAAAACTCGTACTTAAAACAAATCACCGCCAGTTACGCCGCCATCTTCGCAGGATGGCTCCTCGCAGCCCTCACAAACCCCTTCCTCGCAGCCCACCTCCACCTCGGCAAGCTCCTCTTCATCGGCGCAATCTTCCAAGTCTTTGCCCAGTGCCTCCGTCCATGGGCCCCCTACTCCCTCTTCTTCTCCACCTTCTTCTTCCAGGCCCTGGGCATGGCCTTCCAGGATACGCACTCCAACACGTACGTCAGCGCTGTCCGGGATTCGCATCGCTGGCTGGGCTTCATCCACGCCATGTATGCGCTCGGGGGTCTCGTCGGGCCGCTCATCTCGACGGCTATTGCTACTGCCGAGGAGGATCGTGAAGGGGGTTGGAGAATGGTGTATTACGTGACGCTCGGGACTTCAGCTTTGAATCTGATTGCGGTTGCCCTAGCCTTTAGGGATACACTTTTCCTGACGAAGTCACAGTCCGTAGAGGCACAGCGTGAAGAGAGACGCAACAAGGAGGCATTGGAAGAAGTAGGACAGCTTCTTAAGCTGAAGAATGTCTGGCTCATGAGCGCCTTTTACTTTTTCCAGTCGGGTGCTTGGTCCACCTCAGGAGGTATGAATCTTCCTCCTCTCACTCAACTCTGCTCATCCATCCTGCCTCCACAACACATCAACTAACACAACCAACTAACACAATCAACACAGGCTGGGTCGTCGAATACCTCACCCAACACCGCCACGGCCAACTCTCCCAAGTCGGCTACGTCCCCACCGGCTTCTGGGCCGGCGTCGTCCTCGGCCGCACCCTCCTCGCCGAGCCAACATTCCGCTTCGGCGAGCAGCGCATGATTCTCCTCTACTCTTGCGCCACCCTCGTCCTCCAGCTGCTCTTCTGGCTGCTCCCCAACCTCATCGCCAGCGCCACCGCGTATGCCCTCATGGGCTTCTTCTTTGGCCCCTATTTTGCCACGGGCATGAGGGTGTCAGCTAAGATTATCCCGAGAAAGGTTCAGTCTACGGGACTGGGTAGGTTTCCTTTCCTTTCCTCTTCTCTTCTTCTCCAAAATACCTATACGGATAAGACATGAGAGCGGTTGCTCACAATCGGCGTGAATTTAGGCCTCATCTTTGTTCTGGCACAAGCTGGTGCCGCCATATTTCCCTCATTCACTGGCCTCATTGCAACTAGTGCTGGTGTTCAGGTTCTGCAGCCAATTGTTACTGCCTTGATTGTCGGAGGCGGCGTGTGCTGGTGGCTTCTTCCCAACGTCACTTTAAAGGAGTGATTGTGTTTTGAGCAGCCAATTATTGCGTGTTATGTTTTAGTTGTGTTATGTACTTTGGGCGCAGGCATGTATTATACAACTTCTCAGATGAGAAATTCTAGTTTTATGCAGACAGCACATCACAACTTATACGGCAACATATATCTTCATCACGGTGTATTAGCAATGGTAAACTGGTATCATATGCTCAAAGACCGGCCAAAATTTCTTCTTCCCGTTCTCTTTTTATTTCATTTATTTCCACTGCCGTGATATATCCCTTCAAATAGGAGGAGTGAGCCCACCTACTTCGAATATCCATTGGTCTTGACCCAGTCTGCCACGTCCTGGCGGTCTCTCTCCAACCAGGAAATCTTGGATCGGATAGCGTCCTTGCTCTGTGCAAGCGACTGGTCGTAGCCGTTGTTGTTCTTGCCCTCAAAGAACTTCTCGACACGGGCTAGCTGCTCTGGCTTGGTGAAACCAGATGTCAGCAGCGACACCATAGAGCTGAGCATGGGCAGGGTAGGTGGGTGTCGCTTGTAGAGCTCCTCCCAGTTCTCTGTCATCCAAGTAAACAGGGCTTCGATACCCTCGGGGTGTGTGCGCAGGCCGGCAGCAGGCATGTAAATGTCCTGGTCCTTGACCTCGCCGTTCAACAACAGGGCCAGGGTCCTCTTGATAAGCTCGGGGTCCTTGGCTCGGCCCAGAGATCGAAGACAGGTGTTGCGCTCATCGCTGTTGGTCGAGGAATGGTACAGCCCGATGATCTGGTCATACTACGCGCGCACAGTGTCAGTACAACTCCATATCTATGCATATCTCCTTACTACTCGGGGAGGATAAGATCAAAAACTTACTTCTTCCTTGCCGCCAAACTTGAGGGCAATTGCAAAGACGCTCTTGCGAATGTTGGGGTGAATCGCCGACTTATCGCCAGTCATGAACTTGGCAAACATTTCCTTGGAGGCTGAAATGATTTTCTCGTCGCCGCTCAAGCCAGCGCTGCCAAAGAGTGTAGCCTTGAACTGCTGCTCAACATGACCGTCCGAGTCGGAAAACTCCCATCCAAGCTCATGGGCCTTTGAGCTGACAATCTCTCTCAAGAATGCCCGGACACCGTCTCGAACAGCTTGGTCTTCGAATAGCCAGGCAGCTTGAATCGATCCAATTCGAGAAATGATCTCGTTCCACACGACAAACTCCGTCTCAGCGTCAAATCCCTTGAGAAGGTTAAGGACGCCAGACGTCTTTCCGTAGCCGGAGCTGGAGAGTGCGGCAGCATCTGCAATCATGCCGGTCCTGTCCTCTGTGGACAAAAGACCTTCCTTTGCGGCCTTGCCCAGCTTCTCCAAGCGGCTAGGGGAGTAGAGAGTTCGGTAGATTCCAGTGTGGTTGGCATTGAGCTTGAAGAAGTCGGTGCTGGGCACCTTGAATTCTTGCTCTCGCTCCTTCAAAGCAATAGTCTCATCAACACCATCCTTGGTCTTGAGGCCCAAGAAGACAGGGTAGAGGGTGGTGTCTTCCTCGGGCTTCACGTCACCGGTACGGAGGAAGCGGTTCTGCTTCACGTGGATAGAGTTCTCGCCTTCCTTCTCAGTGACAGTGAGGACTGGGTATCCGACCTTCTTGGTCCAAGCAGTCATGACTTCGTGGACAGGCTTGCCACTGACCTCGGCCAACGAGTCCCATAGGTCGCTGGTCTGAGTGTTTCCGTAGGCGTACTTGTTCAAGTACTTGCGGACACCCTCCAAGAACTTGTCTTCTCCAAGGTATGTGGAGATCATACGGAGCACACAGGATCCCTTGGAGTAGGAAATGGCATCGAAAATTTGGTTGATCTCGTCAGCACGCTTGACGGGCACTTCGATCGGGTGGCTGCTTCGGAGGGAGTCGAGCGACAGGGCAGACTGCAAATCATCCGTGACATATGTTTGCCAAACGCGCCACTCGGGGTAAAAGATGTTGCAGGAATACCACGAAGCCCAGGTGGCGAAGCCTTCGTTGAGCCAGAGGCCCTCCCACCAGTCCATGGTGACCAAGTTACCGAACCATTGGTGTGCCAGCTCGTGCTGAACAACCTCGGCCACGCGCTGCTTGGTGGCGGCGCCGCTCGCCTTCTCATCCAGCATCAAATCGACAACTCGATAAGTGACCAGACCCCAGTTCTCCATGGCTCCCTGAGCAAAGTCGGGAATGGCGACTTGATCCATCTTGGGCAGGGGGAAGTCGACACCGAAGGCCTTTTCGTAGAAAGCAAGAGTCTTGGCAGCGAGGTCGACAGAGAAGCGTCCGTGCTCGATATCCTGGCCGGGAGGAGCATAGACTCGGACGGGGACTCGGAAGTCTCGCGACTCAATGTAGTTGAGCTCGCCAACAACGTAGGCGACGAGATAGGTGGACATGAGAGGTGAGGGGTTGAAGTGGACAGCCTTTCTAGTTCCACCGGTAATCTTGGACTGGACTTCGGTTTCGGAGGCAACGTCCATGTTGCTCAAGCACGTCAAGTTCTTGTCAGCAACGAGCGTGACGGTGAACTTGGCCTTGAGAGCCGGCTCGTCAAAGCAGGGGAATGCTCTGCGGGCGTCGGTGGGCTCCATCTGGGTGCTGGCCAGGATACCCTCGGTACCATCTGGCCTCTTGTATGTAGAGCGGTAGAAGCCCGCCATCTTGTCGTTGAGCTGGCCGGTGAAGTCGATTTCCAGCTGCACCTTGGTATCTTTGGTAAGGGTGTGGGAGCCGCCAAGGTCGAACTTGGTCACTTGGGAAGCTTCATCGTAGGTGATGGCAGGCGTGGCACTGTTGAGACGGCACGCGTAATCGTTAGCATGTCTAATTGTCTTTGTAACGAATGGAACTGCGCAATGGCAGAAGGGCAGGTTTCTCACCTAACAGCCTGGCCGCCAGAAGAGAGCTTTGCGCCGTGGATGTCCAGCTCGAGAGTGTGGAGGGAGATGGAGTTGGAAGTTTCGGCAACGTCAAGGTCGATGACGACAGTGCCGTTGTACGTCAGCTTCTCAAAGTCGGGCTCGACCGTCAGGTGGTAGTGACGAGGGATCACGTTGGCGGGCAGCAGCTCGCGGCCCTGGACGGCGGCCGAGGCCGAGCCCTCGAGACCAGCTCTGGATCGACACATGGCGGAGCAGAAGCGAGCAGACGAGGGAGTCGGAGCAACGGGAGAGCGTCGAGCAAGACGAAGGCGCGGGAACGACGACAACGACGACAACGACGACAACGACGACGGCGAGAGAGGAGAAGAGAAGAGGGAAGAAGAGGCGGATGCTGAAGGAGGGGAAATGGAGGAATGAGGAGGGGAAGAAAGTGAGGAGAATGAAGAAGAGCTGGAGAATGAAAGAGAAGAAGAAGAGAGTGGCCTTTTGCGAAGAGAAGGCGGTGACGGCGTATAAGAACGAGGAGAAGAGGGAGATGAAGCAACAGAAGTAGAAGCACGGCAGGCGACACACCAGCCCGAGGAGCTCCTGGACCTGGACCTGTTGAGCCCCTCCAGCTTGAATGGCGGGGTCGGCCGCAGCGTCAGTGAGTGGCGGGGGGACCTTTGGGCGACCCGGAGAGGCTGCAGCCACCCCATGCTTGTTACTGTAGGCTGCTTAGGGTGGTTGTTTCAGCAGTGGTGAGTTCAATGCGTACTGGAACTTGGAATGGGAATGATGGACGCTATGCACACTGGTGGTGGTTTTTGCGTTTCTGTCCGTGCTTTTGCTCAGGTTCTTATTGACACCCAACTCAACCTTGATAAGCTGTGCTCCAAGCTCCAATTGTCACTGGACCTCTGTAGACGGCGGTTGCGCACGGCTATGCAATGCAAACAGCAGCTCACACATGAAATTGTCCCGAAAATTTCACTCCGGGCCGGCTAGAGATCAACTCCGAGGATTAACCATGAAGATCACAAAAGATCCATGGATTTGGTGGGGCAGAGAGG
Organism: Trichoderma atrobrunneum; assembly: GCA_003439915.1. Lineage (NCBI taxonomy): Eukaryota > Fungi > Ascomycota > Sordariomycetes > Hypocreales > Hypocreaceae > Trichoderma > Trichoderma atrobrunneum. The sequence continues at coordinate 91,002 of PNRQ01000004.1, read as the reverse complement.
CAAACAGGCCACTTTCGCTGTTTCGCAGAACAGGGACTTTTGCCCTTGCTCCTAAACATGATACGCAAAGGGAAAGATGCTCCGGTTTGACGCGGGGAGATTGAGGCTGACGGCGTTTATTTTCAATCTCAATTTACAGGACGGAGTGGAAGTGGGTTCAAGTATGTACTGGACATATAAAAACACACGACTCATATTGGAGGGAGACACGCGTGTGCCATTGACATTCTATATACTATTGCTAGGTAAGGTATGTATGTATGCAATCTGATCATCCGGGTTATTAAGGCAGTGTACAAAAAGCATCCAATTTCCTCCCAGGTCTAGCCGAGCTCACTATGACAAAAGAAATGTACATATCCAGACTTTGATCAGTCAATCCTAAGATGGCGCCCAAAAAATGCAGAAAATTGATCCAAAAATGTGCTTTAAACGATGATATAACGCCAATGTAGCCCGTGTCAGGACAAATCAACCCGCAGGGCATGCTCAGGTGTCCCGTCAATATGTACAAGTTCAAACGGGAGGCTGGACATCGGGAGATTTAGAGTTATTTTCAGGTGTGGCAGAAGACGGTGCAGTGTGATAAGACTCTGGAGTCTCATATACCGTGGAGACTGTGTGTGCATTATAATCATCGTCTGAGTAAAGCAGAGCAGTTTCGGCGGCCGTTGAAGTGGTATAATCCCCTGGTGCAGCGTGATTCTCCGGAGATGCATAGCCCTCCGAAGGTGAAGTGTAAATATCAGAAGTGGTATTAGTGGTTGTAAAGAAAACAGAAGAAGGCGTGTCGTATCCTGTTGGGGGATTCAAACTGTGCTCAGTGCTTGCATGGCCTTCCGGGGAGCTGTATGGGGCGGGAGTGGCATAATTCGAAGGCGCATTAAATAGCGCGGCAATCTCATATCCTATAGAAGCTTCATGAGGCTTCGGCGTGGTATACAGTCCTGCATCATTATAATCCGGCCAAGGAAGGTCTGGCGTAGAAGTGTCGTAAGTGGTGGTATTCGGAAGGATTGTAGAAAAAGATGGAGGTGTTAGTCCGGTGATGGGCCCGATATTGGACATAGAGGCAGCCACGATGTATTCAGAAGCTATAGATGGGCTAAGTGTCGAGAGGAATGCAGGGTCAATATAAGCTGGCATAGAACCATTATAAGCCGGAGACGCGCCTGCAGTATAGGATGCAGAATAATCTAGGACACCGTTCAAAGGCGCACCAGCCATGTTGTCCAACGGCAGAGACGCATTAACAAAATGGTTCCACGGCAAAGACCCATTAACAGTATTGTCCAAGGGCAAAACAGCATCGGCAATATTGCCCAGCGGCGCATCCGAGACTTGATCAGCTGGGACAGGCCTAAGGTAAACGGGCGTCGTTGCAATATAGTTCGGAGACGCAGATGTAATGGGCCCTAAAGACGGGGCCGCAACAACACTTGGAGATGCAGCGGAAACATAGCCTGACGGTGAAACGGGGGCGTGCCCGGATAACGTAGATTCAACATGAGCGGCTGAAACTGCAGTACTTTCTGGGGTCAAGGCCGTAACATAGCTTGGAGATGCAGATGACACTGAAGGTAGAGATGCTGATGATGAGTAGTCCACGGGTACAAGCCCGTTATCAGTAGTAGATGCCGTGGGTTTAGCAGAGTCAAATGTCGAGGGGATAGCTAAAGTGTCTTGGGAAGACGTATTTGCCTGGTCTTTAGAGAACATGTGTGGACTTATGTTGCCCGTATTTCCGTCAGGTCCCACGGTCGCACCATTATTATGACTAGGTGTTCCATAATCAGCATAAGTAGCGAGCTGTGATCCGGTTCCGACGTCGGATGCCGAGACGGGGACCTCAGTGACTGATAGATCCCACAATCCGGGGCTCACAGGAGCTTCGGGATCAATGTATTGGACATTCATCAGCGCACCACTGGAGGCTTGATCTGGTGTAGCCGATACAACCGGCTGCGCGTGATCGTCATTTGTGTCATCATGACCAGCATTCTCCAGTGAATCCAAGTACTCTGTCGGTGTCGAGCGAAATAAGTGCCTAACGATTCTCTGAACAATTCTGAACCCCAGCTTGGCGGAGCCTGATAGGAAGTAGAGCTTCCTCTGGAGCACCAAGGTAGTCTTGATAGCGCGGTAAACATCGTCTCGGCGAGGAAGCGTCTGGGCTTTGTCGTTGAGCACCATGTTGCTCATCACAGTCGCGGCATCAACAAGAGAAAAGATGATGAAATGAAATCGCCCGTCCCGAAAGGTGAGAAATTTTAGCCAGTTGTCCAGGACTTGAACTATCATCAGGGTCAAATCAACCGCAATCCTACGAAGCTCTAGCTCTTCCGCAGAAGACTCGTCGGTGTATGGCAGCGCCATGTGCGGCCGAAATGGATTCAGGACCATCATGTACCCCATGGTGTAGTTGTAGTGGCGATGATACTCGATCCAGGCCTGCTTCTTGTCATTGGACGTGTCTGGGTTTGTTAATGCAAAGATTGGAGGGAAATTTCTCATCCACTCGTCAATCATGCCTTTGTATTCCATGACCTCGCTGCGTGTCTTGATTTGGGCCGGGCAAGGAAAGCGGTCGGCCAATTTGTGGATTAGATCCGACTGCATGTTCATATGCATCAAAGGAGAGAACTCTCCGTCCGGTTCCAATGTCAATGATGGGCGTTTCGCATTACACGTGCTGTGGTCAACCATTGTATCTCGAGACAATCCGGAAGCTATCTGCCTGAAAATATGTCAGTCACAGCCTCTCAAATACACGTGCTACGCTTCTAAAGCGAGAGAGACGTCTCCGGAAAACTCACCAGTCCCACGAGTCGATTACGCACCAAGCTCTCCGCCGTATTTCGAGCTCAAAGTTGGGCACGTCGTTTACATCTCGTTCCGTATCGAATCCTATTATGAGTCAAAAAAGACAAGGTCAGCGGTTATTGGCATGATGGAATACCTGAGCCATGGAAACAGCATACCTAGTTCCTGGGCTTCACGAACGGCTGTATAGAACATATGACAGGCCTCGACAAACATGGCCTCGGCTTTGTACCAATACGTCGAATGCAAGAGCCACAAGACATTGTTCTTATGGTAATGACCGGTAGGCATGGCGCTGTAGAGATAGCGCGCTGCATAATGAAAAGACTCGGTACAATCCTGGCAACCATTACCGAGCATTTTCTCGAGTTTCTTCTGTATGTCGACAGGTAAATGCTGACAAGCGCACGCGCACATCATCAGTAACAGACATGTCCATGGAACAGGCAGTGGTTTATTTCTGGACCTTTTTTCCACCAACGATTGTACTCCCTGCCAAAATCGGGTTTGTGAATCATGCCATAGTGCGGGTTTACGTTTTGGAAAAAGCTCAGGATGAGGGCATCTGTGAATGGGCAATCGCAGCGTCTGGTCAGTCGAAAGAGATCATTGTAACATAAGTCCGACATGGAAAGAGGAAATCGGTCGCCCTGAAAGCAGACATACCTACGTGATTCCGGTCTTCTGGAATAATGGCGAGTGCATCGCGGAGTTCGGTGCAGGCCGCAGCCGAAATATGGTACTGCCTGTTGCGTTGAGGTCGGGGTTGTCTCGTCTGGAAAGCAGAAATTCACACATGAGTATAGGTTTTTCTCCACTAGTAAATCTGATGATTCAACAAGGGGCCCTACCTGTGTACTGGGGGAAAGCTGCGTAAGTTGACCACTGGACTGCTCAGGCATGAGGGGATCTGGGTTATCCGAGCCCGCCGCGATGCCATCCTGTCCAACGGAATCGAGTCTTCCATTGCCAGTGTCTGTGTCAGAGTCATTGTCGGAACTGGAGTCTTCGCTGCTGTCGCGATACCGTTTCTTGGAAGCTCCGACTCCAGCGGTTGTCTTGCTGGTAGTAGCACCACTCGCTTGTGGTGGTGGATTAGCTGGTTTCGCTGGCTTTTCTTTGAAGATGCAATTGCGTTGGACTCCTCGAGACTTGCAGTGTACACAAGGGAAGATTTTATTGCACTGGATGGTAGAAGAGGTCAGTACATGTATACATTGTATCCAGAACTGCTGGGCGTCTTGACTCGTGGCGTACTTTTTGTTTCCTTCTTTGACATTCGGTGCACGCATATTTGAACCGCTGGGTAGTGACGGACTGGTCCATGTTCGTAATCTCCCCCTTTTAGCTCTTTGAAGCTCTCTCCCAACTGTCTTTTCGCGGTGGTTATGGGAAATCAAGGAGAAAAGATGGAGAGAACGACGGAGAGACGGTATCGAAGGTTATATATATGTAAACCCAGTATCGAACCAGATGAGAGAGAATAAATAGGGGAAGAAATGATGATAAAGAAGAGCATACGGAAAAGGGGAAAAGCAGCGAAAAATGACGATGGAAAAGGGCACTTTTTGGTGCTCCCAGCTGCCAAGGCGACGATCCAACGGTGCAGAAGGCCGAGCTGCTGTCCATCTCGAAACGGTAGAGAGAGACAGCGGCCCTCGGTGGGGCTGAGAGCACTGGAGCTTGAGCAGGCTTGAGCAGGCACGGCGGGAGCTGTCCGAAAGGGAATGGCGCAATCACGTGGTGCATTAGCGGCGATTTCGCTGTGGATGCATGGGTGCTGTGATTGGCTGCGGAAGTCTCAGGCATCTCTGAAGATGGCTTAGTGACCGTTAGGTACCCCATGTCTGTGGGGCGTGGATGCACAGATGGATTTTAGCACATGTGCGCAGGGGAGGAAGAAACACTGTGTACGAGATCCGAGAACCGGGAATGCCTGATAGTGAGTGTGAGAGCATCTCACTCAACACACACAAGATCCAATAGTATCGTGGAGATGGTTCGGGATCTGTCCGTCGCTCGGGGGGAAGGAAGTGGCTCGAGTCATGAGCTGAGATCCGCCGAGGCAATCCTATTACATGCAGTGCAAACCAGATTAAGTTAAGGTACATGTAGAGCACTCGTATCTTGATATCTTGGTGGCCCTAGAATGAGTTGAGCTCTCTCAGCGTCACACGTAGAATGCACGAAATACCACTACTACTGCTACAACTAGCTTAGCTGAAAACCCCCAAACAAGACAAGGGGTCTGAATGAAGCGTTTAGCACTCTCAAGTCGTCCAGAAAAAGCGTCCAAAAAACACCCGACCAAAACCTCTAGCTACATAAGGTACCCTCTGTCTCAGTCCTAGACTACATGTACCTAGATCCTCCCGTCCGTCCAGACAAAGAAACAAAAGCCTGAAGCCAGATCTCGACCCTTGTCCTTGTATACAGTGGAAATGCCACCCCTGCCCTCAGCCGCAGCCACTCCGGCACCATCGGTTTGTTTGTTTCTTTGCATTGTTGGCCATGCCACACGCTAAAATCTCGTACCCGGCGGGAGGGTCGCAACGGTTAGATTGAGATTGGCGATGCTTTGCCGTTGTGGTATCGTGAACCGCGGCATCCCGTAGCGCGGCACCTGCTTTTCTGTGTACCAGTTACCTACAGAAGGGGTCCAAGAATTAGCACATGCACATTTACATGTAGGCGCATGTACATGTCGTCTATAAGAGCCTCGATCTCATCTACTGCACTCCTGATACGTGTATTCGGAACACTACAACATCCACGTCATGCTCCTTTTAATGCAGTTGGCTGGCCATGGATCCCTATAGCCCCCTCTGCAGAATCCCCTAAATCCAAATATCCCAAGTACATGTACAGCACGGATCATACGCCATGGCCGCCTCGGTTTAATCTGCGGTGCTGGTGACACAAGACAGACCGGCAGTTGTGGCTGTCTTTTTTCCTTTTTTCCATCCGGGGTGTCGTGCAAAGCCGGTGAGAAGAGCGTCAACCATTTGAAACAGGAGCACCAAATCAAACAACAAGAACCTAGGCTGGCCAATGACAAACCCTCGGCGTGACATCTTCCTTTGCCTTCCTTTTTCTCAGCCTCACTTCAAAGAGCAGCATCCTTGTCTGTGCTGCAGTAGTCTGAGTGCAGGGATTCATTTTGTGACCGGGCAACTAACTCTTCAACACCATATCGTCACCGTTCAAAACGACAGGAAAATGGGTGAAAATGGAAACGAAATGATGGACAGGGTCTGGCTCGTCGGCTAACAAAATCTGTCTCATTACTGTACAGTACTCCGTGCTCGTAACTATTCCTCATCAGAGCATCACTGCATACTGCGTGCATATTCCCATCTCGCATGTACAGCAGTTGCATGGATCAGCCAGATCGACACACTCACCGTCACTCTGACAATAACCAGCCCGGGTCAATTACCGAATCTGGAGCCGTCATGGCTTCTAATTCTGGTGCCAAAAGCACATCTCCCAGCGTAACGCTGAACTCGTCATTGGTACTGGATGTCGGCGGCCACTCAAGTGTTGTATCCGATCGCACATCATCCCAGTCCCGGTCTTGCTCCCGTTCTTGGCCCTGGCCCTGGACCTGGACCTGCTCCGCAGATGGCGCCTGGATGTTGCCCAGGTCAATAATTAAGATTACGTCCAGGTCATTGGCCATCCGACGTGGCGCTCTGGCTGGTCCCTGCTGCTTTTCTTGGCCAACAAGCTCCGGCTGCTGCACCCGGTTCTGTCTTTTGTGACTCTTCATATCTCCGAGAGACAGCAAGACATTGGGCAGCGCGTTGAGTGCCATTCTTGGGATGGCGAATCCCTCTGTCCCTGTTGCCTGTTTAAAGAACTCTTCCGTCTGCCTCGCGTAGAACGAGAGTGCCAGCACCTCCTCGTTCACAAACTCGGACAGATACCCCCGCTGATGGTATACCGACTTCCATACTGTGATAATCTCCTGCAGTGCATAAAGTGCCCGGATGCTGGTGACGGTGGGACAGCGGCGATACGTTGCAATGTCAAAAAGTACCAGGGTATCCAGAGCTGAATGACTAGATTGTATCAGAGACATGATGGCTCGGATGTAGGCTATATCCCGAGCAGCTGCCAAGGCCAGTGGCTGCGTCTCTGTGTGTGTTGCTGACCGTGCTGGACTGCATGTGACGGCCAGCTCATAAAACTTGATGCGGCAGTAGAAGAAATGCATCCGGAGTGAACCTATGATGTGTGTACTCGTTAGCTAAAAGAAACAAGCCACTCCAGGCAGAGAACCCGAGCCCCTTACCGTTCAGTACAGGCTGAGCAGCATCTCTCCATCTAGCAAAACGGCTCTCTAATGACGAGATAGTATGCTGATCGACAGGACTTGCAGCATCAGCTCCAGGCTGCGCCAATGATACATGTACCTTGACCCTCAATGCTTCGACGCCCTCTGCTATCATCTGCAGCCGCACCCACGCAACCAATCGTTTATCATTGTCGTTCACACTGTTCTTGTCAAAGGCATCCAGCCCTTTCCGCATGTTCTCAGTCCAAACCATTGACATGGGTCGACGGAGGCTAACAGCGGCACTATCCGTCGGGTCAGCAATCTTTCCATAATGTCTCCGTTGAGGCGAACAAACATCTCAAAGGAGAAAGAAAATAAAGGGATGCAACAGCTCGCTTACATAGACATGGTCAGATAGGCAGCAAATGACGTGCGCCACTCAACGGCGGTATGCTCCACGGGTGAAATCTCCTCGCTCCACGGCCAGAGGCCCAGTTCACGCACCATTAGGCCTGCAATCTGGATCCATGTGTAAAAGTTCAATTGCACCATGTCGTCGGGTGTGTCGTACCACTCAACCATTACCAGAATGGCTTGGACCAGCTCAACAGACTTGTGCCCACGGACCATGACTTGCTCTGATAGGTCACCTCGTAATTGGAGATGAAGCTTTCGAAAGAGGACTGGATCAGATGCTCTGCATGCTGCGGTGATGACTGCGAGGAGTAATGTAGGCTGGCGTCTCCTCAGCCAGCCGAAAGTTTCGTGACTGGAAAATGCGACGATTGGATACTGAGGGAGGACATTGTTGGCAAAGTCGTGAAACAGAGCTATAACTTTGCCTGTTGATAGAAGATTCGAGGCAAGCAGCGCCTCCAGTGACGACTTTAGGTGGCAACTATCCATCAGTTTGTCCTCTTGTTCTTGAGGCAGCCACTTTCTATCTTCAACTAGCGTTGCAGCCTCAATTGGCGGCCGTGCCTGGACATTTCTGTTGGTAGTGGTGTGCACGATGCCACTGTCGTACTGTCTCAACTTCTGCGAGTCTATTGAGGCCTGCAGCTCTGAGAGACGTTGTTCTAAAGCTGTGACGCGCGTGTCGGTGCGCTTCCTCCTTTGCCTTGGCGCAACCGTCTTGAAGATGCATTCGTTGTTGGTGGTGAAGCAGCGCTTACACTTGTTATGCTCGGCAAATGTCTCCAACGAGCAACGAAGCTTGGACGTCCGGCATGAGAGGCAGGCATTCTTTTGCATTCTGAAATGATGAGTTCTTGAGCCTCAGAAGGGAAATTCAGCCTCTGCGAAGTAATTCTCCGAGTGATGTTAGATGACAAGTTGGCTCATCCGCCGCAGTCTCTTGAGAACCGACAATCATCTGAAGTGTCCACAGTCCGCCCAGAACTCTAGATCCGACCCGACCGGATGCTGGTATATCGTTTAAAGAGATTTTCCTAAAATGCGAGCGCCTGAATGGTTAAGGGAAGCTAAATTCCGTTTGACTAACTGAGTTTGGTAAATGATCCATCTCAGGGTCGTCGTGGTGTACGGGATTCTGCAGTCTATGGTGGACTCCGACTTCGTGTCAATGCCACCTGGTTTTCTGCTGGTCAATTCGGTTCCCGCAGGATCCAACTTCTTTCTAATAATGATAATAATGAAATAGATGATGCTACGGGAGGAATTGAGAAAATAATTTTTGTATTGTATATCCGACTCGTATCGGATATAGATGTTCACGGTAACGAAAGCTCAGCTCAGGAACAAGATATGGCGTGAGGGCGGACATCTCGCGTTTCCGCAAAGAATTTCTTGGCCAATGGGAGAGATTCGTAATGAATCATTTCGACGCTAATCGGCCTGACAGGAATCTTTCGGTATCCGCCTGTAAGCACCGTAAATTTGGCTCTGCATTGGTTTCAATGAGTGCTCCCGCGTTGACGAAGTTTTATAGCCTAACCTTAACTGAACTCTTTGTATCTTCTGCAAACCACAAATGTAGTCATATATTTTGCTCATTGTGACCCTTGCATAGCTAGATTACATGATAATGGTACAGAAGCCCTCATATTGTTCGTCCACATGGCCCTATGCTGCAAAGAGACGCTGAATGGATATCTACTCTACGTAAAAGTTTTGACTGAATGGATCTCAAGTTTGGATGGTGCCGTGCTAAAGACCGTGGCGACCGCTTAGTCTAGGTCATTTTCCCGCTTAGTAATGCATTGTGATAGGATCTTACTCATGTTGATGGGATTTTGAAGCTTCATCTCGCTGCGGTGTGATTTTTCATACCCTAGACCTAACAAATTAAGAAGAAAAAACATAGTTTATTTTGCAATAGAGCCGAAAAAGATTTCAATCTTATAACTCTCGGGAATTCATTGGATCTCATGTTATCGATATCCCGAACATTACCTCTACTTGGAGACTATGATTTGTTCCCTAACGTCCATGGCTTACAACATTGGTCAAACTCACGTTGAGGGAAACGTCATAAGCGCTTGACCAATAACAATTTAAAGAGCGTGTGACACTCAAAACACCAGATTTCTATTCATCTCCATGACCAACAGCTTCACATTCGTCGGAATCTCCACGACTGCGACTGATGACAAAGAAATCCACCTTCTCCGCCCTTTGGTTGACATTTGACATATTGGGCGAGCTTAGCGTCGGCACATCCACCACCCCTCGCTAGAGTCGGAGCGATATGTATACTCGTGCCTGTATCTTGATCTTGTAGGTGGATTGTATTCGATACTTTGCTCTTTTTGCGACTCACTACGGTCCCTACCGGTCTCTTCAACATGACGATACGTGTGCGTGAGTCAACGGAGGACGACATCCCCGCCATTGCTCGCATAGCTTCGGCGGCGTTTCACCCGGAAACAGATGCCATTGCAGCCCGGCTATTTCCTGCTCGGCTCGCTGGAGAGCGCGAAGCCTATTCCTGGCGATATGCCAAAAAGACGGCAAGCTTGAGTTCCACAGACGCCATCATAGTCGTGGCCGTCGACGACTCTCTAAACGACCAGGTGGTGGGCTTTGCTCTGTGGGATGTATACGGACAGTCGCAGCCAGAAAAGGCGGCCAATCAACCCCCGTCTGCCGCTCAACAACTGCCGCCACCCTCGTTCGACCAGGAGGCGTATGCAGAGCTCCGCGCTATCGTTTCAGCCGACCACCAGGAGATGTTCGGAGAAAGAGGCATCAAGGACGTCTGGCGTGAGTTTTTTCTGCCCTCCCCCTGGGGAAATTCTCCGTGTGCCCTTATCCGAAATTGCCCAAAACGGGTAGCTAACAGGAGCTTTTCCCGGCTCACAAGATCTTGATTACCTCGGGGTGGACCCGCAGCAGCAGCGGAAGGGGATCGGGAAGATCCTTTTGGACTGGGGCATCAGCCGGGCGGCGAGCGAAGGAAAGGATTGCTATTTGCTGGCGACGCCTGCCGGGAAGACGCTGTACGACAAGACGGGCTTTGAGGAGGTGAGGACGGTGCCAATATTTGGGGTTTTGCACACCTCCATGATACTTAGACACGGCAAATGATGATCTGCACACGACAAGTACTGTACGAGTATGAGCACACGACAAGCAGCTACGAGTACGAGTATTCCACCCGACCTCTCACAAGATAGACAAGGTGCAAAGGGAACACGGAAATTATTCCCCTAGTAAAATTCACACTTTAGATCGCAGTCGGCACTGGGCGGCGCTAAGAGACATCATTAAAATCTGTCGGCCGAGAGCTTGTGGCTGTCTTCGGCATATTCACGCACCCATGTCCGAGTTGGCCGAGCCTCGCTTTTTCAAATCTCAATACTCCCTCCCCCCTTACATCACGATGTCTCAACGTCCCTTGCATTGCTCCATCCAAGTGCTGTATCCCTTGATGTGACTCCAGCCCACCACCCAATTTGCCAATATTTGCTTTTTTGCGATACCGCCGAGACAATTCCCAGGCCATGAACCAACAGCAACACGAACCTTACCGCCGCCGGAGACCCGCGCTCTCATGTCTTGAATGTCGGCGGCGCAAGCTCAAGTGTGACCGAAGTAACCCTTGCGGCCGCTGCGTCTCGACCGAGACACAGTGTAACTACAGGATCCATCAGGAGAAGCCCGGAGCCAGGCATCGGCAAACTCGCCGAATATCCAGCTCCTCGGTGCCAAGCCCTCCAGCTGTCCATCCAGCCTCGCCTTTGTCACATGTCGACCCTATTAGGCATACTACGAGTACTACTTGTAACGTCACTACGAGTACGAGTAATAGGACGGCATCAGATCATGGCGGCCGAGCAAATGAGACTCTCAATACTGCGGCATCGACGCTCGGGCCAAATGACTTGTCGAATACACCAGGTGCAAATGAGATCCAAAATCCGAATCGCCCCCGGTTCGTGGATCCCGAGCTCCATCATCTCAGGGAGCGGGTACGGAGACTTGAGCGGTCCCTTGTACATGTTCCCGTACACGATATATCCCAAGCCGGCAGAGATGTCCTCGCTGGTGAGTCGGGCATGCCGGACGCCCAAATCATCTTGAATAAAACAAGAATTATGAGATGGAGCCACTGGGTTGGCATAGCTAAAGAGGTACAGTTTCCAGCTTCAGCTTGCACATTGTACATTTTCGGGATGCTCACATATTGCTGTGTAGTTTGAACCCATCATCTCCTGCTACGGAGCAATCTGCGGTTTTGGAGACATTAACTCGTTCAAGAGCGCTGAAACCAGAGCTCTGATCACCGAGACCAGCGGCTTGCTCCAAAAGTGCAAAAGCGTAGCTAGAACCCTCAAGATTGGACGACCTAGTAGATGCCTTTCATCGCTGAATTTCGATCTGACGCCCCCTTCCCGTCAAGTAGCAGACAAGATGGCAGCCTTGTATTTCCAATCATTTGAGTCAACACATCGGATTTTACACGAGCCCACATTTTGGAGAGTATACGAGAGGTTCTGGAGTAACCCCGAGAGTGCTTCAGGCATACTACGCCTCCAAGTGCTTCTCGTGATTGCTATTGGATCCAGTCTGGCTCCGCATGTGGAATCCGATTCCGGACTTCGCCAAATGGTGCATCAATGGATATACGCAGCTGAAACCTGGCTCTCTGGGCCGCTGGAAAAGGACCGTCTCAACATCTCCGGGCTCCAGATACATTGTTTGGTGATGCTTGCTCGGCAAGTCTTTTCCATCGGAGGGGAGTTCATTTGGGTTTCGTCGGGGTCGCTCATCCACCGGGCGATGCAGATTGGTTTGCATCGGGACCCCAAACATCTCCCTCCTATGTCCGTATTGCAGGCGCAGCTGCGTAGAAGATTATGGGCCACAATCTTGGAACTAGTGGTTCAATCGTCTCTCGATTCAGCATTGCCTTCAAGGATCTCTTTCGATGAATTTGATACTGAGCCGCCGGCTAATAGTAATGACAACGAGATAGGAGAATCAGCCACTGAACTGAAGCCTCACCCCAAGGAAACCTTTACCGGGACATCTATGCAGATCATCCTCCTTGACTCGCTCCCAACACGCCTTCGAATACTCAGTCTCCTGAACGGTCTAAACTCCGAGCTGTCTTATCTAGATGTGCTTGACTTGAGCGCGGATATTCTCCAAACTTGTCGTCAGTGGAATACCTTTGCAAGAGAAAACAAAGCATTTGGCGTCACCCCCTTTCATCAGAATTTACTTGACTACCTTTTACGCCGTTTCCTGATTCCGCTCCATTGTCCCTTTGCTAATAAAGCGCGGGTGAACCCGTTATTCCATTATTCACTCAAGGTTAGCATAGACACCGCCATGACCATAGCATCTCCTGAGCCAGATGAAGGATTCTTCAATCTTATGGCGATTGGAGGAGGATTGTTCAAAGAGGGCATCCGATATGCCACAAGCATAATTAGTCTCGAGCTTCTTGCCCAAGTCGAAACCCAGTATCTCGACGGAGCATTACACCGCAACTCACATTACATAAATCCGCTTAAGAAGGCTATAGCAGAAATGACTTCCCAATCATTAGAGCGGATCCGGCAAGGAGAGACAAATGTCAAGAGCCACATGTTCTTATGCATGATCACGGCACAAGCGGAAGCCACGGAAGAAGGCGTATCTGGCGAAGGGCGTGTTGCGAAGGGTGCGAGGGATAGTATTTCGTTGTGTCTGGAACTGTTGCAAAATCGTCTGGGTACCACTTCTCTGTCAATACCTACGCCGGATGTCGAATCTATCATTGGTGAAAGGGATGACTACACATATGGATTGGATTTTGACATGGACTTCTTCTTGGCGGAAACAGGCTTTTCTTGAACATCAGAAAGTCAAGGACTTATTAGGATCAATTTGGCATATTACAAACATGCCAATGATGTATATTTGGAACTGAAAATTGTACAACTACTCTACTCTGTGTACAAGAGCAATGGTCGCGTGATGTCACGATGGTTACGCAGATATAACGTAGCGGTTATAATTACTATTTCGAGAGGCTAGATGTAACACATTTCATGTATAGCTTAACCCACTTGCATGAGTGGCGAAATCACAAGCCATTTTATAGAAAACATTTAAAAGGGGCCGTTAATTGAACTATTATGCGATACCCCATTTACACGGTGATCGCCCTCTCGGCCGAAACGGTAGCGGGCGGATATATCGCGCGGCAGAGATTTACGGCTTCAATATACCGAGACCAGCAGTTCTTTGTATACGAGTAAGACATATATATATCCCTTACATGTCACCCTCATCTAAACCCAACAAGTTTGTTAGCATCATCTTCTCTCGACCTCAACATCATCACTACGATTCTTAGACTTCAACTATCCAACAAGAACAACTATATCAGATACACTCAGCTCCAGCATCTACATCAACTTATAAACACCAATGGCACAAATGAAAGTGTTAATCAGCGGTGCTGGCATCACTGGAAATGCCCTCGCTTACTGGCTCTCCAAGCTGGGCCACGATGTGACCATCATTGAACGTTATCCTGAACTTCGAACCACTGGTCTTCAAGTCGATCTCCGAGGTCCTGGAGTCGAAGTCTTGAAGTTGATGGGACTCGACCAAGCTTTTCGTGCCAAGGCCGTGCCAGAACAAGGATTCGCTGTCGTCGATAGCTCCAACAGACGACGAGCCTTCTTCGGAGTGAACGATTCAGGCAAGGGGGTACAGAGCTTCACTACTGAATACGAGATCATGAGGGGTGACCTGTGTCGTATTATGTACGACGTGATAAAAGACAAGGTCACTTTCCTATTTGGAATCTCCATTGACAGCTTCAAGCAAAAGAACGATGGTGTTGAAGTTCATTTCACCGATGGCAACACAGATCACTTTGACGTCTTGGTCGGTGCTGACGGCATGGGCTCAAACACCCGCAAACTCATGTTGGGCCCTGGTGTCCAAGACGCATTACGCCCAGTGAAGGGTGCATACACGGCATACTTTACGATTCCTCGTCCAATTCAAGAGGGAGAAGAGTACAACTCAACGTTCTACCTGGCGACTAAAAGGCGAGCCATCATGACGCGAAGGCACAACCCTCAGGAGATTCAGATCTACCTCCCTTGCAATACGACCTCTGATCGAATGATCAAGGCCCACCGAGATGGCGTTGAAGAACAGAAGAAGGCTCTGGCGGAGATTTTCACCGACGCCGGATGGCAGTCGAAGGATATCATTCGAGACATGTTCGACTCGGAGAACTTCTATTGCGAGCGTCTGGGTCTTGTTAAGCTCGATTCTTGGTTCAACGGCAATGTCGCCCTTTGTGGTGATGCCGCATACTGTCCCTCGCCACTCACGGGCATGGGAACAACTTCCGGTCTTGTAGGGGCTTACGTCCTCGCTGGAGAGATCAGCCGTCACTGCGGAAAGGCAAAGGAGGGAGCCAAGCCTACGGATGGTCTTGACGTGGCGTTCAAGAGTTATGATGACAAGTTCCGGCCATTTATCGACCAGGTAACGCACGGAGTGGGTGACGACACCATCTTTTGGAACAAGATGCCAGAGTCGCCGTTTACTATTGCTCTCGTCAATTTGCTTCTGGGAATAGCTGCTTTCTTGAGGCTGAATGTTGTTGGGAACTGGATTCTGAAGGAGAATGTAAAGTGGACGCTTCCCAACTACGACGGACTGATGAGAAGTTGATCGGTCGACTGTTTTTCTTACGAGCCTATGATACTGGCCATGTAAATTGTATGGTGAAGGTATTGGCAAAGACACCACCCTAGTATCACGGCTCTATCTACCTAGTAGCATTTAATATCTCTATATTTTGATTTAATTTATTCTTCTTATACTACCTGCATATATGCACTTCTGCGACCTACAAATGCTTCTCATAACTGCTTTCTTCTCATACTGTGTCGCGGCCATGCGCATCTGTGAGATAAATGAACAGCATTCGTCCATCTCCAATAGTGAGAAGATGCATATACCATGAACTGGACCTCTGTCTCTCATTCAAGCGTAATTGGTTTAGTGGTAAAATTCTCCGTTGCCATCCGAGCAACGTCGGGGAGCCCTGGGTTCGATTCCCAGATTACGCAGAGGAATTCTTTTTTGCACTTGGTGATGATTTTTGTGGGTTCGATTTGTCGTGGAGTCGTGATGGACTTTGGTGGGGTTACAAGGCCTTGGTGATGATGTTATCAATGTTACATATGTACTCCTCTTATGCTCTTGAATGTTATAGGGTGATATATGGAGAAGCGGGAGTTAAGACGCTGTGTAAATATATCGGAATTATTTAATCATGGCAAATGGCAACCCTACCAGATTGTAGGTGTGTTTCTTGTCTCTAAGTAGCGATGCTCGGCATATTAATCCCGCCTTGAGCAACAAATTTGATGAGCCTCATTGGACTTGCTTCTTCGTCGAGAAGAAGCCCCATGTCGTATGCCAGTTTCTCAAACAGGTGCTTCAGTAAGCCATTCATACCAAGGGTTTGCGGCCCTCCAGAGGAGTGGACTATTTCTGCAAGCCCACGTACATGCTGCCTAGATGCAGTTATATTGCCAGCTTGTATCTATACATATGGCATCAGTCCGATCATGTCAGATTGTTTAATTATGAAGTAAGTTCAATGTTACATGAGGAACACTTACCTCGTCTAACGTCAAAGATATAATCGTGGCCACTATCGAGTCTCTCGCCGAGCAATCCCCAACATCAATGGCCTCTCTAATAGCGCGAATGCAAAGGATTCTATACTGCGTCGCCAAATCCATGTATTCATCTTTCTGGTAGACTTGATATAAATGGCGGCATGTGGATAAAAATGTAGTGCTCAACATGCCCACGTTGGATATGGCTAGCTGGATCCAGCTTATCCGTAGCTGATGGTGGTGGATGCTTGGATCTTTGAGTATCATGCACTTGGATCCATATTGGGTAGTGACTATTGTGATATCTGGCGTTTATTAATCAGCAAAATGAGAGAACATCTCCGCTAAAACACCAATGGCAAGCTACAGGCGAACTTACAATGGTCAAAAAGGTAGTGCTCCAGCGGCGAAAGCGGTCTGGCAAAGCATCTAAAAGGATCCCGCCGACTGGATGTGAGCTGATCGACAGGATCGGGAATCACAGTAGGGTACTTCTCGGGTACAATTTCGTCAAAACGGTTGTATCTCTGCTCGGAAACTTCACCGGCTTGACTTTTCTTCATAGGCGGAATACTCGGCTCCACATTGTTGGCCTGATTCGCGGCTTTCCGAGCATGCTTCACTCTAGCATGAGAGACTCGAGCAGCATGTGAGTACGCGCGGCGTTGTAACTTGGAAGAAGACCCTTGCGAAGGATGTGACAGATTTATAAACTCAAGCTTGCTCGCCATTGGTAGTAGAATTCGGGAGTTGAACCTTGTTCAGCTATAGGTGAGAGAGCATCATGCAGAGCCAGGTACCAAAGCGGCCCATTTCCTAACGTGGGGGTTGAGATAGGGATAGTTGGATGAGAGAATATGATGGAGAAAGATACACAGCACGGCCGAGAAATTGCTTGTCCTCAATCTCTGTTGTCAGTGTGTTTGTGTGATGCCGTCGCTGGAATTCCGACGTTTACAAAACACGTTGCCGCCTTGATCAATGTACCTTTGTACTCTTTCCTAATTGGGATAGACCCCGCTTACCAGAATTCTTTCGGGGTTTTATGATAGAATCCTCATCATCAAAATCACGAGAGTTCAGCTTCAGAAACTTTACTTTTCGTACAAATACTTGCAGTTATGAAGAGCCCTAAGGCGTTTATCTCTGAATATTTTGTATAAAAAACTTAGATAATGTTGGATGCAGAGGATCCCCCACGTGTACTCATGTACTCTTTCTTGAATGGGAATAACGCCATCTTGAATAGCATCGCTTACCACCCGAGAGGATTAGAAGACTGCAGTATGTCGCACGGAATTATAACGTGTCTTCATTCAACTCCACCATATTGATTCAAAGTGTTTATAATCATTAAATCAAAGGCGGAGAATGTTTCTCCGCTTCATTATTACGGACACGATGAATCCGAGGAAGCGGACTTGAAACTGGCCGGAGATATAAGAAGCTTGGAAGGTGTCTAGTCAGTGATCGCTGTTATCCCTTACTCGCCATCGATTCATCCCCACGCTTCTTATCATTGTGCTACCAACAACCCATCTCTGGATCTCAAAAGCAATGGCTGCATCTAAGCAGGCCAATGTGGCCATCATCATCACTAGCACCAGACTTGTTAGGGTTGGACCAACAATTGCCAACATTGTCAAAGACATTCTGGAAAAGGAAGACGGAAACGAGACAAACCTCTCCTTGGTTGACCTTGCAGATTTCAAGCTGCCGATATACGACGAGAGCGTTGTTCCATACCAAGTTCCCTCCCAGGCAACCTATGCCAACGAACACAGCCGCCGCTGGAGCGCCGAGATCTCCAAATACGACGCCTACATCCTGGTCATTCCCGAATACAACTACGGCGTGGCAGGAAGCACAAAGAATGCGATTGACTACCTGAGAAATGAGTGGATCGGGAAGCCAGCGGCCATCGTAAGCTATGGCATGACGGGCGGCAAGAATGCTTCGGAACAAGTCAAGGTCTCGCTTGAGGGAACGGAACTTCGCGTGAGCCCTACACGGCCCCAACTCATATTCGCAAAGAATGGTGAAACACCAGACATCTTTGTTGCTATGCATAAGGGCGAGCTAGGTGAGAAATCCCGCGAGGTTTGGATGACTGAAAACAAGAAGGATATTGTGAAGGCTTTTGAGGAACTGAAGGAGGCAATCAAGAATCCCCCAGCAGCCAAAGAAAAATAAGAATGGATAGCCTATCTGCTAGAGGGAAACTTGGAGTACTCGGGATTGATCTTGTTTAAAGACATGAGATACGCAAAATCTTTGTTATTATACTCCTTCTTTTTTAATGTCGACTTTGACTGTGTGTGTGGAGATCCTTGGCCTAGTATTACAATACATATGATATCGCAATGCGGATAAGTCGTCGAGTCTTCTCTATTCTATGCCCAGCTAAGCTCAATATTACCACCTACTTGCTTACTATTGAACCACTCTACAATCTCAATCTTCTCTACCACCGGTCTTGCGCCATCTAACAGGCGACTTCGAACCAAAGCCTCGGAAGCCCACCACACGATTGCAGAGGCAAAATTGCGGGCAATGCATTGCCGAGGACCTTTGCCAAAGTGAAAACTATCTCGCAACATTTCCGGCGTACACTCTAGTCAGCGCTCTGGCACGAACTTATGTGGATTCGGAAACACTCTGGGATTAAAATGTAGCGAGTAAGCTCCAATGCCGACGCTTGTACCAGATGGAATGGTCGGCAAACCCGGGATATTCAGTCCTCCCGATGGGACAACCCGGGGAAGACGAGTGGGATTGGCCAGTGCTAGACGAGAAGCTTCTTTAACCGCTGCCGATAGATAAGGGAGAGATCGAGCGTCGATGCTAGGGTTCTGGATGATTTCCTTATAAATATGCCCGAGCCTAGAAGAACGGTTAACAGGATTCCCATATGTATAGTTAAGGCTCACTCACTTATCAGGTGCCTGGGCAAGATGCCAGCAGAAGACGGCTAGAATCCTGGCAACACCATCTGTGCCTGCAAACATGATATCCATTACCTGTGCTATAGTCTCTTCTCGAGAGAGATTTGCATTGAGAAGCCGTCCTTGGTATGTTTCTTTCTCTCCTTGGGCGATACTGTCATCCACGACCTTGGCTGCAAACTCCTGGACAATATCTGTGCTCGTGCTTATTGACAGTTTATTCTTGTCAATTTTCGCAGCCCAACTATCAACAAAGCTGAATATCCAACTCGGAAGATAAAAGAAGCGACCGCCCGCAGCAAAATTATCGACGAAAGCAGTTGCGCTAAGTCTTTCGGTGCCAATACTGTTAAAGCACTCCCCAATCAGATATTCTGTCAAGGCATCCATCGCCATGGAACGAAAGAGGTTTAATAGATCAACTGGGCTGCCTGCTGCCAGAGATTTTCGACGTTCTAGCTCAACCAGTGTTGTATCGATAATTTTCTGCATCGCCGGTTTGCCGTTTGTGATTGCTTGCTGCGCAAACAAGGGCGATACAGCCTTGGCACGAACTGCTCTATGAGTATGATCTGTTACTGAAAATATGGTAGGAAAACCATTGATATCGAAATTTCTGTATCCAGCAATCTTTCTAAAGCCGCCGTTGTCGACGTATATAGGATTGACAGCCGCTCCGTCGGAAATGTCGATTTCATTCGGAGCAATGCGAACTACAGGTCCGTATTTCTTGTGCAAGGCAGTAATGATTGTACATTCAATGCCTTTCCAAGTAAGATACCAGTACCAGATTGGAGTAAGGCGAGCAATGAAGGGGCCGGGGATGTGTCCCAGGCGATCGGTACTCAGTCCGTGTAGGATCCTCAGTAGCAAGATCGAAATCACAGCTACCCCAATGGATACAGGACTCAGAGCTGCCACAAACAAAGCTGGATTGGCAGCAGCAGTCGCCATTATGGCTGATGTCGATGAAGCGGCTCTATGGCCAGTTTTGATGTTGAAGACTGTTGAGCGATACAAATTGAGGGGTTTGCGAAACCAGGTTTTAGTTATGTGGTCATGCCGCTTGAATCCTACGCACAATTGTGGAAATCCATGCATGCCAATACTTATAGTCTCCCTTGCATACGTGCCACAGAGACACCGGTTTTCGATGCCATCTACGCAATATTGTTTTTATTATTCTCAACCTATCGTATAATTGCTCAATTCTACAACTCAGCAATAGAACGATAAGGATTCATAACCTCAGCAGATTATTCCCAGGGTAACAGTTCCAATTGTAGTCATGACCGTTTAGCATATGTTTTGATTAGGACAACGTTACTATAAATCCTCTCAAAGAATTTGTCGACACTAGGGATCTTGGGGAGATCTTGTCTCTGTCGATGTCGCTGCTCAGAACTTTTGGATCAATCTTCTTCAGGTTTTCTATATGCGCTCACCCAGTGAAAAGCTGCAATTATAAGAGCAGCTGTTGTAGGAGACTATAAAGCTCAAATACTCAGTCGCGCATACTTGTTTATGCCAATTAGATACTCCTTCAACATTTTCATCCTTGAAGCTGCCCAGAGTCTATCTTCGTAACGTAGAACGATTTCAATAGGCTTCTTGGAGACGATCTTCGTTTCTTATTAGAGAATAATCATGTGCGAGCTGGTAGCTCAGACCAACTTGTGATTTGCGATTGAATCAGCGTTAGGAGCAGAGGAACTCACTCTTTCGAAGGCCAACCAAGAGACATCTTCTGCCATATTCCTATTTAGGTAAAAAGATCCCAAACGGGCCCGAGCACCAAATACCGGCCCGGAAGACGGCTACTCGTACCGGGAGAGCTAAACTCGCGATCGGTTAGACGTCTCCATAGTTGAGGCGGCCCCATACAGTACTACCAAGCTATTATGTCCCGACGTGGTGTTGTATTCTATCAGTCATGCTGGTGAAAATTAAAGATACGTAGTAAATGTTTATTGGCCCAAGTATTTTTCTTAAAATTGTAGCTCAAAATATAGTATGGGCGCCAACGACGATTCATCTTATGAGATCGACATAGAGTTTTGTGACGCCTCCAGGAATATCTTGACGGCGGCTGACAGGAGCTTCAGTAAGTTGTTTATTACTGGATGAGGCAATAAAAAATTATATCTATATATGTTAAGCTCTCCCTTCTATATGTCGTGAAATCTCTTGTTGATTTCCACGGAGCTCATGGATACTCGTCAAAAATTGATAAATTCGAGCGCTAGAGAGGCTCGGAATTTTCGGTAAAGGGACGATTTGGGTATAAATACATTGCTCGATATGGATCGGCGTGGCATTATTGGATCTGCAACCCTTTTCACAACTTATCCTCATTGGCTACAGGTGGTTAGAATAAACGTGTTGCATCCATGGATGTTTAACAAGATCCATGGATTCCTCGGCACTTCGGAGCATCCCGAGTGGCCGCTCCGTAGTTCCCACTTTGCCCAGATTCGTTACTGATCACAGCCGGCAACGAACTGCCATGTGAAAGTTCTTTACATATTTGACTCTTATTTCAATCCATCGCGACACAAGTTGTCTGGCAAACCCCTTGGAATTTTCCGTGTGGTTTTGCAGTAGTTTTTGCTCTCCTCAGCTTCGAATTCTTGAGATTACTCATCTTGAATTGTAATCATTCCCGTGACAGGGAGGCTTCAATCTAATCATATAACTGGGTCGGATGTCATCAAACAGCCAATCACAAGCCCGACCTCGGCTGACGTGGGATTCAAGTCCGAGGTTTAATATTCCGAGGTTTCCTTGAATCGAAGCTCCTCGTTTCTATTTCCCAACAGGCAAAGATCCCTTCAATGGTCCAGTAGCTCTGTGTCAAGGCAAAGAAGAACTGCATCAAGATGTCGACTCGCCGCTATCGTTCGGCTATTGCGTGTCAAACCTGCCGGGTGCGCAAGGTGCGATGTAGCGTGTCCATGACCGGTGTGCCGTGTATTAGTTGCGAGCAGGACCAAACGGAATGCATCCTGAAGCCACGACAAGGCAAACGGTAAGCCGTTCGTCCGTGTATTCGTATCATGGGAAACGATGTTGTTTATATCATCAAACCGGGTTACTGATTGATTCCAAGCCACTCGTCCCACAGCCATCGGCAGAGCACTACTGTGTTCCCGGCTCCCCGTCACTATGTTGAAAGCTCGGCAATGCGGGATACCGCTAACCAAAGCAATGCCAATCCTTCGTCACCAGACTCTAGTCCGGGGGGTGAAATTGTACCGTTGCAAGACTCACAAGCGCCGTTGGATACGCCCGAGACCAAAGTCTCAGCTGCGTCCAGTGAGCCAAGTGCCGCTGATGAGGAGCAGCTCGGCGTTGAAATGGTAGAAGTGGCCCTGGGACATCCACGAAGAGAGTGCCAAGTCCCGTACTACATCGGTATGTTAACCGGAAGGATCATCTAGGTGCATAATCTCATGCAGCAGCGTGTTATTAACTCTAAACCCATGCAGGTGAGCAGACTGGGGGGCCTACATCAACCATGCATATATGCACAACCGATCATCTCATACCAAAGCATCTCCTCATGCCAGCGGCAAAGCCAACCACCTTAACCGAAGATGAAAAAACCTTTCTCCGCCGTAAAGGCGTCTATTCATTTTTATCAGACACAGCAAGTGATAGTTTGATCCGGGCATATTTTCACAATGTCCACCCAATCATGCCCATCTTGGAAGCAGACAAGCTCCTGGAGTATCATCGCTCTAAACGACTGAAAGAGTATAACCTTATACTACTATGGGGTCTTTATACCATTTCTTCCAATGTAAGTATTCCTTCCATCCAAACCGTCTGAGGTGTATGTAATTGCTAATTAACGGACCACAGTACGTACCTGCAGAGATATACGAGAATGAAGGGTTTACGTCTCGGAAAGCGTTCAAAGCCGAGATGTTTGCACGTGCAGTCGTAAGTCAACTCATCACTGTTCCATCATCTCTCCTGTTCCGATAAGGCTAACCCATTCATTTAGTGCGTATATAACAACGGCGGGGAGAAGAACAACCTCATCCTTCTACAGGGGGCGCTGCTACTTGGTTTCTGGAACTCAGACATAGAGGACCACATGCAACCATGGCAGTGGAGTGGCCGAGCTATTAACCTATGTCATGTCCTCGGTCTCCACCGCGATATTGATGCCATCGGATACAACCCATCCATAACCGAACGACAGCGCTCACTATTTCGGAGACTATGGTGGACATGCTTCTGGCGAGATCGTTGGCTCTCCGTGTCGCTGGGCAGGCCTTTGCGGATCAACCTTGACGAATCTGACACTCCTGATCCGCTGGTTTCAGACATTGCCGTGGACCTAGAGGGCATACCAGAGTCTGTCACGTCGGCGTTCTTCCCCAGAGACCTGCCACGATTGGCAGAATATTGGATTCAGTTAATACAAATGACGAAATTGCTGGGCAAGACGCTCATGACATGCTACCAGCTGCGACGGCCGAAACCCACAATCAATCAGATTGATACTCTTGAGGCAGAGTTGATGCGCTTCAATATGCCAGAACACCCAGATCCGATTCTATCTCGATTAGCGACATTCTACTATTACCATTTGCAGCTACACTATCAGTTAGTACCTCCACAATGTTCTCCTTTGCTCACTTTATGATTTGCTAACCGACGGATGAAGGGCCATCTTAATCACATTTTACCGGCCTTGTAGTGTAGAGGCTCCTTCAGATCTCCCTTCTTACCGTCAGAGAGAATGGCAGCAGGAAATGCAAGGGAAAGCGATGTCTGCTGCCTCTAAGACTTGCAATATTGTCTATGCACTCGCTCAGGGCAACTTCTTTTCCTTTGCCGGACCAATGACGTGAGTTATTTCTGCTTTACTACTGCATTCAATAGTGCTTCTAACTGCTATTGCCCAACTGTCTATGTTTGACCGAGATATATACTAATGCTGCTGCTTAGGCCCACGCTTCTGGTTCCGGCAATGCAAGTCTACCTTCTCAACTGCAAATTCGGCGACGCTCTCTCAAGGCGCCTCGGCTTAAATATGCTAAATATGTGCATGATGATTTTGGAGGAGCTGCAAAAGACGTATTCAGTCGCTTCCGTGTGCCGAGGTATCTTCGGCAAGGCTATCCAGCAGCTTTTCCCCGACGATGCTGCTAGTATCTCTTTAACCCACTCTCTTCCCGAGCAAGACGTGACGCCAGTAGCGGAGCTGATGCCTCCTCCGAGCTCTATCCCAGATACTGCTCTTCAGTTGGAGCTCTTTGGTGCCAATGTCACCAAGGCTGACTTTATTGATGCGCTTACGGCTGAGGCATCCATTTTCAGTTTTGTCGATATGCTGAACTTTTCATCATGATCTTAATACGATACCTAATGCGCTTAATACTTTGTATGTACATGTATGTAGCCTAGGTTGGGCTTTATGTAATGTTCCTGTCAAGCTACTTTTTAATGATCAAAAACATGTTACTTCTATATGCACCCCATGAAGCTTAGGCGGAATTCACAAATGGATTTCTTTTACGAAATAACAACCCATGGCGTGGCTAACCACAAACGGCACGGTCAGTGCCAAGGGACGGCCTGAGTTAGATCTCGGGATAAAATGGTGTGATAATGCTCTAGATTCCTCGGCTGCTTGGCAGACCTGAATCTACCCAAGCCAAAGCCTTGGCGATCTCGGGCCGATGCCGAGCCTGGATCCCACACGGGCCGTCATCCGAAAAGGGCAATATGGATAGGTGCAGTTGAATCGGTACCGAGGGCAGGGCATTGAACTGATGATGGAGTATATATTAAGTTATGACCGAGTACAACGACGAAATATATCTTGACCCGTCACTTATCGTGCTTACCTCCATCATATGCTCGGCCATGAGCTTAAAAGCCTTATTTATAGCTCAAAGAGAACCCTATTTTGGCATTCTCTGCTGAGAAATCACCGAGGAACACTTATTACTCAATTTTCTTAGGTCACAATCACGTATGAGATTAAACAGTAATGCAATCATAAATATATCACTGCTATGTATTTTTCTAGAGCAATTTTTTCCTTTAACCACTGCTTGTCTTCCCTTTATCCATCGAATACAACATCAATAAGCCCTACACTAGCACCTGGGATCATCTTTATAGTATTCACCCGGAACCGATCATCTGCCATCTTGAATACGGTAGTCCAATCCTCAGCTGTACGTTCCTTGGCATTGAAAAGGACCAACATCTGCATGTCGAAAGCACCCTGCATCTTCCTCACCGGCAGGGGCGGCCGTTGTCGCTTTTCATCGTAGTCTGGAAGCATAATGATGTCGAATAACGCGATGCGAGCCCCAGGAGTCAAAGCTGGGACTAGCTGCTGGAGAATCTTCACAACATACTTGTCTGGCCAATCGTGAAAGATATTGCGAAAGATGTATGCACTTGCGGAAACAGGCTGTGGCGTAAAGAAATCGTGAACTTGGAATGATATGCGGTCGGCAAGCTTGGGGGCAGATGCCATGGCTTCGTCAAAAGCTGACTGTAGCTCCGGGAGGTCCTGAACTATGAAGTGGAGTTGTGGATGGGATTTTGCAACCATTGCGCTGATATGACCGCTTGAACCGCCAATCTGTGAACTAAATTAGCATATGGAGCTCTTGTGTTAGATCCGTGGGAGACATAGGCCTACATCAACAACAATAGCCTCGCCAAGGCTTTCCCAGTCAAAAGTTTCTACATAAGTTTCTGTATTAATCATACCACCGAGAGCTTGCAGCCCTTCAGCGAATCGAGTAGCTCGATATCCTTTTGGCTTGCCTTCCTTCTCATCTGCATTGAGAAATTCCCACATCGGGCGAGATACAACCTTGCCGTCAAAACTCGCTAGATAGAAGGCAGCATGTTCTACCTCTTCACTTGCTGTCGGATGCCCAGCAGACCACTTTTGCAATGCATCTGCCATTACTACACCCGCAGGCCGGACTTCTTCAAGGCAATGACTCATGAAGGATTGCATATGGTGGTTACGAGCCATATATGCAGAGGCAGCGGTGTGGACAATCCGGTTGGACTCAGGAGACTCTTCTCGAAACAAGTACATGCTCATGCCGAAGCGAAGGAATCGACGAGCCATTTGTTCAGGTAGTTTCGTAGCGGCTGCAATCTCGGCGTAGCTGGCAGAGCCTCCAATTGGAACCGAGCCCCAGAAGTTGAAGCGGTTGAGGACGTCCAATGCCATGGCCTCATTACCCAGCTAAGATTCACAACCTCAGTACAATGAAGATTCAATGTTGACGGGATATATGTCATTGTAGCACTTACCCACATGTTTTGTGTGATAAAATACTCGTTAGGGCCCATTGCTAGGTGCAACATATCCATCAGAGCTCCGACGAGTTTTGTACGGGGCCCTTGAATATCTTGATCAGGTGGTAGGGATCCAGGCGCATCTTCGTTGAATGATGGCTCAGGCAGGTTCTTTGCTCGAAGAGTGGCCGTGAGCGTTGTGGTGAGCTCAGTAACGACGGCGAGCAAGCTCTCGAGGGTTTCGTTAACTTGTGCCATCTTGAGTTGACGAGGAGGCTTTCAAGGAGGCTTTTCTTCTGTATGTTAGGGTTTAACTCCAGAGGGGCCGGTCTTCTATATCTTTGCGCTGGCAGTTTTTAACAGCGGTCAGCGTATTACATCTAACATCTATCCTGGGAAGACTAACAGGGTATATATAAGTAATCATCTCGGACAACAGCCAATAAACTGCTATTGTTACCTAAAGTCCTACAGATTCGAGACATGTACACGATTGATGAGGCTCAAATCGGAAAAATTACTCGAATTGAATACATCCATGTAAGCACTATCGCAGAAGGAGGCAAGGAAACCATCCGGCCGGTTTACCCGTACATTAGCTCATTGTTTCTTTCCCAATTGATTAGTTGCTTTTCATTCTATTGGCCCATATGACTGAAATAACAGCAGTTTTCAGTGCATAAAGTTGACGGAGTTGCGTTGCTGGAAATAGCAGCCTCCATCTGCACTGACCATGATGATTTCTACTGGACTATATTAATGACTAGTGATCATAGTTGTCTACCACTCCCTTTAACAGAAGATTACATGCAGGTAAGCTGTCAACGAGTTTCATCCATTGGCTCCACAATCTCAAGTGATAGACGGTGTTGAAGACGTTGAGAGTAAGACGAGTTCAACTCTCACTAACTGTGTGGGCGGACGGTTAATTGTAAACGAGAGTAACTATTAATTCGTATCTATTCTATCCTCGGCCCTACTGGAGGCGGCATTAAGTCTATCTATTTAGCACGGCACATACGTCCGTTGTTATCAACGGTCCAAGCCTCACTGCCAACGAGGCGGAGGCCATAAAAGAGAGAGTTGGGGTCATACTTCTTCTTGATAGAAAGAAGAGTGTTGTAGTTGGAGCCAAAGAAGGTCTGCTGGAAGTTGGGTTGCTGGAAGTCGCCCTCGTTCATGTACGCGCCGCTACCAGGAGTCACAGCAGTAAGCTGCGGCACATACTCGTTGGTGATGGTCTTCTGGTCCGCGAGCATCTGCGCCCATGGTGCGGTGTTGTTCCAGACAGTACCGATCTGCAGGTGCACCGTGGTGGTTCGCCAGACGGGGAACACTGCGTTGCTGGCCGCGCCGGCCGGCTTGGCGTAGTTTGCCGAGCTGCCCACCATGATAACACCGTGAGCAGTCAGGTTCTGCAGGACAGCCTGGAGAGCATTGTTGTTGTTCTCGAGGACGCTGCGCGGAATCAGTCGGCTGCCGTAGTTGAAGTCGCCGACATCGAGGTTTCCGTTGGGGAGCGGGCCCATGTAGGTGTTGTAGTGGTCATAGTATGAGAGCGTGGTGTATTGGGTGGAGATGGGAGTAATTCCAAGCTCGCTCAGCAGGGCGTTGAAATCCGCAAGGACAACGTTCTGGACGTAGTCGGAGGTGGAGTTGTAGACGGTAACGGGCTCGAGCTCGAAGACGGTGTTGGTGAGAAGGTAAATGACCATGGCGCCCTTATCAATCATGGCGGGCAGCATGGCATGGAATCCGGCCACAAACTTGTTGAAGTTGTCCTGCGTGGTGGTGGCGGCTGCGATGATGATTTTCGCACCACCAATGGTGGCATCAGGGTGAAGTTTAACGGTCATGGAGGTAACGACTCCGTATCCAGAGCCGCCTCCGCTCAGAGCCCAGTACAGGTCGCTGTTCTTGGAGGGAGAGGCAGTCAGGATCTGGCCAGCCGCAGTGACAACCTCGAACTCCAGGGTCTGATCAGCACCGAGACCGAAGGAGGTGCTCAAAGCAGAGTGACCACCACCTTGAGTGTAACCTCCAGCGACACCGACGGTTGGGCACTCGCCAGACACGGCGACAAAGCCCTTGGCGTGGGCAGCCTCCAGCATTTCAAAGCCTTGGACGCCTGCACCCACCTTCATCGACGGGCCGGTGTAGTTGGTGCTTTTGTAAGTCGAGATGCTGATGCTCTTCAGGTTATGAGTCCAGATGCCCAGGGCGCCAGCGCCGGTAGAGCGACCAAAGAAGCTACGAGAGGAACGCGATCAGCCTACATGTACACATTTAAAGAGAAATTAGTTGCAAAGTGGTGTCAGCATACTCATGGCCGGTGTTGCGCACAACTACGCGGATGTTGTACTTAGTCGCGAATGCCAGGGCGGCCTGGACATCGGCGTCGCACGAGACGTTGACGGCATAGTTGATGTAGTTGCCCAGAACGCACGGCTTAGACTCGGGGGTGAAGGGATCGCAGCTCTGGTTGGCGAAGAAGGGCTGCATCACCGAGGAGGATGTCGTGTAGCTACATATCGCATTCTGTCAGACATGCGCCGGCGAAGAGGGTTGAAACAACGAACTGGGTTTGCGGCAGCTCCCAATTGGCCTGCAGTTGCGAGCAAACGGCCTTGTTGTACTTGGGGTCATGGCATGGCGTTCCAATGGGGACGGTCGCAATAAGTCGGCCTCCGACTGACGAGTTCAGTGACTTCCATGCGGCAGCATTGGGCCACTGGGGATCGCTGGGGAGGTAACGGCACGCAGGAGGAGGCGGAGGAGGAGGAGGAGGGCGAGCAACAGCTTCTGTGGTCAAGTTGGACGCGTGCGCAGAAGCCAGCAGCGTGGCCGTGGCCGCCAATTGAAGGGAGAACTTCATCTTGCTATTATCCGAGGCAGATGAAGATCCGGTGAGAGGAGAGTCTTGACATTGAAAAGAGAAACACCAACAACATGTCGCGATGGACAGTATACATATTCCTGCGACAGATCCATTTTTATCGCATGAGGACAGCGTCGTATTACCAATTATGGGGACGTTGGAGACACGGAGATTGGAGACGGTCACTGATCGCACAACAAGCGAATGTGACGTCGCTGCCGCCGAAGACTTGAGCAGCGTTTAGGGCATAAATCGGCTCCATTGCGTTGGATCCAGCAGGTGAACTATTGAATATATTTCCTATGTTTAGAGATGTCAAGAGCGTTGAACCGAGGAGGCAAAGTGCCAAGAGGGGATGTTGCTCCGTCCTCTTCTTCACAGAGGCAAAACCGAATCGCCCTCACCGTGGATTGCAGCCGAGCCAAACCCCCTAGATGGGGGCTGCATTCTGCATTCCATATATCGTAGATCGGGCTTGGCCCAAGATGGACTAAACACGGATCCGGTCTCAGGTCAGGTTTACTATGATTAGGAACATGTCCGAAGCCCCCCGGCAAGCCACAACGTCCCAAGTGTCGGTGAATCCCAGGCGAGCTTCCATTCCATGTATTCCATGTCTCACAACTCCACACAGCCGAGGCACGAATCTCGACAACCGTTCGACTTTTGGCCCGTTCAAACTGAGCCCGCCGCCGAGAGACAACATGCCTGTATTCGTATCTGTGCTTCTGTGTGGGGTAGGCTTCGTGCATTTTGCAATCTCAAGCGGTTCATCCCATCCCAACAGACTGGATTTTCTCCCAGCGGAGATTGCAAATTCTCCATAAATCCAAGCAGAAACCCACTCGCTAATCGTGGCGACAGGGATCATTTGCTGGCTGGGAACGGCGGAAAAGTTGCTGTATACAGCATTGGATAGAACAGACAGGGGCAATTTCGCCTGGGAAGAGAGCCCGTCTATTTTATGCAGATCCACATCGCTGGGATTAACAGCAATCTTCTCGAATGACTCGACGACACCACGTGGTTATCAACCCTCAAAAAACGTGGCACAGGGACAATTACAGCCGGATCAGCGCATCTAACGCAATTATTCCACGGGGAAGTCCAGAAGTTGTTGCTTTCGTATTCAAATCTCTTTTAATAAACGTAAGCAAGGTTGAAGCTTTGGTCAGCAGAAGCGGTCGCATCAAAAAGTATATAAAGGGCATGTTCACCCGCCTGAAGGGCCCAAGCGAGATGGCTCGGTTTAAGCTCTGTGACCTGTGTCTAGCGACAGCTTGCTTCGAACAAGCTGGGCCAAATATTGATCTGGGCTACGACAGCATGCCCATTCTTGTTAGTTAGTCTACGGAGGATGGTTGAAGAAAAGTATGGTTCATCAACTTGTATGGTTGGTCTACTTTCGATATCATCTCGACTTTTGTATGCCTCCGAGGAGATAGGTGAGTTGCATAATATCAGAGAGCTACAACTCAGTTTATGTTCTTGATACATTTGCAATGAATCAAAACTCATTTCCACTTGGCTGCTTTCTTCTGTTCCCAAGGTTCAATCTCGGCTACGGCGATGGTCCTAGACTCTCATCACACAAGATATGGTTATCTCCATAGAGCCGTGGCAAACCTCATGAACCGAGAACAGCCGTTGGGAGAGAGCTCCGGTCTTAGGTGGGGGTTTAATGACCTATGAACCATCACAGAAGAAAGCAATGGCATTAAGTAGTTGGTATCAACTCGCTCGCTCGAAGCAAATGGGCGTAGAGTGGAAGCGTAGCGGAGAATGCCCTCAGGTCCACATCACGGATCCAGAGCCGACAAACAAAAATTTTCCCTCCCAAGAGTGGGAATAACTTGACCGACGATCGGAAAGGGATTCACCGCGCGCGACGGGAGGGAAGAGCGCGAGAAGATCATGGACCGTGTTACCATAGCGCCAATCTTTTGCGGATACCTTTTCTCAGCGTACGAAGATCCGGGGTTAGTAGGGAGACTTTTAGTAGCAGCAGTTGAGAGCTTTTTCAAGTCTGCTTCGTCCGTAAAAGCGACTCGGAGGCGAAAATCCGGATTTACGGCGCACACTTGGCCGTGACAGCTATCAATAGCGGCCCGGTTATTAGCAGGTGGCTTTTTGGTGTGTCTTGGTGGCGGTTGATAAAACGCCTTTCCGACGGACGTAAGATGGAAGCTTCGGAAACCAGCGGAGACGGTCTGATTCTTGAGCTGTGGCTGAAGCCACTCCCCTCTCTCTGGTTGAATGTAGGGGGACTCGTTGAAGAGAATCGTAGGCGAAGAGAAGAATTGGATGGAGTTGAGAATGAGTTGTGTCGTTTGTAATATTCGGCTAATAATTAAGCATTAACGACGAGAAGCCAAGCCTTTTAGAATGAGATGAAATGGCCCTTTTCGCCGAAATTGGACATCAGATATCCCAAAGTCCCTACAGCGTGGACGGTCCAGACCGGTCACTACCGTGACAGGATGCATGAACTCGCCTAACTCAGCGTTCGTTCTAACGAAATACACAAAGGGGTAGGGAAGAGAAGAAGAAGGCACTCGGTTATTGAGACACAGACATTCGTAAAGTCACCAATGATGTCCTCGATGACCTGGCTCAGGGTTATTTATTTACACAGGCCCTCCCCTTACAACCATATGGTAGTGGTTTACTAGATTCAATCCCCTCGACAGAACCTCCACAACGAATGGAGTCTCATGCGGGTAATAATACCGTACCATACTGGTGAAGCGGGAGAAAGTGCCGGCTGTTGAATCCGCCGTTCTGAGATAATTACCTAATTCTTACGGTGGTTGGCGTAGGTGTAAACTGAAGTGATGAAGTGGATTCAAGCCAAAGTGTGGAACCACCACTAATAATAATCTTCAGCGCAGCCCAAAGTTCAAGATGCATTCCAGTCAGATTCCATTTCCTTTTTGTCTTCCTTTCCCCGTAAAGTGCGCCATACAGTACAGCCGTTCACAGTACCTGATTCTCCTTGCGCTCAGGCGCCCTGTCATGCTGCAACTACCGGGAGGAAATTGCTCTAGCCATGCAGCCAAGCAATAGCCAAACCCCGGACTATAACACCATATTTGTACTTAGCCGTTTCCAGGGGGACTGCATGTGTGGTGCTGAACCGTCCCTTTGGTGCTTCACGTTGTGTTCCACGTAACTGCATCCGGCAACTCCTTACAGCGTCTTCGCGTAGCTATCCGAAGTTGACCTAAACACATCCCAGGCCTTCAAGGGGTTCAGCTCATGCAGTCTTGAGTCCGGTGTATTTCTGCTCCTCCCCGCTGCAGATTGCGAGTCTCCACCAGCCGGTTTCACGGGGGAGTCTTCCTGAGTCTTACTACGAGTTTAGTATCTCTTTAGCACCAGCGTAGAGGCAGCCGAAGCTCTCTAGGTCTACAGCCCGTTCTAAGCGGAACGCCAGCATAGGCTTAGAGAGGCGGTTTAGTGCCTCCCAGTTCCATGGTTTTTTCCCTTGGTGTTTTTTCTGTTTTGTCTTTTCGTCAGGGGTCCCTGCTTCTTGTGGAGATTTCTCATCCAGCTTTTTTCCCGATGAACCAAACGCCCGCCCGTCGCATCCTCCAGAGCCGATTCAGCACGCAGGGCTAATGCAATGCAACGTCAGCAAGCCTGTCCAGCTTCAACAGCCATGGTTTTCTAGCAATGTTCACGAGTCAGTGAACTCTTTAGCTCACAAAATACAGCACTTGATGCCTCCCAGGCTGCCCATATTCTAGAACCAAAGGGCCGCAGGAGATGGCTGCTAGTGCAAAGCGGCTACGCAAAGTGCGAATTAGACCCGTCCCTTAACTCATCAACGCCACAGCTTCGTATTAATTATACTAGGTTCTTTTGCCCTTTGCTACAGTATACTGTATTTCAAATGCCCGCAATAACTTGCTAGTACAGTGTAGCTGGCTTGTTCCCCGTCTTGAAATAAAGGGGCGTGCCCATAACCTCCATGTAAAGGATGCATAGTAAAAGCAGGTACATGGACTGCCCGTCTTGACGTCCACCTCGAGTGCAGATCAACCTTAAAAGTGATGATTTGACATCTCATTTTCTTGCCGGCCCCGAAAAAAAGAAGATTTCTTTGTTCCCCCGGACATCGATCTCGGAAGACCAGGAAAAAAGAAAATGAGGTTGCTTCTTCATCTCTTGCTTGCGTTCCTGGCAACGTTTGCGTTGGCTGCAGACAGCTCGGCCGCTGACAACCCGCTTTCGGTGTTGCCGGCATGTGCGGTATGCTATGCCTTTTTTCCTTTTTTCCCTTTCCCCTTCTCCAGATATGTGATCCGAGCTCGAAACTAATAACGATCAGCAAAAATGCCTTGCATCGGCCATCGCGAATTCCACATGCAGTCCGACTGATGTGAAGTGTACCTGCGAAAGCTCGACCATTCAAGAAACCTCGGCCATCTGCATTGCGACCACCTGCACGGTTCGAGAGTCCCTTAGTATGTTGCCTACCAACCGCTCATCTTCTGTAACACTCCAAAAGCGATATCTTGCCTAACTCTTCACGTTAGCTACCAGAAATGCGACAGATACACTCTGCGGTGTCCCTGTCCGGAACAGGACCCCCGACTTCGCCAATGTCACCATCGTGCTCGGTGTCGTCTCCGGCGTGGTTGTCCTTCTGCGTATCGGCTCTAAGCTCTTCATGAGGATGGACTTTCAACTGGACGACTACGCCATCATCGTAACGCTCTTTTGCGGTATCCCCTCGTCAGTGATGAACGTCCGAGGCACTGGCGGAAATGGAGAAGGCAAGGATATCTGGACGCTGCCGTTCGACATGATTACCCGTTTTGGAGTATACTTTTACGTCCTCGAGATTCTATACTTTGCCCAAGTCATGCTTCTGAAGATGACACTCTTGTTCTTCTATCTCAACATCTTCCCAGGCAAGGCCAGGACACTGCTGTGGGGCACTGTTATCCTCAATGGAGTGTTTGGAGTTACCTTTATGCTTCTTGCAGTCTTCCAATGCCACCCAATCAGCTTTTTCTGGACAGGTTGGGACGGCCAACACTCGGGTAAATGGTAAGTAGAAGCTTTCAGCCTCCGCCTTCTCCCACTAGTTCAGTATAAAGCTAACAGCCACACAGTCTCAACAGTAATGCCATCGGATGGGCAAACGCCGCCATCAGTATCGCGTTGGATTTATGGATGATTGCAATCCCCATGTGGCAGATTCGAAATCTCAACCTCCACTGGAAGAAGAAGGTCGGCGTCGCCGTGATGCTCCTCGTCGGTACTTTGTAAGAATCACTCCCCCACTGCGGCAACAAGCTCTTGTCTAACATGACCCTAGTGTCACGGTGGTCAGCATCGTTCGACTCCAGTTCCTTGTGAACCTTGGTAGTTCCGCGAATCCCACATACGACCAGGTTGACGTCTCTATCTGGTCCACTATTGAGATTAACACCGGTATTGTCTGCACGTGTCTGCCATCACTCCGTCTGTTCTTGGTCCGCCTGTTCCCTAGCCTGGGTGGCTCTTCACATAAGAACAGCGGCTATCAGAATTACCCGGACAACTACGTCAACAAGTCAGATCACGCAGGTAGTCGGGCGCAGACGTTGGTTTCGGCTGTGAAATCTCAGAATCGCCCGGAGCATAGCGGGATTGAACTCAACACAATGTACGAGGTGCGGTATAGCGATGAGGACGAGTCCAGATTGGTTAAAATGCAAGAGGAACATGCAAAGGGGGGAGTGCATGTCGGTAGTTCACGGAGCATGGGTAGCAACAGCGAGGTGTCACTGTAAATTTTATACTTAATATTAGCCAAGTTCCCCGTCTTATTACAAAAGGGAATTAAAAGTCATCAATAATTTGCTCGTTTTCATGAATACATTTAAGCATGGGCAATTAGTCTAGGTCATTCTTGCAAAAGTCTCATAATTCTTTTATTTTCGTGCTCATCCTTGTGCCTAGTATGTCCAGTAACCCAAGACGGCTTCATATCTTGAACTATGTAAACATACACTTATATCATACATTGATTGAATCATCCCAGCAAAATCCCTTAGGCAGAAACTCCCAGAGCCTTGTTGAAAGCATCGGCTGCAGCCTGGCCCGTCAGTTGGGACGCAGCAGCAGAAGCACTTTGGCATGTGGAAACCACTGCAGCACTAGCCTTACAGCTAGAGTTGAGTCGGTCACAGATGAAGTCGGAAATAACCTTGATAGCCAAAGCTGAGCCATGGTTAAAGTCAGCTTCGTTGACAGGGGCAAAGGCAGGTTCAGTGCGGCCATCAAGTCCGTTGGCGAACTTGATGCTGGGGTCAGAGCAGGAGCCGAAATCGCCCGTAGCAGCACTGCTTCCATTGCCGGCGTTACCGCTGTCGGCGTTGTTACCACTAGCAGCATTGTTTGATCCACTGCTGCTGGCGTTATCGCTGGTAGTGCTGGTGTTGGAAGCATTGGTGTTGGAAGCACCAGATGCGGCGGCCTTGCACTGGGTGTTCTGGTCGTCACATTGGCCTACTCCTCCGGACAGCTGACCAGAGTTGGCAGCATCGGCACAGGCGTTGTGCTGAATATCGCAAGATCTTCCAAGAGCGGCTCCAATGTTGACAAAGGTATTTCCATTAACAGAAAACGGTCGGTTTCCAGTGCCTGAGACGACAGGAGGGGGAGGGCCGCCAAGAGAGCCGGTGAAGGTCTGAACATTGTTTCCGCTAGCTGTAGAAGGAGCACTACCGCTGGAAGCGGCTTGGGTTTGAGTAGCAGCAGCAGCTTGGGTAGAAGATGCTTGAACATCCGGAGGGGGAGTTGCTTGAGCAGCGGCTTGAGAGGTTGTCGCAGCATTGCTGTTGTCTGCTGGAGCAGCGGCGCCTCCTTGAACGGAGAATTTGCTCAAGTCAACCAAATCTGTGGCCTGGATACCGCCAGTACCAGTAAATGTCTGAGACACAGCGGAAACAGCAGATGCGACTTCGTCCTGGCTAGCGTCGAGAACAAGCTTGCCCGTTGTGAAGATACATCCAAGCTGGGGGTCGGTATCGTCACAGGTGTTGCCCTTGGCTGTGGCATCGTTAAGCTAAGAAATTGTTAATAATCAGGGTTTCAGAATATGTAGCTAAGGGAACATAAAACGTACATCGCCTGGGGCAAAAGTGCCACTCAAGAGGGCAAGGTTGGGATCTGCGCCGATGGTCTTGAGCTGCTTCGCCAACTCAAGAGTAATACCCTTGTTTATGGAAGCAGCATTGGCAGATGCCGGGTCTTGGTGAGGCTTTACGGCTTCGATCTCGGGGTTCACAGCTGTTTCAGTGCAAGTCACACTCGCCAGTCCAACTTTGCCGGTATTCCTCTCGAGGGCCTGGTACACCAATGCACCGGCCATGAGGCGAATATCTTTAGCAGCCTTGCCATTGGTGAAAGCCTGGTCAGCTGTCTCTTGCTTGAGGCAGTCCAAGTTGGTTACACTTCCAGCGCCACCTGCAGCCGCTGCATTACCAAGCAGGCCAAAAACGGCATCAGTGATGCCCTTGGGGTTGTTCTTGGCAAGAGCTTCGTTCGTAATGGTGAGGAAAAGATCGTGGGAGTGCTCCTGGGGAACCTCTCGGCGGAGCAAGTTGGAAGAAGGGAGAGGATAGGCGAAGGCCTGGCCCAGCAGCAAAGCTGCGGCCGCAGAGGTGCTTTGGAACTTCATGATGATTGGGCGAGAAGAATGATTGGAATTTTAAATCACAAGAGCCTTTTGAGAAAAGAACAATAAAAATTGAATACAAGAATAAAAGAGTGTCAAACTCGAAAAGAATGGACCAGCCTGCTGGACAAGAAGAGAGAAACGAAACAAAAAAGAAGATACAAGAACTGCGATGGTGCTAGACAACTCTCAAGATTCAATATCAATCGGCTACTAGGACAATATATACAAAATATCTCGGCCCCGGCTTCCCCAAACCCCCGAATATCGACCCCAATACACGGTTAAGCGACGTTTCTGTAGCCGCTATATCGCTCGTTTCATAAAACACGACAGGGCGGTTAAAACGCTCTGCCCAGAAGTTTAACCCATACAAAAAGATAAATACAAGGGCAAAATGTGGTCAGATGTCTGATATACAGTATTTCTCCTGGATTCTCAGGTTTCTGTAGCAGGTTTGACCAGGATAGCTGAAACGATTACCGTTTCTGGTGGGGCGAGGCAAGGTATGGGCAGGCGTTTCATACGCAGGACGCGATGATATTGGCAGGAGTACTTATAGCCTCGGTTCACTTTATTAAGCTTAGAAAAGAGAAAAATGATGGCCAACGTTTTATCTCATCGAATGTCTATTATGACGACGTCGTGAGACTACAGGCCCAAGCCGGAGCGATTTGTTACTTCACTTTGCAAGTAAGAATCATGAGTGGGTCTGTAGATTCTGTCTTTTAACTCCATCTGTGTTACACGTTTACATACGTACAGGGCCTCGATCATTTAGGTATATGTATCGTTTCTACATGATTAGATGATTACCTGGTCGAAGCGCAGTTCACGTCAAAAGAAAATGAACATGCGAACCTTCATGATAATAAGCCTCCGTGCCCACGCTGGGCTTTCCAAGACTTAATTGCCGGGGTTGCTGTCGCAGGTATGGGACGCAGCGCTAAGCGAGCCAAAGAAGCGGCTCTATCATATTCAAACCAGCCCATGGAACAGACTGGAACATGACTGTATACCAGGGGGGCCCTTAAACAGAACCAAATCCCCGCCCACGCTCCACATATTAGCACGGGGCTCACGCCGACTAAGTTTAACGCTGTTGCTGTAATATCCGGCCTCGACGGAATATCGAGCTCTACACGGCCCCGGGTCGCCCGTTTACTCGTACATGCACTCTCTGGTCCAGACCGTTAAAGGACCTGTTGCGGGAACACTCCACGTGCTTACACGAACCCCGGCCGGCTCACTAGACCAAGGTTCTGACCGGATCACCAGTTAAGCCGCCACCAGGGGGGCTTGGCCAACAGGTTTCGGAACGGGCTTGCTTCGCCATGTGCAATGAAGACGGCAGGTACAGTACGTTAGAGTTCGGGCTTTGATTTCCCGGTTTGACTTGCGCTTGGCAAGTTTGTGCGATTATATACACAGTTCTTGGCGATCTCCAGACGCGCCATTTGGAGACACTAGCTTGTCCTTCGGAGACGTTAGCCTGCCTTTCGCTGCGGTAATGCTTTGTCAAATAGAGCTTCGAAGCACAACCAGTGAACAGATCTATCCAGTAAAACAGAAAGTTAAAAGTTCCAAAGATGACATTCTTCGATCGAACTAGCAGTGGCATTTCATACGTGCGGGGGAACAACTCATAGCACCTGGTTTTGCTGAACACATAATATCGTATTCATTTCTAGGGTAACGAGACATTGGTGCTAAAAGGTTCTACTAACAACACCTTTGGTGTAAATAGTAGACATAAGAAAAGAGTCAAGGTTTGATAAGTTTTCGAGGAAAGATACCGCAGCAATACATGTTATTTGTCGTTCTTCTAGTAAAAGGTTTAAATTATGTTCGGCCAGCCAGCTTTTGTTACGACTTAGAAACATCCACATCCTTGGGACACTCATTTCAAATCGCATACATATATTAATCACTGCGTAATAGCTGCCTAATTGGCCGTGTACTGCCCAAGACTTGCACCTCAACTGTCAAAGGCTTCAGCTATAGAACAATTTCGTCATCAAAGCCTTCGGCAAGATCCATCTTCTCATCATAGCCCAGAACCCCCAAGACGGCGTGGTAGATTCCCATGGCGGCAGAGTCCTCCCCTGGCCTAGCCCGCCATTGTGCCACTGTGGTTGACAGCTAAATTGGCATTTCGAATTCTTGCACAATCCACCATGCCGAAACCGGCTGGGATGTGGCACCGGCTGAGATGGACATACCGATGGTACCAGATATGGCCGTGGAGAATTTTTCATACCCGATTCCAGGTCAGTAATTGTCACAGGGAC
This sequence comes from Trichoderma atrobrunneum, assembly GCA_003439915.1. NCBI lineage: Eukaryota > Fungi > Ascomycota > Sordariomycetes > Hypocreales > Hypocreaceae > Trichoderma > Trichoderma atrobrunneum. The sequence continues at coordinate 51,702 of PNRQ01000004.1, read as the reverse complement.
TAGGACTAGGGAACTTGAAATGCTTCCTGGCCTTATGAGCGGATACGACACTCCGTCTAGGATAAGCCGTCTGCGGTCCCCTTGGAAATATCGAAAAGTGTTCTCTTCGTAATCCCTTGTGACACTTCCAGAATCTTCAAAATACGCAAATGCCGTGATCCAGCCGGATATCAAGCGACTGTCTCCGCTGGAACCCTCATGGCCCGTCTCCCAAGCGACCCGAAGCCAGAAATCCTTGACCTCCTGTGAGTCTGGCTCGTCAAAGGTTCTTTGCATGTAGCGCATAATGGGCTGGAGCAGATTGGCCCAGCGTTGGCATTCGTCGCCATACTTGTTCAACTTGTTCACCCGACTTGCAAGCATCTCCCAGTCGTGTCGGGTTCCCAGCAGTGTCACACTGGGTAAACCACATCCGCCCATCATGTCATATCCGAAGAATTTTTTCATCGCACCCATCATGCCAAACGCTGCCACAGCCTTGTCATGCTTGGTTGTGGTAGAGAAGTTCGGCAGCATCCAATCACGTAGCTCTGGATCAACAACGTTTTGTTGGATGAGGGAGGCAAACTCCTGAGCAGCCTCTTCAAAGTCGATTTGAGAGAGGCTTGGGAAGAAGATATCCAGCTCTTTCTTTCCTTCGTGGGAGACAAACATGTGCCGCAAGCGTTCGGCATTCCGACCCCCATTGATGAAAAGGCTAAACTGCGAGAGGATGGCCTGCCAAACATCATCAGGTCGGATGACTAGGTGGAGATCCTGGTTGAAAGCGCGGATGAGCCCCTCAACAAATCCATTGTTATATACGGATACAGTCTTATCAGGGAATTCCACGTCCACTGCCCTCTTAGAATCGATAGAGGACGCAATGATCGGGAGTCCATGAAAACCGGTTGTGCGGTGGCCAAATGACCCGAACACTCTCGATAGAGATGGGGACTTCGGCGTCCGCGGGTCATTTTCATAGGGACTAACACATTTCGAAGTAACAGTTTCAAGAATTGCCCTACTGTTCGCGTTGAGGGTCAACTCTCGGTCCCTATTACACCCCTGTTGGAAAGGGGAGGGCCATGTCGTGACAGGCATTCTTCGTGGAATTTGCCGTTTTGTTTAATAGATCTGAACTCGCACTTCAGTGAAGTGGTTTTAGGCAATGTTGGTGCATATAGAAAGAGGAAGAATAAGCTGATACTTGAAAGGTGAAGAACCGAAGGGGATTAAATACTCTTGAGACTCAATCAGGCAGACGATGGTTGCCTGAAGATAACACGGGACATGTGAGACACAAAGAGATGGAAGATCTAATGTCCGTCACTTCGAGTAACACAGACAGCTGGCTCATTGGAAGATACGACCAGAGGCTCAGGCGGGGTCAAAGGTGACGTGATCAAATCTTAGAGGTAAATAGCCAAGCCAATGAGGATATAATGCAAGGGGGCAGCAATTTTAAGTCCAGACGTCATGGACCTGGAGGAGAAATTCAGTTCATTATACCAGAGCGAGGGAAACAAGAGGTCTTCCACTAAAGACTACATCTACTACTGTAAAATGCATTGTATATTTAAAATTGCCAGCATATTACAAGACCTTTAGAAGCTTATCATATATAAGGTATGTTTATATAATTATAGAATGAACCTGATTCAATAATAAGAGCACTTAACTAAAGACTGTGCATAAACACTTAAACCAAACCCAAGAAAGCAAAGCTGAAGAGAATGCTCGGTCTTGACACATTCCACCCGGTCCCATTTCGCGCAGTCTAAATAGCCGATCAGCTGTCCCACATCGTAATCTTCGTAGTCTGTGTAACCGTCCACGTTAACGTAGTTACATGTGTCTCCAAAAACATCCTTGATGCCGGTGGTATATTGATCATCCACAATATCCGTATCGGCGCTGTCGGCAGTGACTGACCAAGTGGCGTCACTATCGCAGACATTGATGCTCTCCTTATACGACGGGACGCCGTAGTAGTTGACGATGATGGTTGGAAAGGGGGTATGGTCAGGATCTTGGGTTTGTCTATCCAGGACAAGCCACCAATCCGCGATACCAGTGTCAGTAGAGGGTTTGCTGACGGGAACGGGGGGGTTGGGTAAGCCGGGATCGATAGGCTCGGGGTAGTCGTCACCTCCCGAGCACTCGTTGAACCAGGTATTGGCGAGGGCGGTCCCTGGATACACATCATGATAATCGGCGCGGCCAAGCTCACCGAGCGTTGGGAAATGGATATTCTGACCGCGGCCGTGTCCTTCAAAGCGGGTTCCCAAGTCGATCCAGGTCATGCTGCTCCCTCCTGCGGGGATGAAGCCGCCATTTCTCCAAACTCGGGCCCCTGCCTTGAACTTATCAACCCAAATAAGATCCACCTTGCCATCGCCATTGACCTGGAATCGTGTTAGTAGTGTTAAGCCCCAGTAGGCCACGAATGTCAACTTACGTCGGCCCATTTGAAGTTTGCTCTGTCGAGCCTTTCTGCTGGCGCGAACTTGATCTGGCCCTTGTCCTCTAGGCCACCGGCTTTATTGAGGTGCCCAACAGTTCGAGCATCCTTCTCCATGCAGAGGTAGTCGACGCGGCCATCGCCGTCCAAGTCTCCGAACCTCAGACCTTGGTCATATAGACCCCTGCCCCAGCCCTCCTTGCACAGCGCGTCATTCACTACCCAGGTTGGGCCGGAAAACGTGGGAGACGTGGCTCCGTCTTTGTAAGTGTTACGCCACATCTCGACCCGCCCCGTATGCCTTTCGACGGCAAGGATATCACAGAGACCGTCCCCGTCCCAATCGCCAAAGTGGATGCTCTTCCTTTCCCGGCCGATAGAGATGATCTTTCCATGCTGTCCCCAGTTAGGCGGGGACTTGATATTCTCGAACAAGGTGATTTCACCCTCCGCGCTCACCCAGAGATAATCTTTCAATCCAAGTTAGTGTCTCGCTAATAAAACAGTTATTAAGAAGTAAGCATATAGCCACATACCATCGTGACCTCGGCCGAACATGTCACAATAATGGACTCCATCTCCCTTTCTCTGAGTCCCGCCAGAGCCTTTATTCGTATAGGCATAAGATTGAACGTATTTCTCGTCAGCTATGCGATTCCAGATGAGGTCAGCGCGCCCAGAGCCCGAAATTCGTCCAAAAACGAGCTCTGTTCTATCTGTCAACTCGGGGATTGCAGGGTGGGCCGCTGTAGCCTCTACCCAATGAGGTCGTAGGCCTTTGCCGTCGGCATCAAAATCTCCTCGCTGGTTGATCCAGATTTCAGAAGAGCCGTCCTTGTGCAGGTAGACCCAGTCTGATCTGCCATCGCCGTTGATATCGACGAGGTTGACACCGAGGATTCCTTCAGCTTCACCTTTGGCGGCAAATGTTTCCTCGCCAACAACCTATTGAAGCCAGTCAGTTTGTCTGTCGGTCAAATTGAGAAAGCAGCCAGTTTGGATAACATACGAAACTTTGCCAGTACCCCCCATACGTCTCTGTCGGTGCATCGCCCACGCCGCCGTTGCGCCAGCAATAGATATCGCCCTTGTCATCAATAGCGCAATAATCCAGCCGCCCATCTCCATCAATGTCGCCGAGACGGACCCTATCTTGAGGACCCCATGCATATCCCTCCTTGATAAGGCCACCGTTCTCCAGAGGCTCGAATTTCGGAGGGTTGCCGCCCCTGTTGATCGACACATACATGTTGCCATCCAGGTTGATGCAGATGAAGTCGTCAAGGCCGTCGCCGTTGACGTCGCCCCAACGGTGTCCTCGAATCAGACACTTCAATCCCACATCGATATTAACGCCTGTTACGGCGATATTGCCACCATCGTTAAGATACATACGACAAGTTCCCGGCGTCGGATCATCGCTTGTGCCCTTGTCAACGCAGTTGATCAGCTCGTCAAATTCTCCTCCCGGGTCTGCGCCTCCCAAGTTCACCAGCTGGGCAAAAGATACTCGGCTGCCGGCATTGAACGCTCCGCTCTCAGTGATATAACCCCGAACTGTTTGAAAGTGCCTGTAGGGCCCATCATCCTCGCCCCATCCTTGCTGCGTTTTAACAGGGCCGCGTCCAGCCCCCTTTTCTGGGTCACAGTCGACTGTGGTGTCGTCGTCGACTCCAGTATCGATCGGTTTCGTCAGAAAGCCCGCCTTCTCGACCTCGGCAATAGCTTGATCCCAAACAGCAGCCAACTTAGCTGCGCCCTTTTCGTTGGGATGCATAGTGTCGTGATAGTCGGTCGAAGTATCCAGAAACCCATTATTCAACTCAGCCAACCCAATCTTCTTTCCTGCATCCCTGAACCTCTTATATAAATCCCGATAACCAGGATTAATCTTGTTGACATTGTTGTTTGCCTCATTCTCAAGGTATGGTATCAGAGTGGATAGAATAATTGTGACACCCTCGACCTCCTGATATAGATAATTAAGCAACAACTCCATTCGAGCTGCGGTACCATCCACATCCTGGCCAGTTTTTGGATTGGCATCATTTGTCCCGCAGTTTATGAGGATTAGATTTGGCTTCGTATCGATCCCCATACCGGCGTTTTTAATCATCTGTGACACCACCGCACCAGAATGTCCCTCGTGCTGCCGATCCTTAAACTTCTCAGGATCACCATTCGACAGGCTACCGACCATATTGACTGGCCAGCCTTCCCATCTTAACTGGTCTCGAAGGGGTTTCCGGTATCCGTTCTGCGGGTCTGTGCCGACTCCTGCGGTAATAGAGGCGCCGAGAGGCATAATTCGTAGGTAGAAAGGCTTGTCTGCTGCCGCCCTGGCGGCCTTGGGCCGATAGTGCTGACTCCATAGCTCTGCCGGAGCATCGTCATTCGAAAGAGTACGGTTATGTGTTAAAGGAGTGGCTAAGACTGAGGAGAAAAGAAGGAGCAAGTGAGCCAAGAGACACAGCGCGGATCTTGGAGACGACGCCATGTCAAATGTCCACCGCGTGTAGTGGTGATGCGTGATGAATCGAATGAAGTGAATGAACCAATATTGTAGTTTGAATCTGCCTCTGGTTGGGGATCAAGAGGCTTATATACCTAGCCAAATGATATCCATAGCTGGGCCTGTGTTTTAGAGTCTATGGTAGAAAGCAAGAAGACTTCCTTTCCCATAATACATGGACTCATGACAAATTACAGTGTGCTTCGGATTTTTCCCATCCTGGAAATCCCATGGGATCAAAATCCTGCCTGTGCAATTATTGGCGCTAATCGAGACTGACTTGCTTGCCAACCTGCCCTTAAAAGGCTTTGTGCATGAGATAAAGCGTATTGGGACAGGGGTAGGGTAGTAAAATACGCGTGTTTGAATACGCTTGTTGAATACGCTTAAAAATGCTGCCCAAGCCACGATTCTAGTCTGCAAAATCCACGGCTGCATATCACAACTTCGTGGATAATTAAGTCAAGCTGGCCTATCAAGTTAAGCTTATGCCCATGAACTAACTATTACAATAGTATTATATATTACTTGGCGGGCGGTGGTAGGATTCTTCTAATCCTATACATTCCGCCAGTAAAAAGCCTCCAACTCTGCTAGCATAGAGCGTATTAACTTATGGGATTATACGACAAGCAACTAAACCGCAAGAAAGAAGAAATATGACAGCAAGAGCATTATACTGCCAGCCCCGGCAAGCATTAAGCGTATTTATAAGATTATACTACAGTATTAGGCTACTGCTTACAATTTTGACGGCAAGCTAGCATCCATGTGATCCTTAATCACATGCATTTAACCGACCTGACGGGGATCACCAGTGCTAAGCCCTGTCCAAGTTTTTAGTGATAGTATTCGCTATTCCTGTCAGCCAATTCATTATGGAAGCTTTCCAAATGTGAATGGCGATAATCTCCTGGCTTCGTGTGGCTGCATGTTAGCGATTGTAGTTCTCTGGGTCGCGGTTTCAGCTGCGTGAATTAGATAGTTGTATACAATAGGTCGAGACTCGGCACTTGCACTATTTACACAGGAGAGTGGCTCCAGAAAATATTTCTGCATGTGATGATTATTGAGACCATAAGATACATGTAAACATAACTACAAAATGCAGCACTAGATACAGCTGCGAATAATTCGGTATCTGCAATCCATTGCGCCAATATTCAGAATTTTCAGCTCAGTTAGAGAAAAGCCGCACCCGCAGCTAACACAGCAACAAAGCCGAATAAAGTAGGGGCAGAAGTCTGAGCAAGACCTGTAGAAGTCGAGCTCTGTACCTCGGTTGTCCGAGTTGGACTGGGGAAGACGAATGTGCTGCTGGTGGTGTTTGATCTCGAGTGAGCCGAAGTTGTAGCAGGAGCCGAAGTCTCTGTGTGGCTGGAGGGTGGCCTAGTTGTCGAATTACCCACGGTGGTCGTATCTGGAGCGCTGGTAGTCGTTTTGTCATTCCCGTCATCTATATTGCCATCTCCGTCCACCCTGAAGTGATCCCAGGCAATGTTGTCCACAGCTACGTTCGGGGAATCGAAAGCGAGCGAGTTGGATATGAGGTTCACGGCGATGGAGAAAGCGGTATATCTTCCTTCGTCCGGGTTCCATTTGATCGAAAATGGACCGGTACCATCCTTCGTCGGGAATTTTTCGACTTCCTGATTCTGCACGACATCGCCTTGGTTCATAAGCAGCAGCTGGATGCTGATCTTTGTTTCGTCGTCATCGAGCTCTCCATCAGCCAGGTGCGAGTAGTCAACTGCAAGGTCAAACGCCGTATTGCCAGAGATGTAGTCCCCGGCATCGAAGGTGAGATAATCGAATAAGATACTACTGTCTCCCCATAAGACATTATTTTCCAGTTTGTCAGATAAGTCAACATTGGCAATTGGGGTCTTGCAAGCCCCCGTTCCGATAGAGTTGACCACAGGTGCACCCATGATTACCGCGCCCTTTGCTTGGGTTAGAAGTAGTTCTCTAGGTGATTCGGCATAACGAAGAAACATGGCATACCGCATATCGGTGTTCGGATTTGGAGAAGTCAATGCTTCCACAGTTATCATCGTTTGAAATATCGAGATCTTCAAACTTCTCATCGTTAGTATAATGATGCGTTCCTTGGTAACCCAAGCATACTTACGCTGAGGGTCACTCTATCGCCGTAGACCAGAGGAAGAAAAGCAACTGCCGCAACTAGGCTATTATATGTCTTCATGATTGTTTTTTCTTAGATATGCGGATTCTGTTGAGTGGAGAAGATCTGTAAGTGTTGAGTCGAGTTTCGAGATGGAAGAGGCTGAATTGGAATTGTATTGTCACTTGATGGATTGTCGCTATTGCCTCACCCTTTATATATCTGAATTGCTTGCTGTTTACTTCTAGCTATCAAATTGGCATCATGAGATGTGATACATATTAGTGCTGCTCGATTACTTGATTCTGCACTCGGTTATGCTGTTAGGATAGGGCTTTGAAGGTAACAATGCAGCTCAGCTTACCAGGTCCACAGCGGGTGCTACTTTAGGCCGATCAGTAGTACTTAATCTTTCTAAACTTAGAATCTTGTAGAGTAGAATAAGGATGCCTTGTATGATATGCCCCTGGCAGATTGCCCAATAATAACGTGCCCCAACAACAGGCAGAATTCTCATAGACTGAAACCCCCGTCTAGACTGAGAAAACTGCCTTTGCCAAGAACTCGCTAGGGTTTTCCCACCTATGAGTAAAGAGGCATCTATGGAGTAGAAAAAGAAAGATCTCATCATAAAGACTAGGCTGAGCCTAATGAGGGTCGATCATAAGCCTAAGGCTACCTATATCCCTACAGATCCTTAAGCTATAGCATGGCTATGCTGTGTTGTGATTGGTTAATAGGCACGAGAACTTGTCGTCTTACATTGTTGCTGTGTAATTCTTTAGCTTTGCTGATGCTTCACTGCGGAGCACTATGTATCCAAAACAGCGTAATAAGCTTAGTTGGCCTAGTGTGCCCCTTCCTCAGAAAATGGAAGAGCATAATGGTGGCTCTGAAGCGCCCATCTGCAAAGTGACTAGATTCGGACTTTATTACAACGCCGACCCCAGCACTATGATTCAAACGGCATCATAGTCCAAATACCTTCCCAAGATCTACCTGCTCTAGGGCAGTCTAAGCAGTTACTAAATTTATCCTATGTACTTACAGTAGTAGCCAAAAAGCGGTTCATCTCCACCCTCGTGGAACGTGGAAGGAGCCTGTAAACTCTTTTTTAGCTCGTCATCCTCAGGCCACTGCCATTGATTCGCCCATTCGTATTCTTCGCGGAAGCTTTGCGCATATATCGCGGATGTTTTGTTTTCCGCTATCCAACGGGTTCTTTTCCGTTGGGGCCCTTGTAAGAGATGACTTGTAACTTCCAACGTAAAAGCTCATAATGGGGTTTAAAAGTAATTCATCAAGTATTTACTAGAAGAGTAAATCTTTTTCAATCAGATACGTAATATTCTAGCCTATCTCCAAGATATACTGATATACATCTAAGTAAAATTTAGTTGAAATAATAATCCCGAAGATTAATGGAGAGATAGCTGTATATATGAAAGATATTTATCTCTAGCTAGAGATAGTCTTTAAACTATGTCAATGCAGCAATCTTCCCGTTTGACGTACTAGCTTCCATGCAACGATGAACCTCTACGATTTGGCTGAGGCGGAATACCTTCCCAAGGGGAGATACAGCGTTCCTGATTCGATCTGCTTTAGTAGCTGGTTCAGAGGTGTTGAAAGGACGTCGTCTAACCCCCCGGTATAAACCATCAGATTCACAGTAATGGGGATGATTGCCAGAGGTGAAAACGGCCCGTCAAAAACCTATTTGTTACCGCATTACCTACCAAGCACGCACTCCCGCCTCTCGCCACACACTTTAGAGAACTTGGACGCACCGGCCTGCCATTCTACTTCGTCACTAACTCACAGAAGTGGGACTCATATTTTACGAATTCATTGAAGAATGCTTGTAGTAGTCTACCCCGCTCATTTATGGGTATTCTGGATCACGACTGGTGCGCCATATTAGCAGCTTCAGCCGCGTCATCAAGATCCCGCCTCAATTGCTATGGCAAATGAATGGAGCGGAGATAAGAGGGACTCTTGATTCCGGATACTATTGACTACCCACATGTAGGTCCGGATGGAGCAGGCTACTATTGCCGGGCCCGACACTTTTTGGACAATCGCCCTGACAAATGCCGGAGATGGGCGGGACCTGTATTCCGAATAATTCTGGATAGGCTCAGACGGAGCAGGCTATACCAGCAAGGCCGAGATGTCAAGCCGAGATGCCAGTCCGAGATGCCGGGTCGAGTTGTGGGGATATAGCTAAGCTTATTACGTGGCTATTTGAATGTCTCTACTGCGTAATTACATGTACTATAAAAGCTATTCTATCTCAAGAGGTCAAGACTGGTATAGCTTTACACAGTTCACTACTCATCGTGCTAACCATTGCCAGAATCCTTCGTTAAAATTTTACAATTCCACATAAACTCATCTCCGTGCTCCCTTATTCAAAATGTTGGCATTTGGAAGCTTTGCCGTTGCTTTGGTTACGGTGTTCATTGGAATAACTCTAGGACACCGTACAGATATCACCTCCCTTTTTGTACAATCCTTTACTAATAAATTTCTCATCCTACAGAAACACCCGAGCATGAAAGACTGATTGATCCTCGTACCCGATATCCTGCCAACTATACGCTGCCAGTACAAGGCTTCCCGGGACTTCAGAGCAACTGGAACCCGAGACCCGACTGCGGCGAGCACTCTTATGTCGGACATGGGCGCTTACGAGGCCGACGAGCATTGATTACAGGCGGCGACTCAGGCATGGGACGGGCAATTGCGATCGCTTTTGCGCGCGAAGGAGCTGACGTCGCCTTCAACTACCTAGAAGTTGAAGAGTTAGATGCACGGGAAACAGTCTCATTCATCCGAGCTGCGGGACAGAAAGCCTTCACAATTCCTGGTGATCTGCGAAATGAATCGTTCTGCGCTGACTTAGTACATCGTGCTGCCGCCAGCCTAGGTGGGCTTGACATTGTTGTCAGTCACGCTGGCTATGCCCTTGAACAGGCCTACATTGGCAATCACAGCACGGAAAGTTTTGAACAGACCTTGCGGACGAACGTGTATGCACCGTTCTTCATAGCTAGGGCTGCAGCTCCGCTATTGCCTCCAGGGTCTTCTCTCATCTTCACTGCATCGGATGTAGCCGTTGGGGGTAATGCAAGGCTTGTCGACTATGCTGCCACCAAAGCCATGCTGGTTTCCTTCACCAGGTCACTTGCGCTGCAACTCTGGCCGTTTGGCATCCGTGTAAATGCGGTAGCGCCGGGTGGTACGCTCACGAACTTCCTCACAACCCAAGGCGAGACGACCGAAAGCATCAATAGAGCCGTCCCTATGACCCCAGCCGGCCGTTTGGCGCAGCCGGTGGAAGTAGCCCCTGCCTATGTCGATTTGGCTGAAGGAATTAACAGTTACGCAAGCGGAAGTGTGTATGGTGCAAATGGTCCCACGGGGGGATTCTGAAGTGTAGTCGGGAAATGAAATTGCCTACATGTGTTGGCTTTACTTTGAGGCCAACTACAAGTCTTATAGGTTTGCATTGCAGGTAGTGCTGGAAGTTTGGAACATGCTTGGAAGATTGAGATACCTTTCTTTAGATGAAGAAAAGTATCCAATTTTCTTTTACTTTCTGTATTATAATCCTGCTAGTAACTTGTTCTAAAAGAAACTTTACTTATACTATATAAAACGTTTATTGAAGAGCTGTTCGTTCATCGTGACAATTCGCAATATATAGCAACGCTAGTCTCAATGCATCGCTGCAATTTTCGAGTCTCTCCAGCTGCTTCAACTCTGCTTTTATAGCATTTTATGTAGATACAATAATTATGAAAGGAAGAGTATTCCACTATAATACTACTTATAAATATGCATAACTTGCGGGTGGCAGTAGGCAAGGTAGCCTTGAGGGCCCCATTCTCCTCCAAATCCGCTGTTTTTGCGTCCGCTCCAGAAGCCCTCTGGTGCTGGTTTGGCAAAGCTGTTGACAAAGACACTTCCAGTCTCAAGTCGCGAGGCAATTCTCTGGGCATGTGCGGCATCCTTGCTCCAGACAGAGCCTCCTAGCCCTGTGTGAGAGTCGTTTGCACGTCTAATGATCTCTTCCTCATCGGACCAAGGTTGGAGAGGGACAATGGGACCTATAGAGCATTAATAAATCAGCGTTGCGGCTATAGAGGTGAGCATAAAGGGAGATGAAAGGAGTAGAGGAACTTACCAAAAGGTTCCTCAGTAATAATTAAGGAGTCACTAGGGGGGTTGTCGATAATGGTTGGCTCAATGAAAAATCCCTTCTCAGTTGGAACCCGGCCGGTTAAAATCTTATAGCCATTCTTCTTGCAGTCTTTAACGAAGCCCAAAACCTTTTCATACTGCATGCGATTCTGGATAGGCCCAAGTGATAGTTCGGAATGTTCATCAGACCCTAGTTTAATATTTTTGACATATTTGACGAAGGCATCCTTAAATTTGTCATATATGTCCTCATGAACGTAGATTCTCTTGCTGGCAACACACAACTGTCAAATCGTTAGCATCGCGTTCCTGCCATTGGATATTTCACATGACAATCTCACCTGCCCAGCGTTCCAGAAAGTACCGTAGGAAATTTCGGGCACTATTTCTTCAATATTCACGTCTGGCAGAATGATACACGCATCGTTACCACCAAGCTCCAAAGTTACCGGTTTCAGTGTCTGAGAGCAAGCAGCCATGACTTTCTTTCCGGTATCAATAGATCCTGTAAACGAGATTTTGTCAATTCCCTTGTGAGCAGTCATCCATGCTCCAAGCATATTGTCTCCACCAAGTACTTGGACAACTCCCGGAGGAAATATGTGTTGGGCGACTTCACACATCTTAAGGACCGTGTAAGGAGTGAAAGGGGAAGGTTTGACAATGATGCAGTTGCCAGTTGATAGAGCCGGTGCAACCTTGCCCATCGCTAAAGCCAATCAGTCTCGCGAAGACAAAGCACATTTTCCTTCACCTACCGAGAAAAAGCGGGAAATTCCAAGGACAGATCGCTCCCACTACTCCAAGTGGATGATATTTGGTGATAATAATTCTTTGGTCATCTTGTCTTCTGTCTTCAGGGATTACAAGATCTCCTAGAGTATTCATTAGCCTTCGTATAAATGTAATCCATGTCACCGCTTACGATTAAAAGATAAAAAATGTGCCATTTCAGAGACTTCAGAGGAGGCTTCGGCCAGCTTAGATATGCAGTTAGTCATGCATTTGCTCTTTGTAACACTCATAACAGAATACGAACCGGCTTCCCCGTTTCCTTGCGCAACAAGGTAACAAATTCGTCCGTGAAGGAGTTGAGTAAGTTTATATACTTGTTGATAAGCTCTTTTCTTGCATCGAGTTCAACCGCAGACCAAGCTGGAAATGCTCTCCGGGCCGCTTCCACAGCATCATCAAGGTCTTGCTCGCTGGCCAATGGCACATCCCAGAGTTCCTCCTCATCTACAGGATTGATTCCTTTAGCGAATCGGCTGCTGCTGCGAGGTTTGCCGTCGACAATGTTCGCGAAAGTGGTGAAGTCAATGGAAGGCTTGATGGGAGACATGGTGCTGGGTTGCAGGAATGCTTTCGAGGTTTGATGTGAAGTCACAAACAGATTCTCAAAGCATAGCATACATCCTACGAAGCTGCTTGTCTTTATACATTTACAAATTTCTCTATTGCATTCTTTCACGATGGACACGATTGTGATGGATTCACAACCCAATTCGGCGTTAAAGAGTCGTGGAGACATCTTCATCTCCATGAGAAATATCACCGACTCTATTATCGGACTTAGAAACGCTCATCGGTCACTATTGGTATTTCATACGTAAAATTGTCATGCTGTGAGTCGCTGGGAAAAAATGCAGAGAAAAAATGCAGAGTGCGAAATACGAAGTGCGAAATACGAAGTGCGAAATACGAAGTGCGAAATACGAAGTGCGAAGTGCGAAGTGCGAAACATAAACTATCTTCAATGTTACCTGTTAAACCCAGTGGCTGGATTGGGACCCGACTCTATTGTGTTTCGTTCACCGCTAAAAGCGCGCCATAATAAAGCTCCACCCGCGGCTCTTGGAGTCGGAGCCTGTCTCGCAACAACACTATGAGTAGATAGTACGAGTAATGTAAGCGTGTAGCCGGTGAAGCTCGTCTACAATTTGCAGAGGCCTCAGCCAGCAGGACGGCCCGAAATAGTGAAATACGGAGTTTTTCGTTCCTGCTAACGTAAATTTACAGCCAAAGAATAATAGTATTACTCTCTATTTTGATAGATTTATTGCAGATATTATTATACCGGTATAGCTTGTAATTGCTGGTCTTTAAAGTTCCTGTATCAACTGGTGAACTGTGGCTGAATTTAGGTGCGTCTTGCTGAATAGCTTCCATAACTTTCCCCGCATATCTTCACATCTCCCGCATCCATCTCCCGCATCTTAGATCGAGCGTAACTTTGCGGGGGAGGCCCTAACTCACGCTATAAAGTAGCTATATACTTTAGGGGGATGCTATTATCGTTCCACGGCAGGTCTACTGAGAGTTCTAGGACGACAAACCAGTGTTAAACGAGTAGAGTAGTTTGATGGCTTGCGTTGCTATATTGATAGTATTAGATCTCGGGCGATGCTATAAGATCAGTGAATATTCCTTCGCATTATTCTATCATGGACTTTTCATACATCATACTATCAGAGTCATTTCAAGTTCACTGGAATTCTTAGCACTACCTACCAATCCAGAGATCTACTTCGGTCATACTCACTCAGCACGAAGCATTCATATTAGAGCTTCGAAGTTATTATGGATAAGATCAATGTGGACAGTTACAGTGACGAGCAAGCGAATGATCTGAAGCGGACAAACACTTATCTGAGCATATCTCCGGAGCTTTTTGAGAAGCTTTATCTCTCTCCAAAGGCTCAAACCCATGGAGAGTTGCGTCGGACCTTCGGCAACCCAACGCCTGTGGGGGTGCTCGGGTTCTGTGTTGCTCTGACCCCGGTATCTGCTGAATTGATGGGTTGGCGTGGTGCCAGCGGTACTTCAGCAACAATGTGAGTTTACTTGGAGATATTCTATCTGTTTTAGCAACTGTTCTTAAACAAAACAAATACAGCGGTGCAAGCTACTCTTTTGGAGCAACTCTTCTTATGTTGTCAGGAATCGCCGAATTCCTGCTTGGCAATACCTTTCCTAGTGTGGTATTTTTGGCCTACGGATCACATTTTCTTACCATGGCGATAACCTACACTCCGTTTTTCGCTGCTATCTCATCCTATAATGCCGACGGCAGCCAGGAGCAGTCTCCAGCTTTTTTGGCAACCTTTGGTAAGACACCCACGATGTCAAACCCCCTGGGCTTGGACTTTCCTGACAATAACATACCTGAACAGGGTTCTACGCTGTTTGCATGACAACTTTGTCGTTCATATTCCTCATTTGCTCTCTCCGCACAAATGCCGTCTATGTCGCCGTCTTCGCCAGTGGTGCCATAGGATTTGGTCTCTTCAGCGGTGCAGCATGGAATATTGCTGCGGGAAACGATACTGCGGGCAAGCACCTTATCGTGGGTACAGGTGCATGTTTTTTCGTTGCGTGTATGGCTGGTTGGTATCTTTTATTCGCCATTATGATGACTGCTGTCGATATGCCTTTTGCAGTTCCGGTAGGGGATCTCAGCACCATGATTAAGGGCATGTCTGATGTAGAACGAAACAACTAGCAGCGGACAGAGTAGCAACGGTGATTTACAGCAGTTGTATTCCATGATTCGTAATAATATATAGCTTATAAACGCAAAAGAAGAGTATTGCAACAGAACCAAACATGCGTGAGCCAGTAAATATAATAGGAGATAAGCTACACATACAACGTTATACGTATGTAACTAATATTGAAGACCAATTCGCTACCCTTTGTAGCGTCCAATAGCTTCAATCAATGACGACCTCAAATGTGCTTTGCACGACGATGTAACTACCGCGCCAACTAGCCGACAAAACTAATACTAGTATTATTGTATTAAGTTCTGCCCGGAAAAAACTGAAGTCTAGCGCCACAAGGCATGTTTTTGCAAATCATGGTAAAGGATTGTTGAGTTTAGAATTTACATCAACCGTTGGTCCGACTTTCAATAGCCGAATATCGGAAGAGTAATTGAAAGAGAACAAAATGTGAGGACAAAACAAAAATTGTGTCTAAGACCCATTCTTGTGTTGCAGCCACTTTCTTCGTCCATCTCGTAAAGCCATTGGTTACTACTCGATCGCATTTTATCTCTTAAACAGTTGATTATCACTCAATACGGTCTATATATTGGTGCCAGGCTCCAAATGTTGTCCATGTGTCTTTTAAATGCCATGCTTCTTTTCTCTTACAGATTTGGGGATGCTTGTAGCTATCCTGCGCAACCTCCCCAGGAGTAGCCGGTGCCGTTAACGACCTTTGATTACCTGAAACTCGCATGGATTTGACTATAGAATTATGCCTTTTTGTGCATTATAGTGACAGATGCCTACTGCTTTCAGCGAGATACGATATAATAGCTGGGAGGGCCTTACCTGGTGGCTGGGCAAGACCGTAGTCTCTGCAACTACTACATTCTCCCTTCGTCCAGCAGCAAATACGACTACCTCAGCAACATCTTCCGACGTCAACGGTTCGCAGTTGCTATAAAGGTTTAGCACTTGTAAGGGTACATCTGGCCTCGCAACTTACGCATAGACAGCATCGGCCTTGGCTTTGTCTCCATAAAACCTGACGATCGAAAACTCCTATTGCTTATCAACAATTATAATACGAGATGGGTAGGTGCAAGCTCACCGTCTCAACCTGTCCAGGATCAACTTCGATAATCCGAATTCGTGAGGCCACCAGTTCTTTCCTCAGCGCATCCGTGAAGAACCTCACGGCTGCTTTTGTCGCACAGTAAACACTCCCGCCTGGGTACGCTTCCTGGCCCGCAATGCTACCGATATTGATGATATCGCCCTTGCCGCCGTCCGGCCTTTTCTTGAAAATGGACAGCACTGCTTGGGTCATGTGGATGAGGCCTGTAACATTTGTGTCAAACTGAACACTAATATCTTCGGCCGCAATCTCTGGTGCCCTGGCCACGCCCTTTACTAAACCACTTCAGTTCATAAATTAGCATCTTAACATCCGTCCAAAGTAGAGACACAAGTTACGAACGCATTATTGACCAAAATATCAATCTCTCTCCAGTCTTCTGGCAGTTTCTCAACGAAGGTTGCTGCTTCCTTGGGATTGCTAACGTCCAATTGGAGGGGTAACACTTTGACGCCCTCGCCGACTTCCTTCACAATGTCCGCGGCAATTTGTTTCAACAAGTCAATTCGCCTAGCCGTCAAGATGAGGCGAAGGCTCTTAGGAGAAGTCCGTGCAAACTCAAAAGCGACGCTTCGTCCAATACCTGAGGATGCCCCAGTTATGACAATGGTATTGCCTTCGAGGCGCTTCGCCATTGCTGAAGAAGCCATGGCGTGCAATGAAAGGTTACAGTAGATTTCTGAGCCTGACACTGGGAACTGACTGTAGGAATAAGGTTTGTAGAAAAAGATGCAGATGTATGTTTACCACTCTGGTGCGGTTGACCACGCAATATATATCGATACACACGTATATAATATTTGTATACACCGTATGCAACCGTTCCACCTGGAACTGGTCATACCTGCCTGTTACTATCGGCAATGTACATGCTCGGAATGGTTGGATCCGATCCCTGCTAGTGCAAATGGCATTCAAGGCGAATCAAAATCCGACTTATTATGCCGAAAGTCCTGCCGGAATCGGGATCGGATCACAACCCGAACCTTGGCCAGCATTGATGGGTGAAAGCGATGATGTGTATCGAGTATGTGGAGTGCAGTGGTTACCCCAGTGAGCAATATGTCTAAGCTACATGTAACTTATGTCGGCATCAATATATGAATTATTATAAAGATTAATAATCTTGGTAGATCTTGGAGAGAATGTCCTAACTACTTTTCTTTGGCGTCTGGAACAAAAGCTCTTGCCTAAGCGACACTATAGCAAAAGTAGCAACGGCTCGGAATGGAGGCATTTCCCCTTGGCTTATGGTAGTGAAATACTGTGATTGCGCAGGAACTGATAAAGGTAGCGAAGAGATACGTCGTAAAATGTGAGTGCTTCAGACTAGAACCGATACATACGATATCCATTTCTTCCAGCTTGAATCCGAAACCAGAGTCCTACAATTATCTGAATACTATCGTGATGAACATTCAGTATTCTCAAGATGGAGATTGATCACAAGATTATTCCTAGCCCAGATGTGTATGGGTTGGGATCATATACCGACGTCGATGTTTTATCTGCACCAGTAGATGCTCGACGTGTCTTTGAGATTCTTGCCAAGAGGACACCGGGCTTCACCAAACAAAAGGCAGTCTGGGACACTGTGACATTTGAAGGGCGTAATGGAAACATGCTTCCAGGTCCCTTCAAAGCACCGGTCGTTTTCGGTGCCCTCCATGCAATGGCTGGTGTTGTCGGTAACGAGTTGCTGCAACTACGAGATCAGAAGCCAGTGGAGCATGCTAGCGTCAAGGTCAACACCGACCACGCTGGCATATGGCTGGGAATGACTGTAACGGCATACGTTAACGATATTGACATCTCGACACGTATGAAAAACGATGGGCTTATGGAGCTATACCCCAAAGACCTGCAGAGAGATGCTTTTGCAGGACTTTCGGCACGAGCATCAGCGATCTACCCGACTAGAGATCCAAGAGTTTGGTATCATCTTCACGGCTCCTTGGGCGGCACCAAGATGCTGCAATCGCTAGGGATTGCGACTGACGTGAAATTGGATTCTTTACGTGAGCGATATGATTATCTCCGCAAACATATCGAGAGTTGGAGTCCAGACGAATTGGAGATGCATATGCTGAAGTATGGCTTCTGCGGTAACATTTGTCATACTCCGCAAGCATGGAGGCAGACCGAAATGGCAAAATGTCTGCACAAGCATCCGCTACTCAACTACAGACGTCAAAGTCATGCAGCTCCAACTCCACCTGTCGCCCTTCCCATACTGGCTGATAAACGGCCATTGGCAGGAATAAAGGTCTTGGAGTTGGTGCGAAATGTTGCCGGGCCGACTGTTGGTAACATTTTGGCTTCATTTGGAGCAGATGTCATCCGGGTCAATTGCAGTGCTCTACCAGACCTCAATGTAAGAGTATTCAATGAACATTGGCGCATGCCAAGGACTAACCATATGTGTGCCTAGATGATGCAACTGTCATTGAATGCTGGGAAACGTACCATCGATTTGGACATTAACCGGAACGAAGATATGACTCGTCTTCGGGAGCTGCTGGAGGATGCTGACGTCTTTATCCAAGGATTTCGCCCTAAAGTGCTGGCCAAGAGAGGCCTCTCTCTACAAGATGCCTTGGAAGTCGCCGCGAGACGAAATCGTGGAATCATATACGTGGAGGTGAATTGTTATGGCCCAGACGGGCCATTCGCCGAGAGACCAGGTTGGCAGCAGACGGCAGATGCGGCCACAGGTATCTCTTACATCCTGGGAAAGTATTATGGCCTGCCAGATGGGCAAAGTCTTCCATCACCGCTCCCAATATCAGATATGGGAGGTGGTTTGGTTGGAGCAGTGGCGACCCTCATGGCTATTCGAGATCGTACCGTCAGTGGAGGCTCTTACCATGTGATCAGCTCTTTGGTGGCAACAATCGAGACCTTACTTGATCCTGAGATAGGATTGTACCCGAAGGAGTCTTTAAGGTCCTCAGAGAACCTGTTTCAGTGGAAACAACCCACACCAGACCAATTTGTTTTCGAATACTGGGCGGATGTCGTTGATGCGTGGAAGAAAGGTATTCCCGAATATGTAGCCCAGAATTCACCTTTCATGGTGAAATTTGAAGACACGCCGTGGGGTTGCATCGATATATGTAAACCTGTTCCCCAGTTGGGGGACGAGGAAGCTACACCACATTGGAAGACTGGTCCTGTTCCTTTTTGTTATCATGAACGAGATATTACTTGGCTGTAGAAATTATGTTACAATGTTGGATACTATTTCTCAAAACTATGTTAGTTTACGCCGCCTATATATCTTCCTCAACCTTTTTCTTCATTTCTGTCATAACCGACCCTATGTGTTGATCAATGGAGGTTTGTAGAAAGATCAAACGCAAATGCACGCGCAAGACTTACATACCTAGTACCATCCCTGAAAAATACTACATGATTAAATTTTACTTGGAAAAGGTTCGCAATAGCATGAGGCACGTGATAAAAAGTATAGAGTCAGCTGACTGAAACGCTTAAAAAGTGTCTCCGATGTTATTGTTCTCCAATTCTTATGTCTTTTATTAAACGCCTAACGCCGCTGTGCAGACTCTGTCTGGCATTGCTTGACTGTAACACCTGAACCCGAAGCTGTTGTTACATGCTAGGAGTAACCTGCAGGGCAAGAATCTGACATCTAAGACGCTTACACAAATCGCGCGAATTAGTACCTACCTGAAAAGTCACTGTTCTAATCGATCTCTGTTATTTTCCCGCAGCTTCACATATTTAAATCCCCTGTATTATCTGCTCCAATGAAAGTTCGCCCTCATTCCAAAGTCAGAACTGGCTGTCTCCGCTGTAAGCAACGCAGAATCAAGGTAACGGGTATCCTGTCTAAGGAATAAAGCCAGTGGGCTCACGCTAACGGGGCCTCAGTGTGACGAATTGAAACCAAAATGCTCACATTGCCTTAGGTACTCTGAGGTATGCGAATATCGAATACCAGGTCAGAGAGTTGGGAGACAGTCGGGTATGCGTGAGAAGGCGCTCCAAGACCACAGCTCCGATACGACCTTGCTTCCTGTCGAGGATCTAGAGTTAATCCATCATTGGACGACAGTGGTCTGTCATGGCTTTGGTGATAAGCCTGAAGATGTTAAGTCATGGCAAATTGATATACCACAGCTGGCTGTCAAATATCCTTTTCTGATGCGCGCGTTACTTGCCGTATCTGCTCTGCATATGTCTCGCTTTCGCAGAGGGCACGAGCAGCATTTTCTGACAACAGCAGCCTACCATCAAGATCTTGCAATATCCTCATTCAGATATATAATTGACGATATGGAGCGGCACACGACGGAGGAAAATTGCTCAGCCGTGGTGGGCTGCGGGAATCTCACGAGCGCATTTGCCATCGCAGATCTACATGATCCACTCGGTAATCGAGACAACTCTCTGTCGATTTCAGACGCTGGGATTCCTCTGTGGTTGACGCTCTTGAGGGGATCACGAGATGTGCTTGCAAGCTGCCAAGATTGGATTTCTCGAGGCCCCTTGGCGTTTCAGCTCCGGAAACCCCCATCTACAATTGACTTCTCTCTGAATCCATGGGACACACACTTCGCAGCCTTGAGTCCCTTATTTAATGATCATATAGATTCTTCGCTTGAAGAGCGGGAATCGGCCAGTATCTTCCGATTGACTCTTGGTCTACTTCGAGAAAGTGCTGCGATCCCATACCAGCCTTGTGGCACGTTGGGAATTAAACTGGCAATCTTTCTGTGGGTTGAAAAGGTCCCGAAAGCTTATTTGGAACTCCTCGGAGCTCGGGATCATAGGGCCCTGATCTTGTTAGCCTACTTTGCGGTGCTTTTGCAACTAGCCGGCAAGAAGTATTGGTATATGAGTAAGACTGCTGAATGTCTGCTTGCGTCGATCACGGATTGCTTGGACATAAGACAGCGCCAGTGGATTGCCTGGCCGATGAAGATTATCACAGATAGTAGCATCTCTAGTATATATAGTGGACTATAATTGAGCGCCGCATTCATGAAGTCTAATATTTAATATATCTTTCTCATTTAATAAACATTTTGATTAGCTTGTCCCAACTATTGATACTGAATCCTATATATTATCAGTTGTTAGCATCTATGTGCCCAGACCTGGTCCTTTGGGTTTGCCTTACTACATATACTTGATAGAATGCAATCTTCCAAGTATGACCATCTCTTTCTATTCTGAGTTTCCCTGCCCACGGCACTTGGCAATGGCCTCCATCTCTGAAACTATAATTTACTAAGCCATGGAGCATTATCTCAGTACTCACAGGCCCGAAGGGAAAGATTTTCGAGAGTATATGTTGTCTTGAGCGAATTTTGTCCCACATGTGCTTTCGTAATTCAAGAATTTCTAGGTTCATTGGAGTTGCATTAGGAATGTTCGAGGTATGTGTCGGCGTTCGAGGTTAATTTGGATGACCTACCTTTTTGACCTGTGCTAATTTGCGATGCTATGACTACTACTGCATCATCTGTGAAAAATGCGGCGTATTCTTCGAGCGCGTCAGGATCATCAGCTGTTCGGTAGAAATTCTCGATATAACGGATGATACTCTCATCAAGCGTTGCTGTTGGATACTCGGCCTTATACGACGCCATATTGAGGATACAGTCCTGGATGAAGCGGCGGAAAGATTTGTGAACGTCTTCCGATGGTCTCTTCAAAAATAAAGGCCGTTGACTGAGGTAAATGCAGAGGATTGAAGTAGAAATATGTAATGGAATATTTTACGTAGTTGTATCTTGAAATATTGTCTGATCAAATAGTTAGTAGTCTTCCAGAAGAGCCCACAGTCTACAGAGACCTATTTCAGTAGCGTGCACAAAGTGCATAGGTAGGTACAGGTGATTACAACCGGCCATCGTAACAATACCGCTGACCGATTCCTGGACGGATTCCGATTCCAAAGTTCAACAATGCCTAAGATTTGAGGGAGACTGCTATATCACCGTATGCGAGGTGCGATGCGCGAAGTGCGAAGTACGAAATGCGAAGTGCGGAGTGCGGAGTGCGAAGTAGGAGATTCCAAGTGGGCGATTCCTACGGACAGTCATTGTTTACCATAAGTGGGTTGACCAGCTTTGCCAATCTAGTAAGTATTTACGAACCACAAAATGGCTGACCTTACTCTCTCGAGGATTGTAGCCGGGACTGGTGCTGACTTTGCTCGGAATATGCCTACCGTAATATGCCGTACCCGGAATGCTCTCGGGTCGGAAGCCATGCTCTTCGGAATCACGTTCGGGAATATTGAAATAAGATTCTGAGCAGCATAGAATTTCCATGTCACTAAGGAGATAATCGCGGTTGACTCTGCTAAACGATATGACAGATGCATCTATAGTGCCCTAGAACGAGAGCTAGTTCTGCTGGATGAGAGTTTCGTAACGACTTTCTTCCAGAACAACTTGTATATATTGAAGCTCATTGACTTGAATGGGTTAAAGGCCCTCGTCTCCAGTGTATCTGCATAACGTTTTTTTTTTCGATCTTGACTTTTCCTTCCATTTTCAGGATGGTCGCCAACGAGAACATAATCCTCGGATTCGATCTGTATGGAACGCTGCTTTCAACTGAAAGCATTGCGGATGAGTTGACACCTCACTTGGGGGAGAAAGTGGCACGGAAAGTAGCAGCACTATGGCGTCGCTACCAGTTGGAATATACCTGGCGATTGAATAGCATGTGTAAGTAGTCTGTATACCTCCTCCAAACAGTTACTGATTTTTAACGCAGCACTGTATAGGCCTTGGTCAGAAGTCACGGAAGCGTCGCTTAGGCATGCATTGGCTGAGTATGAAGTTCCTCTCGGCGATTCAGAGGTTAAGCATTTAATGAATGCATATAACTCTCTCAGGACATTCCCCGACGTCCCCCCGGCTCTCAAATCTATAGCCACAGACCCTAACGTTGATGCCTATGTCTTTTCCAACGGAACCCGGGCCATGATTACCGCGTCTATCCACGAATCACCCTCCTTGTCACTTTATGCAGCCGCCTTCAAGGGTCTAGTCACCGTGGATGAGGTAGGTGTATTCAAGCCAGCAGTCAAAGCCTACGAGCATTTTGCCAGAAAAGTGGGCAAGGGGACAAGCAGGGAAGAAATGTCTACTACGTGGCTCGTGAGTGGGAATCCATTCGATCTTGTTGGAGCGAGGTCTGCTGGAATGCAATCGATATGGATAAATAGAGCTGGCGAAAAGGGACCAGGATGGGTGGATCAACTTGGAGCTCTTGCGCGTGGCGGACCAACAGTGGCCGTGAAAGGAGTGGATGAAGTTGTAGATGCTATTCGAGAATGGATTGCGAGCCAGGACAATTAGCACGAAACCTGAAATGAAAGAAATTACATTAAAGATGAGCTCAATGTGTTAAGCAAGAATGGGCAGCAGATGGACCTTTGTTGCTATTTCGCTGGTAAATTGCCTGCCAAAGCCATACATAAATTGACGATAGCTAAATTCGAATGCAACTTCTCTCATTTAGTGTAGTATGGCTATCTTTCGATACCGGAAGCGTCCCAGAGTGCCCACCAATGTCTTAAGATTTACACCAATTAGTCTGATGCAGTTAGCAGTTAGCCAATCGTCAACATCTTTATGCAGTTAACATTCCAAATCGTATCGCTATATATTCCTCGGCTTTTACTTGAGGCATTTCTACGTTGAATCTGTGGGATCCGTTGGATCCGTGGAACGTAAAGTAGCGCTATATCGGCCAATTGAAGCATCGTAGGGGCCATCGTTCCCATCAAGATTGAAGTAGCTGAAATCCAACGGATTCACCCAAGTTGAAGTGTGTGCCGACATGTGACTACCGAAGGGTATATCGGGGAATGGTCTATATGGTTCGGTTTCTGTTAGGATTAATTAGTAAGAGAAGACACAAATACTGACTTACTTACCTCGGTACAGGCACCCTTGCGTTCTTTGTCGGAAAGTCTCCAAGACCTGTATGGCACGAGAAGCAGTAGAGATATATTCCGCATGACGCTTCAGGATTGTAAGCGCCATCTTCCACATAGTCTCAAAAGACTCTTCCAGTTGAAATTTAATTTCTGGAATTCTCATTGAAACTAGAAGAATAGTAGTAGCGGCAAAGGTGTCTGACATATGTTAGTCTCCCACAGAATCGACGATGTCCGCATGGCAGATCGTACAGTATACTGACACCCAACCAGAACTTTTATAAGCAGTATCGAGATGCCCAAAAATTGTCTCGATTAACCGAAGTGCTGTATCAACGCAGAGATCGCAGCAACGTTTGACGATATCGTCATTAATTGATGATACGTTTGCCTCCGAGAAAGGAAACATCATATGCTCAGGCGCTCGTTTTGTGGCCACTAGCAGCAGTGGCCGGAGAGATAGGAGTCTGGTATACAGAAATCTATGGAACAGTCAGCAACTAAATTGTTTGGAGAAATTTAGAAGTGAGCTTCTTACCTGCAGTATAGTACCTGTTGCTGCAGACTAGTGCTGTTATAGATTCTCATAGAAGCCACGTCGCAGGTGTTTGTTGCTTTGAGATAGTCGGGTATTGAGGTAATAAAACTATCTAGGCGGCGATTAAAACCCAAGACCTCCAACACCATATCCTGTATGTCGGGGTCAGAGTCGGTATCTGCATATATGTCGCTCGCATATAATGTTGATAATATGTCGTTTAAAATGTCAAACAGCTCACAGGAAAACACAAAGAGGCCCATTTGAGGGTGTGCACTCATTGGTTGGCTGCCCTCGCCTTCGGTTCTCAGGTATTCATCATCGATTAAGGAAGGCAATGGAATACGGTTAGATCTATCCACCATAACTGGACGTCCGAAGGTCATGGCTTGAAGTCTATGCATAAATAGTGAGATAACCTTTCAGATGTGTCTAGATTAGTTGGGTAAGAACAGACCTGTCTAGAGTGATGCAGGAATGCCAGATCCTCCTTCTCATCTCTCGGTCGAGTTGGCTCTCTGATCTCCTCCCAGGAATTTCCAAGTGCAGCCCCATACCTTGTGCCAGTCTGATAGCGAGTCCGACAGAGTTCCAACAATGGTTTGCGTAGCTGGTTGACTGGAGATATATCCCGCTTAAGAGGAGCCATTGGACCACTGACACTGAAGTGGAGCCCAGAATATCGAATGTCAAGACTCGCTGAGACATTTTGTAGAAGTCATTAGCAGTCGAAGCTTTCTCATTTGACGGTACAAGACCGCTGAACTGGCATCCCAGAGCGAAAACAAGATGCAAGCTGCACATGAATATTATATGGTCATTGCCTGATGCTGGATTGTCTCCGGGAAGCCATAGTTGGCTATATTTTGTAATAAATGATGTTTTGTGAAGGAGCGGGAAAACTGGATGGACAAACTCCCAGAAGCAATGCAGATAATCGTCTGCCTTACCGCGCAGAGGCAAGACCGCAATATTGGGCTTTGTTGCAGGAAAGGTACCAAACTCCAGAGGCGAGGTGGACATATTAACTTCGGCCGTACCGCATGTCGTATACTGATTTTGATATGCATTGTGCACATTTGTGTCTTCGTTCGTGATTTTCTGGGTAACTTGTTGTACGAAAGCAATAGTGGAGGAGGGACCATAGACGTAGTCGTCATTGTTCTCAGAGCTAATAGTAGCTAGTCCATCAACTTTGCGTTGACCGAAGTTGCACTGAAGGATTCCGCGGCCACCAGTGCTGTAAGCTTCAGTTGATGCATCATTCATGATCAATCCTGTGTTTTGATTGAGGTTGATGACATGCGGGCTGCTACAGTTAGCTGCTTCCTTTTCGCCTAGGTACTCACCATTCACCCTCAGTCAGCATCGCTCCGTTTACTATGACAGAAAACCCGATGGATGTTTTGAGAAAATGCAAACTCACTCGAGGCGCTTGACTGATCTGCTTTGTCTTTTCGCTCCAGCCGTTGCAGCCGAGCTTCAAGATTAGCATACCTAGATATATATTTAGCGACACAGCAGGCACAGAAGGAAGTCAAGTTACCTTGGAAGTGTTAATGGAGCGCGTTCATAAACGCAAGTTCTAGACAAGCCTCGTCTCTCGCAGGGAGAACAAATCGGATGCCGACCGTCACACTTCGTTTTCCGACTTCGGCAAGTACTACATGCTTGTCGAATCTTGTGCCGTTTGGCTCTCGGAGTAGAACGGGGAGATTGAGACGACATCTCTGTTGCTGAGGATTGCTTGGACAGAGAGGAGAGACCGGTTGCAAGAAAACGTCGGGAATTTTATACCAGCAGTAAAAGGTAAATGACCAGTGGAATGGTAAAAGTCAAAGAACCGAATTAAATAGGTGCCCGAGGTTAAGAGCGGCGCCAAAGCCTGAACTAAGTCGATACTTGAACGAATAAATGTAAGTAATATATAGCGACGTCATGATATTATGTACAAATTAAATAATTTATAATTCAAGTAGAATAACTATTCCTCAGACAGTCAACTAACTACCACTACACTTATATTATCTCCTTTCGGGCGCCACCCATCTCTCATAACAATTTATTCCCTTATAGGGGATATGTCGACCATCTATTATATCACAGCACCTTACCTGTATCAAAATTTACTGCAGGATGCAAGATCAGAATACCTCCGGACCATATATGACGCAACGAAAGAGAGGAGACGTGTCGGACAAAAGCTTTTCATGATCTTAGGCAATCACGATTAATCTCCCTCTCAGCGGCGACTTCAAAACATGACCGGCATAATTAAAATAGCCGTTTGATCGGAAGAAACTTACAATACGACTCTGGGAGATACGGAATATTAATAGAAGGCAGAAATAATATATTTAATTGCGTCCAAGGTAAATCATGTTCAAAGGAACGCCCGGAATCCTTCATCTGAGTTGCGACACAATCCTAAAAAGTCTGCAACCAAACCCAGATGATCAACGCCCCAAAAAGTCTCTGTCTCGTTATTGGAATTAGTGCACTCGAGCCAAGGAAGGCCGAAGGCTCCCGAAGTGAATGCTGTTGTTGTATTGGAAAGAAGAAGAGATTTCGTCTCTGGTAGGGTGGCCTGTTGTACGTCTTAGTCTGCGTGGTATCCATTGGCCCTCACATAAGGGCGACATAGGTGACCAAAATAATACTACTTACAGCGTCTAGAATTTGCTGAGAGCTATTGACACCGAGGAGATCATCTAAAAGGGGTTTGAGTACTTCCACTTGTCCGATCTTCCCATTGTTCTCTGCCCACAGCGCGCGGTATAAAGCATCAATGGCTGCCTCAAGCTTCTCAGGGAACCTCTGAGAAATGGCACAGAGGGCGCGCTGGATGTTCACGGTCTTGGGGGGGAAGCCCTCTGGATAGCTGGTAGCCATAGGCACCGAGAAGCGACGCGCCAGTCGTAGCCTTTCTTTATATATCCATTTGTCTTTATCTAGAGATTTATGAGAACTATTAGTCCCAGGCAGATTGGATTCTTACTTTTGATGTTGATCGGAGCCTCATTATTACATTGCTTCATCAGACCTCCCAAGAGGATGGGAACATAAGTGATACTGCATTTGGCGAAAACAGGAGAAGTCTAGAAACCGTTAACCTTTGTCTTTTTGGTAAGATTCGTGCTACTTACCCGTAAAACATGGAATGCAATGTAAGCAAATGGGCTCACGATGTCAACGTACAAGCGGATCTTTGGGACCGTCATTGCCACATAATACGCGATAAAGTAAAGAAATTGATTGAGCGAAAGGGCTAATTAAGGAGAAGGAAGTGGTGTGAGAAGCGAAGGGCTTTCAAAGAGTGCGAAAAAAAACTTTTTGAAAAGAATAGGCAAAGCCAGAAGGTTTCAGGGTCTCGCAAACAAATGACAGAATTTTAATTATGAATTCAAGGTCTAAACACTAAATACTCCGTCCATTACATCTATTGTAAGGGGGGTAGGCTCTTGATACGGCAAAACATGCGGGATTGTTCTTGAATTGCTGTGCTAAATAGGACAATAAGAGGCAAGCATGAATAGAAACAAGACGAATGCGAAGTGCGAAGTGCGAGATGCGAATAACGAAGTGCGAAGTGCGAAGTGCGAAATACAAAATGCGAAGTGCGAGATGAGAGAGGTAGCGCAGATGAATAGTTACTAGAGTCACGTCTAATGGCTTCTCTTTTCCAAGTACCTAGTTATTACATTTAATAACCATAATATTTAAGTAAACTAAATACAACTTATAATTATTTTATTTCAACATTTTATTGCGTTTTAATAATAAGTCTTTTTATTTGCACCGTAATATATTCCTATTTAAACCGTAATATTCTACATTATAAGATAAGTTCACCCCTAAATTACTATACTTATACACTAGAATATAGTGTAATACGCTGGGAAAGGATATCTTACACGTAAGTCCCTTATTAATCGGTGCCAATTCCTTTAAAAATCGCATTTTAGTTAAACCTAATGTAAATACTTTTTATAGGCCGGCTGGTTTATCTAGCTTATTAGCGCCTGGTTGGGTGGCTGTTAATAACTTCCCCAGTCTTAGTCTTAGGGTTGGTCTTAAATACGGTACTAGCTATTGTGGCCAGCCTCGCTGTAGAAGAGGCTGTTGTAGATAAGAAATTATGATATTGTCGTTTTGTGTAGTACTGTAAAATACCCGTAGATGTAATATACTAGGGCGGTATACTGTAATTGGGTGTGGCTTCGTGGGAATGATGGTGTGTGTGCATTAACTTTGGTACTGGCACGGGCCATTACGGTTTAAATAGGAATATGTTACGGTGTAAATAGGAAGACTCTTAATAATAAGCATTTGATTACCTCAAGGATCAAGTGCGACCGAAGGCATCCTTGCAATAGTTGGACAAAAAGCAACCAGTCTCAATTATAGTACCTACTACCTGTATACCACTCCTGCGGTGCGTAACGGAACTGCTCAAGCTCCTAGGGTAAGCTACTAACAGAGCAAAATACGATTCAAACGGGCGGGGAAATTTTAAAAAGAAGAGAGAGAGAGAGAGAGAGAGAGAGAGAGAATAGACGCCTCACAATAACTACCCTCTCTTAAGAAAGGTACATTTCGTAACTTCAATACTGGCCGTAAAACAAAATGTCTCCCAATCAGTTTATGGAGCATTAGCTGACGGTAGTTGAAGTACATCAGCCACCGAAAGGGCCGATGACTCGTGGAATCGTTCCAGAACAGCGCCGCCAAGACAGAAATCCTTTTAGCATTTGCTCGCGTCTGGCCATGGGAGAGTAGCCCGAGATCTTCTTGTTCTAGGATAGAGGCGCTACTCCCGACTACGGTCTTTCAACTCGAATTTAAGCAAGGCTATCAGCAGTTCGGATGCTCAGTAACACTTACCATGTATAGGTCCTCGAGTTAACCTCTAGGCCAACGAGAGCGGAAAAGCCATCGTGCACACCAGGCAGGGGTAGGAATGGCTCTGAATCTTGAATGATTTGTCGAACCCTCTTTGCTGCAGAGAGTGTCGTAGACTACGATTCCAAGGTAAAATACGTGTGACCTTGTTATTTTATTTTCGATAAACAAAACGAAAATTCCGTTCTGAATGTAATGATCAAGAAATACCCTACAAGCGAGGTTGAGCAACCACTTTCGATCATCCTGCAAGCCTAGGAAATAGCTTTATGGCAGTTTCCCAATACACATCGTCCCTTTTTGCTTCATCCATGTTGTAATCGTTTAGCTCATTTGAGAGTTTGATGGCTACGTCCTCAGATACAGCGGGAAAGTCCGTTCCAAATAGAATATGATCCGAGGGAAAGTTCTTCAGGAGCGTGTCGAGCGTGTGAGGACTGGATGATAGCGCAAGCTCATAATAAAAGAGCTTGGCATCACGAAGTATATCTTCAGATGACATGACAGAGCTGTCCGTGGCAGTACTCTTGAGGACCTGTGGGACCAAGCTGGCGGCCCGATGAACCAGATATGGCAGCGTTCCGCCGGCATGAGCGAGAATGATTTTGCAATTGGGGTACTTTCGAACTGTATGGTTCAGTATCATGTCCATAGCTGTCTTAGTCGTCTCGTGCGGATAGTCTAAGATGGGAGGCAGGAGTGCCGGATGCGCGAGCCCACAATCGACGCATGCTCCGTGAGGATGAACAAAGACTACTGCATTGTGCTTGTCCAGCTCCTCCCATATGGGGTTGAATATCTCGTTTCCCAAGTAAGCACCGTCGTAGCTCGTAAGAAGAGTGATTCCATCGGCATGAAGCTCTTCATATGCATATCTGATCTCGGCAATAACGGCCGTTATGTTTTGCAAGGAAGGAACAATGGCAAAGAAGCCAAACTGCTGCGGGTTTGCCGAACAAAGTGAGGCAGCGTATTTGTTCACTTCACGTGTCACCCCTTGGTCTTCTTGTTGCTTGGTTATAAGTACCGGTGGGTAGGATAGGATTGTGAATGTGCTGCCGATGGTACTCATGAATTTTTGACTAGCTGAGGCATTCCAAGGTTTGATGAAGGCTTTGGTCCATTGAGGCATAGACTCCTGCAAACCCTTTCAATTTTTATGCGGTGAGATTCTTGACGACTTCTTATACATACGGATAATGCTTCCTCGAGAAAAAAGTGATGATGAACGTCTAGTTTTTTCCGAGCGGCCATCTTGTGTGTACTTGATAAATGCGAGGAAGAATTAGCGGTTGTGGCAGACAGAGCAAAATTCGTTTAAGATGAGCGGGAAAAAATTGGTTAAAAGAGAGAGATATGTTTGCCTCACGGTAGCTGCTCTCTCTTAAGAAAGTTACATTTGTAACTTCAACGCGGACCGTATAACACACTATCCCCCAATCGAGCCACGCCTAAGCAGCATCAGCTGACGGTAGTTCAAATACATCCGGTCGCAAAAGGGCCAATGACTCGTGGAATCGTCCCAGAACAGTGAAATAGCAGACGGATGCCCACTCGGAGATATTAGCTCCGCCTCCGCGGCACGCCAAATCGGGACGAAATGTCACAGCCACCTTGCTCGGAGGGAGGAGATAACCATGGTCCGAACAAATGGGTTGATAACTACTCAGCCATTAAAACTATAACCTTTGTCATTAATTTTCCGATCAGCACATCTAACCATCTCCGTTGAGGATACGTTTTCATAGACATGTCTCACCCAACGTTGACGAGAAGCGAGAGAATCGATATTGTTGTGGCTATTGCAGAAATTCGTTAGTTATCCTCAACATCATTTTGACTTATAGCTGACGTTAATACATCTCAAGTCTTGAGCGGCATTTTCGGACTATTTACTGGTTTGTTTCAAGGCTCCACAGGGGCGCCTGGCTACTCGACGCGCGTTATTCATCATCTTTTACGAAAGACAGCCCGTTTGTCAGTGGCACAGTTCCAGTAGGTGCAAGAGAGATACCGGACGATATAGAGGACATGCCTGTTAATTGTTCTAAAAACGAAGATATCTGGATCGAAACACCAGCACCGATATAGTTTATTCTCAGTTCGCTGAAAGAACAGGAATTCCCAAGAATAGCATCTTGCTGTCCGATGGGACACGCTGCCATTGGATTGGTTCCCAAGAATGCAAAAGGGTCTTGCTTTACTTCCCCGGTATGGTGAAACGACGGCTATCTCCATCTTGCTTCTAGTAACGTTTTACATAGGAAGCTTTGTTCTCCCTTCTAGCCGATTTCATTTGCAATTCGCAGCCAATTGTGCAAAAACACTTGAGCGCGAGGGACGGGAGGCAGCGGTTCTAGTAGTATCTACTGGTAAGAACAATTTACTAGACGCGGCTGTTCATTTGTGTCGCATACTAATGCGTACGCATAGATCTCGCACCAGGCTCTCAGTATCCCCGCCAATTGAGTCAAGGAGCTACAGCCCTTAAATACTTGCTTGAAAAGACAGGCCGGAGCCCATCAGATGTATAACAAACCGTTCACTATACCATGGCGATGAGACTTGCTGATTGATAGGACATAGATTACTCTCGTCGGAGATTCGGCGGCAGGGAATCTAGCTCTTGCCCTCCTGTCACATATTAGCCATCCGCTCCCAAATGTTCCGCTTCTTGAACTGAGAGAAGACCTCGAAGGCGTTATTCTCGTATCGCCGATCACAGACTTTGATGCCACGACACCGTCGGCAGTAGAAAACTCGAAGAAAGACTGGCTCGATCAGAGTGCTATAAAAACGTGGGGTGACAACTATGCGGGGCACGGCGTTCGAGATATATATATTAACCCAGGCTTGGCATCAGAAGAGTGGTGGAAAGATATAAGGGTAAAGAAGGCAATCGTTCTCTTTGGGGAGTACGAACTCGCAAGAGACAGCATTGAGACATGGGTTACAAAGTTCAAGGTAAGGCCGACTCGTCATAACCGTACTTCAAGTTCCGCACATGGAGCCAGACTAACACGGGTACCAGAAACACAATCCGGAGACAACAGTGATACTTGGGAAGGGTGAATTCCACGCACAACCGGTCATGGACCTTATGCGGGGCTCGAAAGTACCGAGCAGGCAAGCGGAGGCGTTGAAACTGTGGTTGACACAATCCTTGTGGTTATAAGCGTTTTATAAACATTGATATTACTAAATATGTAATAATAATTGATCTAATATTAATTCTCTTGAATAGTTGATGATCTATGCCCCGCAGACATGTTATTAAAACATTAACAACATGTACCATTTTATTAATATAACTTAACAAGTTTATAATTACTGCAATCGTCTCTTTGTTACCAGACTCAGATCCGATGAAGCCCGGCGGACATCTCGGCCTTGACAGCATCCCTAAACGGCCAGGCATACACCTCGTGATCGTCAATTTAGAACGAGAGAGCATTTGGTAGCACCCATTCCAAGGCCTGGCAAAAATGCTTCTGCTCGTTGGTAATGAAATTCTTGATGGTAGTCATGACGCCCCAGTCCTGAATGCCCTTGATGGTCCCATAGCATCCGAACATAAATTCGGGACTCCGCGGCCCGGACATAAAGCCTTGGACTTCTCCGGTAGTTCTACTCCGTAGGGATACGCAATGTCTATGATTTGGCTTCATGCTTTTAAATAAGCTACTGCTAGCTCTTTACTCTAATGTTCCAAATCATATCACATTGCTGCATTAGACTCTCATACTACAACTCACCACCATGTCATTTGATCCAGCCAACCTTGATCCCATTGCGGATAAGTCTGTTCTTATCACTGGTGGTTCATCTGGGTTGGGCCTTGCCACCGCCCGTGCTTTTGTGGCCTCGGGCGCATATGTGACCATTGCAGATATTCAGCCGCCTCCCGAAAATGCATTTGGCGATGGACAGCACCGCGTCAACTTTTCTCTTTGCGATGTGACAGACTCTGCGTCGCAGACTGAGGCTTTCAAAGCGGCGATAAAGTTTGCTCCAAGCCATGTTCTTGATGTTGTTGCCCTTTTTGCTGCCGTGGACGATTCACCCAACCTGGTCGATCTCGTCAAGGCCTCTGACTCTCAGGCAATCAATGTGCCGCATCAACTCATCGCCAATGAAAAAACTGCTAGCGTTACTGAGGGTTCGTCTAAGGGCAATGGGCCAAATCTAGACAACCTTAGTGTAAAGTGTCTGGATGTGAACTTGAAGGGAATCTATTATTCAACCTATCTCGCCTTGCATTACCTGCAGCAGCCCGAATTGGCACCCTCTTCTCAAACCTCTGGCTCGGACAATCGCTCGACGAAGTCGCTGATTTTGCTTTCCTCATTGGGTGGCTACCTCGATGACAGCCACGACAGTATATATTCCGCCACCAAGTACGGCATTCGTGGTCTCTTCCGCAGCATTCGACTGCGATCATACAATGAACTGAATGTGCGCTGCAATTTGATAGCACCATGGGTCATCAGAACACCGTTGACTGTGCCTCTCCAAGACTTCATGGATAAGAGCGGAATGCCTGAAGGAAAGGGATTGACTTTTGCAACGGTGGACGCTGTTGTTGATGCTGTGGGTCGGTGTGCAGTAGATGAGAAAGTTGTTGGTCGCTCAATTGCTGTTATGCCTGAAGGCAACTTTGACCTCGGTGATGATGAAGAAGGACTCTGGGCAGGTGCAGCATTGAAGAAAATTGTGCAGGCAAGAAAGGATGCTGGAGATGTGATTGTTTGATGAGTACATCTTCTCAGTAGGACATGTAGCGACCTGAATAAATTTGTCTTCAATCTTATAGCACCAAAAGCTTTAGAGAGACGCAGCTTTGTCTTATTCTTTAAGTCTGCAGTAAGAAACCCATACCGAGTATTCTGGCAAGGCTGGGTATAAACTAGTGGTCTTTAATATTATCACAACATGGTGCATATCTCTGTAATCTACCGCTTTCCAAACAATGCCCCAGACATCGATCCTTTGCGACTCCAGATCTAGGAGCCGTCTTATGAGCCCCTAGAATCGTCCATGCGGCACTGCTAATGGGGTACTTTCATCCTTTCAGTAAGGGACTCGAGAAGACATTAACAAACGTAATTCGCGGCCTTACTGCTTAACAAGCTTTAGGGTATCAAATATAGGGACACGTCCATGCTGCTTAAATGCCAGCTGGCAAGCAGTGAAGAGACGCGTACTAGAGTTATTGGTAGAAGAAGCAACTTATACAGATCTCGCAAACTATTTACTCACGCTTGGTACATCTTTCCAGGCTTCATCAAAGCCCGCCCCGCGAATCCAGCACTCATCCATATCGGGACCCGATCGCCCACCATCCCCAGTAAGTGAATCAGCAACAATCGTAGCCGCCTTGACAAAATCATCACCGGCCATACAAAAGCCATCCAGGCCCTCGTAGGGTTTGCATGTCTGCTCCGCCCAAGCCAGGGAACGCACCATCTTGCAAGCATGTCCATCATCCATAAACTCGCAGCTGCGTCGGATGGCATCGTCCCATCCATCCGGACTCTGGGCTGTCGTCATTTCGCGAAGAATCGTTAGATCAAGCTCTGGCGCGCCGTGGACGAGATACGCTATCACGGAAAAGCGACCAAACCACGAAAGGAGGCGCGCCTTATCCACGGGCGAAACCCAAGTCTTCTGCACCAATGCACTGACAAAAACGGCGCAGTTCGTGCCATGCATGGTGAAGAAGTCCATCCGGGGCGCTTTGCCTCTGCGCTGTGCACCAGCGAGCATGAATGCTGCCTAGGAATCAGAAACCTTGAACGTCGGTAGTGATGTTGCTTGACTTACCAGTCGCATTCTGAAGTTCTGCCATTCGGAGATCGATCTCGTCAGGCTCTACCCTCCACCGACCGGCCATGGCAATGGTGCTCTGCCGCGCTCGCAATAACAACCCATTTTTCAATTTATCAAAATCGTCATACTTGACGCTGCCTTTCAAGTCTGTGCTGGCACGGCAAGCTGCGAATATATCGACCAAAGTCCATCGTTCACAGTGAGCGGCGGAAACCTTCTCGATCTCGAACATGATGGGTATCAGATATTCATCCCTGTGAACGCACGCCTGAGCGAGGCCTTCCGCCACGATAGCAGGTTGACCAAATTCAAGGCCCGCCAACGTATGAATCAGTGGATGTACAAATCCTAATAATCAGTGTGGTTGTTTAGCAATTACCCGACATGGGCAACGATCCGGGACATACCTAGAAACTGGCGTGCAAACACTTGCTCTGCAAACTGGTCGCCACGGAACAGAAAACGATTCACCAGCTCCTCAATGCCATGCTTCAAAGCATATTTCTCGAAATAATGGAGAAAGTTGGCGTAGTTATGCTCATTAGCCAGGGAAAGCTCGAACACGGCCCAATCGCCAAGCTGGTCGGAAACTGCTTCAACCAGTGGTGGCTGGATCCGCTGAAAGCCTGAGTTTGCAGTATAAGCCTTTTCTATGAGCTCAGGAGAGGCCCCCAGAGCGAAAAGGGTCAATGCATGGTGCGCAAGGTGATTCTAAAGCTGTCAATGATGGAAAATTCGGCCGACTTGAAAAGGGGAAGCATACGTGTTGGAAAATCCCATGTGTGATCTCGTGATAATTGAAAAACGCATGAAACTTTGTGTGGTTTTCCTGCAAAAGCTTGTTGACTTTATCCGCAGATGCCGGTAGCGGGTTCCTGGTATATGTATGTCCTGGATGGTCGACAGTAGTGCAAATTACATGTAAATTAGAGTCTGTAGTATTGTTCGCCATGATTGCCAATGTTGGTCTACGTAATCGACGGTATGCAATAACTTCTCTTGAACAGATTCAAGTTTGAGAGAAGGCGGAGTCCTCATGGATGATGAAAGCACAAATGGGTCTAAGCGGCCATCTCCCTTTATTTGACTGCGTCTATCTCTGGTATGACCTCCCAGGCCTTCTGCTGACCACAGTGCACGCATACATCAACCATGTGCTTCGGGTTCGGAATGACACTGGAATAGATATCCTGGAGATCCAAACCATTACATCCAACAAGACTGTACGGAGTAGCTCATCTTATCCGACCTCCTACCCCTGGCTTAATTTGATCAAGTTACCTTGTAGGTATATGACATGTTATTTAATTCAGGCCTAGTTAGCCTATGCTTCACTTCAATGGCAATATATTCCAACTAATCACGAAGCAAGTAGCATATATGAATGCCAAGTTATATCCTAGGCCGGAATCAGCTTTCCATATACTGTAGATGGGTTATAGATACAGTCAGGGCGATGTGTCGGATGAGCTACAGTACGAGTACGGGCTTGTGTCGGACGCCCGCGGAATCCCGCGGAGGTGTGGAGTCACTGAATGCCTCATGCTCCCATGGCTAGCCGGGGGTTGAGCTGCAGTGACAACTCGATATCTTTTTAGCTACTTTAGAGTTGGTCGAAAATCCGGAGATAATTACATACTTGGAAACAGGCTAAGCCCCGGATCAGGAGATAATAACTCCGGGTCCATGCTGCAACTCTGCCGGACGGGGCCAGTTAAAAGGGGCGGGTCTGCGTCACATCGCCGGACCTCCGGGCGTTACTCCGGACTCGGATGGCTTGGGCCGGAGCCACTCACGGCACTCCAACACTCCTGCAGCCCCTGCGCGCGGCACTTGGGACGCGATGAAAGGAAGCTGTTCCTTCTATTTAGGTGAATGACTATATTGTGTTGAGTTTGTCAGATCATGTTTTGTTTTGTTCCAAAGACAATTGACATCGCTCCTGCAGACTAACAAGCACCCACAATGCATTCGAAAGAACCCGAATTCTCAGAGAATGACATACCAGATCTGAGTGGCTACGTTGCCATTGTTACTGGAGGTAGGCTTTTTCGTTACGCAGCAGTAAGAGAGGCTTTCAGTCTTAGAAGCTTGCTAATTGTATATGCGGTTAGGGAATTCCGGTATTGGGTATGAGACGGCCAACCAACTCGCGCTTCACAATGCGCGTGTCTATATCGCCAGCCGATCTCAAGAGCGAGTGAACCAGGCCATCGGCCAAATGTCGCAAGCCGCCATGGGAAAGACGCTTGACCTGCATTTTCTTCAAATAGATTTACAGGATCTAAAGTCGGTCAAGGCAGCTGCCGAGCATTTCATGACACTGGAAACCCGCTTGGATATCTTGATCAACAATGCCGGTGTGCGTTCGGTTCACCATCCCTATTTTTTCGGCGAGTACATGCATCTAACTGAGCCATCAATCAGGTCATGACTGTCCCTTTTAAACTCACCGCCGATGGGCTCGAGACGCAGTGGCAGGTCAACTACGTTTCGCCTCACGTTTTCACCAGCAGTCTCTTGCCTCTTTTGTTATCAACTGCGTCAACTCTGGATACTAAGGATCGAGTTCGAGTCGTTCATGTATCCAGCGATGCAGCCTTTTTCGGCCCCGACACAGTGCAGTGGAACGACGTCAACATGACTTCAACTAAGGGAGTGATGGAGCTGTGGTAAGTGGACTGTGATAGTATTGGGGAAATTACAAGTATCATCACTCACCAAAGTAATCAATCGAACCAGGAAAAGATACGGACATTCAAAACAAGCTATCATACGTGATGCGAAAGAGTTGAATGATCGCTATAGCTCGCAAGGTACGTTGCCCAAGATCTACTGGATAATTACATCTCATACTAAAGCGCCACAACACCGCAGGTGTTACTGCGTACTCTGTTCATCCAGGCATCGTCAAATCGAATCTGCAAGGACACGACCCGACCCTTATGGGAAAGGTCGTCCGGGTGGCGATGAAGCTCGGAGCTGGTGACACGCCTCTCCATGGAGCACTCAATTCACTGTATTGTGCCACGAGCCCCAGCGCACCGGTACAAGGGCAGGGAAGGTTCTTTGTTCCAGTTGGCAAGCCGGATTCACGTGCGGACAAATGGATTAGGGACAGAGAGGGAAATTCACGATTGTGGGAGCTGGGAGAGAGTCAATTGAAACGCCTACAGTAAATCGGACTGTGCTATAAAGTGTTTTGCTCTTATTTGGCTGCGTTATTACAACAGTTATGGAAACATTCACATAGTGGATTGTAATTAATTATTTTCAATAATAAGTCTCTTATTTAGAAATATCTCAATTTTAATAAATACAGGTATTATTAACATCCATTCTCGGCGGAGCTCGGACAGCAGTCTAAATCCGCGGGGCGACTAACTCCGCAGCCTACATGTAGATTGCTATTTGCCTTCATCTGAACACAAGACGTGAATGCACGGCTTCTGTGTTATATATCGGGCACTATTGAACACTTTCTCATTATGATAGTGAAGCAATCGTTGCTCTCCTACATAAGCGAATCGAATGGCAACCTCATCGGAGAGGAGGGACCCTTCTATGAACCCGCCGTCTTACGATGAAGGGAGGCGGTTCAGACCTCAACTGTCCTGCACATACTGCAGACAAAAGAAGTAGGTACAAGCCTCCTTTTTAAATATATCCAATCTTTCTCATTCAATTAC
This sequence comes from Trichoderma atrobrunneum, assembly GCA_003439915.1. Taxonomy (NCBI): domain Eukaryota; kingdom Fungi; phylum Ascomycota; class Sordariomycetes; order Hypocreales; family Hypocreaceae; genus Trichoderma; species Trichoderma atrobrunneum. The sequence continues at coordinate 12,899 of PNRQ01000004.1, read as the reverse complement.
CTCAAGGCTCAAGTGCGACCGAGGGCATCCCTGCGACAACTGCGCAAAACGGAACCAGTCTCAATCATGCCAGTATGCCAATCCCGCGGTGCGTAACAGAACTTCTCAAGCTCGCCGGGTGACCTATTCTAGCGACATTGCTGAGAGGGTACGTCACTTGGAAAATCTCGTCCTTTCCTTGGCAGCTCGAAATTCCGGTCTGCAGAACCAAAGCGCCGACTCAGCAGCGATTCGTGTAGCAGCCCCCGACAATGATGGTGGGCAAGAGGATTTAAATGTTAGGACGTTGTCGCAAGAAATCGGCACTCCAGGGACGATGCACGGAGATCAGATGGGCACGAGATGGTTTGATGATACGCACTGGCAAGCTATCATGGACGATGTAGGTGCTTGCGGTGGTCCCTTTTCTGCAGCAAAGCTAATACAACTAAAGATAGCAGAGCTCAAGGGCTGCACAGATACACAGTCTCGCAGTGAATCCCTTCCAGATACCGCAGAGGAAGGAAATTACGGCCTAACATTGTTTTTGGCCTATCGCCGTCGATAAACCGGTCAGATCTGCTGGCATCCCTCCCTGCAAGGCCTGTTGTCGACCGGCTCGTTTCTCGGTATTTCAACACCAAGGAGCCTATACTAAGTATGTGAGACCATAGTAAGGCCCTAGTGCTTCTCTGAGATAGAGTAAATGCTTATAAGTCTCCAGTGGTCCTCCATATTCCGACCTTCTATAGAGAGGTAACTATATGTATTCGGGAATATGTCTACAAACGAAAACTGATGGCAACCACAGTACACGCAATTTTGGGAGAACCAACAAGCAGCGCCAGTTGCTTGGATCGCTCTCCTCTTCAATATCTTGTGCTACTCCGTCTCCTTTTACCAGCGTGCAGGTGATGCACTTCCGGGCTCGTTAGGTGAGCCAAGGCGTGCTCGCGATAGCTTCAGAACCCGAGCTGCGCAATGTTTGGTCCTCGCAGACTACACCAGACCAGGTCGATACAAGATAGAGGCTCTCTTGCTCTACTCTGGAACAGAATTCATGAGAACCAGAGATAGCCAGATTGGCATTTCTATTCTGTTCGGGGTCATCGTTAAGCTCGCCATGCATACGGGCTACCATCGCGACTCAAAGCACTACCAGAATCTTTCGGCTTTCGAAGGCGAAATGAGGAGACGGGCTTGGGCCTTGATTTGGCAAGTAGACCATCTTACTTCGTTCCAAGTTGGTCTTCCTAGAACGATATCTGATTCGCAGTGCGACGCTGGGCTGCCTCATAATCTTCTTGACGAGGACTTTGACGAGACGACAAAAGTGCTTCCCATACCTCGACCCATTACGGAGCGTACCCCGGTAACATACACAATCATGAAAGGAAGACTTGTGTCTGTTTTTGCCCGGATTGTTGAAAAGACCAACTTGACAGGAGGTGCAATGCACGAGGATGTGACGCAGCTTGATAAGCATCTCCAGGACGCACACACATCTTTGCCGCCTGTTTTGCGCATCCGCACCATGAATATGTCTATTACCGATCCACCAGACCTCATCATGCAACGGTATAATCTCGAATTGCTCTATCAGAAAGCCCGATGTGTGCTTCATCGCAGATACTTAACCGACTATCGATCAGATCTGAGATATGCTTACTCAAGGTGGTCGTGTGTAGATGCAGCGACGCAGATTATTCGCCACCAGAGTGACCTCTACGACGAGACGTTACCAGGTGGGCAGCTGTATAAAGATAGATGGTATATATCATCGCTTACAAGCCATGACTTTCTCCTGGCTGCAATGATCTTATGTCTAGAACTCTCTTGGAAGACGACGAGCGACCTACAAAACCTACACCCTGGCTCAATGAGTTCGACACCCAAAAGCCGCGAAGAACTGTCAAAAGTTTTGGAGACCTCGTACAGGATTTGGACCGCATTCAGCGAAACGTCAACGGAGGCTCGCAAGGCATCTAAAGCGCTGGCGCTAATGCTTCAAAGTGCTAAGAGAAACCGTCCGGGCTCTAGAGACAGAGGAGAGGAGCCAGTGGAAGACCAAAGACCGAGGCTGCGTAATGTTAATCGTATGTCGTTCCATATCTTCTTTCGGACTTGCAACCATGCAAGGAGAGTTAGTAACACTTAACACTTTGCAGATGACACTGGACGTCTCACCTTGGAAAACAGCCAGCCCCAGATGTTCCTCTCTGGCGAAACACAGGCACACGAGGCCAGCAGACAGCCAGCGGACCCAGACCTGGGCGGAATGGCAGAGCCGACATCGATGACAATCGAGGATATAATGAACAATCCTGAAGGGTTTGATTGGGTAAGCGCTTTTCTAACATTTCTGTCCTCTGTTTCCATATGTAAAAAGCCGTAGCTAACTCTGCTAGAATGCTTGGGATAATCAAATCCAACACAACAGTTGGGAATCCACGGATGAGACGTGGATGGCAAGTTTGGCACCCTCCGATTCTCAATTTTCATTGTTCTCGCCTACAGACTAGACGCGCGTGGCCATAATTTGTAATACATAAGTTACATGTACTCGCTTATCAGGATGTATCAAGACCTCAGTGGCTCCCACTCAAATGAAGCCGGACAGACACAGGGATCGATTAACAATGGCTCTGCATATCGTTTCGTGGAGTGATTTGCTATAAATTTCCCGTATTCTCCTCAGATATTAAGTCTACCTGTCTAGGAAAAGAGAATGGGTGCCAAACTTAATGTCCCGCCCGATTACCATCATTCATGCTTCCCGAATAATCATCTTCATACGGCAACGTCACCCACTGTCAAAACCACCTTGCCCTGAGTCCTGCCCTCGTGTACTGATTTGAAGGCTTCGAAACCCTCAGACAACGGTAAAACTTTTCCGACACAAGGCTTAATCTTTCTCGCTGCCACGAACGAGATAAGATCTCTAAACTCGTCCAGTGTGCCTGCATAGACTCCATGGATGCTAAGCTGATCAACCAATAGACGGAATGCATCCGTAGGCAGTTCAAAGCCGCTGTGACCACCGCAAACCACAATTGTACCTCCCGTCTTGACTGAGGCGACTGAATGCTTCCAAGTCACAGTGCCGCTGGTATCGAACACGGCGTCGACTTGCGTAGGAAGCGTCTCCCCAGAGTCAAACGTTCTCTCGACGCCGAGAGTCTCTGCTAGCTTTCTTTTCTCAGCAGTGCGGCCAGTGGCCCATACACGCATTCCTGCAGCAACACCAAGCTGGATAAGAGCCGTGGTAACACCGCCTGAGCTGCCTTGCACAAGCATAGTCTGACCAGGTCGCAGTCCGGACTTGGTGAAGAGCATACGATAGGCAGTAAGCCAAGCAATTCCAAGTACAGACCCCGATACCGAGTCGATTTCTTTAGGCAGCGGCAAAAGGTTGGCTGGTGGAATAGCAACATATTCCGCTAGGGTACCATCTCTAATTTCTGACGGGACATTGCGCTTTTCATCCTTTGTCTCATCGCCAATATATCCGGGCGAGATCATAACGGGGTAAATCACCACTCGTGATCCATCTTCAAGAGTCCCAACGCCCTCACAGCCCAGAATAATCGGAAAAGTAATTTTGTGCATGCCAACGCCCTTTAGAGTGAAAACGTCGTGCCAGTTGACGGTTGCGGCTTCGATTTTGACGCGTTGCCAGCCCTCTGGAACCTTGGGCAAGGGTACTTGGCCGACTGTGAGACCTGCCAGAGGGTTTCCATTATCACCTTTGGCTGCATACACTGCTTGCATAGTCTGTGCCTCGGATGATGCCATGGTGCATAAGTCGAGAGTTTATGAGAGTATGTGTCGTAGGTATTATATTCGAGAGCAAGAGATGAGAAACTATGCGTATGAACTGAAGGTGAACTAGAAGATGATAGGGCCGAAGTAGACTGATAGGGCCATGTCTATATATAAAAGGACGTTGGAGGTGTGAATACTATTGGTGGAGAGGCGGAGAAACTTGACTATCCAGCAACCCCATAAAACTACAAGCTACATTTCTAAAAAGTATGGTGTTTGTGAATAAGCAGCTATGTTGATCATTAGGTCCCCTCACTGAAAACATGGTAGGACCCCATAACGATTCATCGAATGTTACCTTTAAAGTGCGGAATTCCGCATGTTCGAATCTTACCCGCACCAGAACATATAGAAGTCCACAAATATGATTCATAACGCTAGAAATCTCGCATACACTAAATTTGTCAGATAGTCTAATCATACTTCTTATGATGTGGGATAATGTCCGATTCCCCCTTCCACTTCGCTCCGATTTGTTAATTCCCATGCCATGGAGACTCCGCTCCGCACTAATACGGAGATTTTTATACTACTTCTTCTAAGACTACCGATGACATCTGGTAGACTATATAATAGCTATGAAGATGCTTCAAGAGACATTTCGATGGGTGAATGCATGCTGTGGATACGGGCTGCGTTTATCCTACGTGAATCTAGCTAACGAGAACTCGAGGTCACAGATCATAACCTTGTACTTTGTCGTTTGGCGACTGTAATGCAGAGTTATGTTGTATGAAAGACAATGATTTACGATAATTATACCCTGCCTTGCATCAGGAGAATACTCAGAGTGTTTGCGATGCCTACTATGGATCGGATCTTTTTTGTTGTAATTAAGAAAAGGTGACTGCCGTTTATTTTGCTGCTACTTCATAGGTTATATCGAGAAGAGCAATAAAACTACTCATAACGTATATCAAAACTTGTCTTGAGAAACTCTATAGTCTGAAGTTGAGCAAGCGATGGTAAGAGAAACGTCTCTTTGAGGGCGCGATTCACTAATGCAACAATTATTATGAGCCTCACTGCCGTCAACACTATGTTACTAAATATGATGCGCATCAGAATTCACCATTTCATTTAGTGTAGCTGATAATATGTATTCACTCCAATAGGTGACTGCAACAGACGCGGTGAATTGATGATGCAACATGCCTAGACGAAACCTCATTCATCTCTATTTCGTTTGCTTCTCAAATTTCCCAGTGAATTCTAGTCTCCCGATTATAATTGCCTTGGTCTGCGCAACATTTCGAAGTCTAGCGTCTCAGACTTTATCCTAAGATCTAAGGCATCCCATTGACATATTTGTATTGCTGTGGGCATCAACGGATCGCGAGTCACAATGTTTCTGCCGTCGTCTTTAGCTCGGCGTTTAGCCATAAGAGCAGAGTCATCATCATTCGCCGTTAAAGCGCCGGTATGTAAAAGAAATGATCAAGATTGGGTAGTACTAACACCATCATTGACAACACATCAGCTCCGGCCACCCGGTATCCACAGCCCTTCTCGCTTTTCGACATTCAGCCACGGCCTATTTCGGCAACACAAAAAGAAGCCCTCGTTCACTTTATCCCCGGAGCAACAAAATATTGTGAAGCTTTGTGCTGAGCAAAATGTTGTTGTGTCAGCACGACCTGGTTCAGGCAAAACGGCCATGGCAGAGGCTATTGCAGCTCATTATCCGCACCTGCGAATAGCCTTTTCTGTTTATTCGAAAATTCTTCAACTTGAGAATGCACGCCGTCTGAAAAGATATCGCAATGCAAAAGTTTTTACCATACACAGAATGGCAAGGCTGCTTTTCGGGACCGTTGTGCGGGACGACGTCAAGTTGTTAGAACAGATAAAACGAGCTGTATCCAGTAATAAGCTCCCAGAAGGGGACTTTGAGCCTTTCGACATCATTGTGCTAGACGAATTCCAAGACTGTGATGACCTCTTATATTGGGCGATCATCTGTTTTGTTCGAGTAAACACGCGGAAGAGAGGTGGTCAACCTGCCCTCCTCGTCACTCTCGGAGATGAGCGGCAGTCCATCTTCCGATTTCGTGGTGCCGATCATCGATATCTCAGTCTAGCCCCCAAGTTGCTGGGTCCTATCAGCTCGCATCCCTTCGTTGAGCTTTCCCTGAGTGAAAGCTTCCGATTATCCAATGAAACGGCTCAGTTCATCAACAAAACCTTTCTTGGGGGAGACTCGTATATGACCAGCTCAAAGTCCGGCCCAAAGCCTATCGTCTTTAGATACAACCCTCCTCAAATCGATGTGTTGGCCGAGAAACTATCCGCTATGATCAAGCAATATGGCGCCAAAAACGGTGCCATTATTGCACCATCAGTACGGAAAAATTGGCCTCTGATCAACCTAGTCAATATTCTGAAGAAGAAATATCACATACCAATTGCTGAACCCATCGACTATGACAGCCATGTAGATAAAAAGACCTTGGAAGGGAAGTTGTCCATCTCTACTATTCACGGGTTCAAGGGTAGAGAGCGTGATCTGGTCATTCTATTGGATATAGACTCTTCCTTTTTCAGGTTTCTTGGCCGGGATCTTCCGGATAACACCTGCCCAAACGAAGTGTTTGTCGCCTTGACCCGTGCAGTGGAACAACTTGTCTTGGTTCATGATGAGAACGAGAAGTTGATGCCATTTGTGTCTGTGGATAATTTGTACGAAACAGCCGAGGTCATCAACATGACATCCGAACAGGCCAGAATTGCATCTCCCAACGCACCAGGCCGAGCTTTACAATTTGGGCTTGCTCTACCCGCCAAAGTCAATGTCACGGACATGGCACGATATGTCCGGGGTGAGCGCCTTGACGAGATTATTCAGCGTGATCTGTGTATTCAAGAGCTGTCAGAGTCTCTACCCGAGGAAGAACATATTCATATGCGGGATGTTGTCTGCTCGGATCCAGTAAAGGGATTCTACGAGGCTGTGGGTGACATAAATGCTCTCGTGGTTCTAGCAGCATTTCAGCATGCTGTTACGGGGGCAGCAACACTGTTTGGCTCTAACAACGAGGTCACCGATGACAGACCCTCGGTCAATACACATGAGCATATTTCTTGGCTTTGTAGGAGCGCTTGTGCATATCAAGCTCGCATTTCGGGCTACCTACCGCGCTACCTCCAGATGAAAAATCATGATTTCAACTGGATCAACCTCAGTGATCTTGTCCTTGCGCAGAACCGACTGCAAAGTGAGCTTGGAGATTCAGTTTCTAATCTCAAATTCGAGGTTGACGTCAAACGATACCTTGTTGTCGACAAGAGGGAAACGCTCCTTCATGGTCAAGCCGATGTCGTCACCGCTCCCACAATTTCAGAAGATGGCGAAATTGAAGGCGTAGAGGCTGTATGGGAGATAAAGTTTGTCTCACGGCTTTCCAACGAGCATATCGTACAAGCATGTACTTATGCGTACTTGTTGGCTGCTCGGTCCGGTCAGATACCCCGTATCATACTCTACAATGTGCGAGATGGGAAGAAGCTGGAAATTACACCACGGGATGGACTAGAAGGGCTGCGACGTATGATTGAAAGCGTCCTTCGACTAAGGTATACGGCGGAAAAGGGGATCGAAGATGAAGAGTTTACCGATATGTGTACGAGGACAACACGACAAGTTTTGGACTTGGATGATCCAAGGGAATAAGTGAGGTTTTAACGGCAGGGCTCATTAGATTAGACAGCTGAGAGAGAGCTGATTTGCTTTCACCACATGCCGCTCATTGTAGCTTTCAGAAAAATAGGTAGTAGAATGAGGGAAGCTTTTGTTGAGTCTCGGAGTCTTGGGCATATGCTCAGCAGGGAATCTCACACATAGGTAGTCTCATGTTAAATAGTGGCAATTACATTTATTTAATCTTGATCACCCTTATCTATTGATCCTATATAAAACAGACTGATAGTACATTGATCTACCTTATTCATGGAACACTTCCGTCAATGACTTGAGAACCACCTTTCCATTCTGTTCAGCGCAAGTGATAATCGTCAGAGTAGACTCTTGCTTTTCGACGCCAGTTTCTTTGTCGGTAACAGAAAACACAGTGTGGTGGGCCACTGATCCTCCTTTTGCCTTGTCCGAATCGTGGCTAGCAAGAATCTCTTCGACCTTGACCACCTTGAAGATCGATTTAGCACGGGAGGAGACAATGGCTGCCTTATAAGCCTCGCCCGGAATGGGGCCACCGTTGATGCTATCATTGTTAGGGATGGAAAAGAAGACTTAGATCGTGAAAGAGAACCTACTTAGCATGGAAATCAGAAGCAAAATACTCGTCGACAGTCTTTAGGGATAGCTCATCGTCGGGCTGGAAGAAGGCTTTGACGAGTATCTGGTCAACATAATCGCCAAACTCTGTCGTCTTGTATGCCATGGTTGGAGATGTATTGGAATGAAGTTGTTATAATAATTTGGTAGGTCAATTGTTGAGTAGAACTGGAACTAGATTGTTTCTATTGAGTCCACCTATTTAACTACCTACCCAGTACATATATGCCCATCGGGAGCGCATGGCGGCCATGGAGTCTCCGACGTAGCATAACTCAACAATAGTAATTGTTTGTCTTCTTCTGTGGGCCGCGACTATCAGCATGTGCATTCACTTCTTGATCCATAATACATCATCGGAATTCCGCCGCAATGATTCGGCGATAAAGTGCTGACAAAACGATGTCATCACAGACTTACGCCGCCTGCGGAATTCCGCGCGTGAATTTCTTCACGACATGACGGCCGTGGGATAACGGCCATGGCTTAGATTCATGTTATGTAGCACCACTCGATAGTTATTCCGCTCTTCATCTACTGGTGGAGGTAACGCGGAGATGTTATTGTGGAACAAAAGTCGCCAGATTCACTGTCACATCCGCAGACTAACATAACGCATCAGCCCGTTATGCTTGGATCAGCCTCCTCCCATACACGTTATGCCATATCGGAATCCACTCACTTCAATGCAACAATAACGAAGCAAGTAGAGCTCTATTCTCTTGGGCTTTGCCTACATGCTCAATGGTTTGATAGGAAGAGGAGCGTAGGTGAGAAAAATAAGCTCATACTGACCACATCTCCACGCCTCAATCGTCACACCATGAATCAGCAAATACGAATTAATTGTCGACTATATACTAGAGCTAACAATTCCATATAAAGCGTCAGAAATATTCCTAGGATACAAAGCAGCCATATTCGGATCCAGCGTTGAAGTCGTATCTGTATGAAACAAGCAACCAAGCGGAACATTCTTCCCATCAAGGCGATCCTGCAACCACGATACCGCTCCCGGGACCCCAAGAATCCCATATTTGACGTGGCTTAAATTTGGCGAGTTGGCCCTCTCGTAATGTACCTTGAAACCCTGATCGCAATACTCGTGCACCAAGGCGTCTATACCTTGAATGGAAGAGAGGTGATCAACGACACTCTGGTACACGTATAGCGGAGCTTTAATCTTGGATACCCCGTCTTGGCTCTCTTCGTTCCACGCCTTTATAAGCTCTACCGTCAATTCTGGTATCGACTCATTGTGAAACATGCCTAGAATATCTTGGTACGAAAACAGCATCGTGCTCGCCTGCAGACACCGGTGCAGCGGGCTGTAGAAATACTCTCGAAACTCGGGCTTCAGAGACTGATCAATCGATTTCTGCAGCTCTGGATGCTGACTGGCCAGCCCAAGCAGCGCCGCTGGTATGAGTGCCGCACTCGGCCCCTTGTTGATGCTGAAGATGCCACTCGCATTCCTCAAGCTCGAGAGTCCTCCCATGGCGGCACCGGCAATCTCCAATTCAGGTGCATAATGTGCTTGCATCTCCACTGCTATTTGAGTAGCAGCTCCTCCTCCAGAGTATCCCCAAAGCCCTATCTTCGGATTTGATCCAATTCCCGTAATGTGATTTGACTGCAACGTAGCACGAATGCCGTCGAGAATTGCGTGGCCTGTCATTTTGCTTGCCGTAAATGACCCTTTTGGCCCCTCGTGATCCGGTACAATGACGATCCATTTCTTAGCGAGCGCCGCCTCTGCGACTAACAACTGAAGCTGAGTGATATTGGAAATGAGCAGTGGATTTTGTTGCGCTGAAAGGAGCATCGTATACGATGGACCGCAATCAATTGTGGCAGAATCCTCAGCCATTTGCAGAGATACCACCTTATTGAAGTCAGCATCAGGAGGTATAAGAGCCGTCAAAACAGCCGCAGTAGGGTTCTTCCGGCTATCTGTCGTCCGATATAGAATCTGATAGGCTTTCTGCACATGAGTCGGAGTCCATCCATAAGCGGAGATACGTGAAGGCGGTTCTCTATGCTTTATTATGTCGCCGGGAGCAAATGTTCCTATATTTCCAGGCACGGCATAGAACGAATCATTGCTTGGAGGCGGAATGAGTTGGAGGCGATGTCTATTGATGGAATGTAGATTTGAGGCCGACACGGCGAGAGAGGCTGCCAGCCAGTAGTAAAGATTAACCATGGCGAATACGATGGCTCTGTCTATGATAGGCGCATGGAGTAACGATAGAGAACAAGCAGCGGGAGAGAGCGTCTTAAGCGACTCAAACCACTGCCAAGTTTGGGTTGTACAACTTTATCATATTGAACCGACTGATGGGCATGGCGAGCCCCTCTTATATCATTCATATACACAATAGGAGTAAGTGCTGTAAGACAAGGTGAGACATGTTCAAATTTCTGCCCACGTTCGTAAGCATGGCCGCGGACACGGGTGGTATGTAACATTGTCATACACACGATAGTAAATTTAGCAGTTGATATTGAACAGTTACACAATATGACTTGGCCAACTTGCGACTCATTGTGTCCCCAGCTTCATAAAGCTACAGACCATCAACACCATGCCACGCTTGATGCAGTATCAAGCATGAGATTTGGAAGAAAATACAGTCACACAAGGCACCAATTCCGACGAGTGTCCGCATGCCAACGCCTCATTCACTCAATGTCTCACAACTCGGATCCTTTCAAACGCGTAGAGTGGCTATGTCCACTTCAAGTCTTGGATTAGCTGCACCAAGGTCCTTCGACGCGGCGGCTTCAAGGTTACTGCGATTACAAGAAACGAATCAAATGCCACATTTCCCCAAGGTGTTGTGGTGATGCGTGTCGATTCCTCGTCACTAAGGTAGAGTCAATTCGGAACGCCGTTGTAAGGCAGGATGCCGTTGTTTCGTTGACTATTTTGCAGGGACAGCGACCCAAAGAACGCTCATTGACGCGATTATTGAAGCTCGTGTCCCAAAGTTCATACCCTCAGAGTTTGGTCTAAACAATCGCAAATACCGCCATAGCCGGATATGACATTTTTTCTTGGAGAAAGTCAGGAACTCGAATTATTTGATCGAGCTGTCCGATTAACACAAGCGGTTCAATGTTCCATGGATGTTTTCTTAGGGCAATTAATAGGGGGGTATAGTGTTTTTACTACGCGGGCATAACCTTACGCAGGTATAACTTTTAACTTAGTTTAATTAGCTAGAAAAAAATATTAGCTTAAATAATATTCTACTACCTCTACTATAAGTACTAGCCTTCTTCCTATTACCTTTTTAATTTATAAATTAAAAAGACACATTAATATATTTACTTTCTTACTTTATAAATTAAAATAATACTACTACTTCTTTAATTTATAAATTAAAAATACTTATAATAGCTTTTCCTTTATTAACTATATTATTATAATAGACTGGCCTTATAGCAACTGTAAATAAATATCTAAATAAATAAAATTATTATTTTTAAAAAAAAGAAAATATATTAAAATATATAGCTTATACCTTAGTTAATATATAGCTAAGTATACCTTAGGTTTATCTTAAGTTTAAAATAGGCCTAAGTTAAGCTTATACTATTTTAGATTATTATTAATTTAGGCCTAACCTAAGTTTAAATTAAACCTAAGTTATTATTAATCTAAATATAGCCTAAATTTATAATATACCCCCTTTCTCCCCTTATATTTAAGTATTCTATTCCTTTACTATTTTAAATTAATCCCTTTTACCTTTAAATTATATTTATTTTAAATCCCTTTTATAATTTAAATTTTCTATAATATCTTTATACTAAAAACTAAGTAAAATCTAATATAAACCTAAAAATAATTTATTAAAATACTATAATATACATAAGGTAAAATATATAAAGGTTATATTTATTATTAAGAGGGTCAGTAAAGCTGCAATAGCTAGGTCAGAGGAAGGCTACGCCCCAGCCTTTAGTTCAAAATCCAGAATCAATCCATAGCCTAACCCAATCAGCCACAGCCGACCAAGTCAAACCTCGAAGATTCAGGCTACAAAGTATAGCTGATTAAGGTTCAAGACCAAACTCAAAGTACGCAAAACAGCCCAAACAACAAAGTTCAAACACAACGCAACTAATACGCAAAAAGGCCCGAACAACAAGGTTCAAGCACAACGCAAGCTTCAAGCCTGCGAATTATAGTTCAATAACTCAACCAGACCAGATAGGCCTGTTGCATCCTTCCGTCAGGTTATAAAAGGCAGCGACAATCCCTGAAAATGGATTACGCACGCAACGCTTTCAAAAGACCGCACAACAAGACAACGCACCGCAATAGCCGCAACCCGATCGCAACCTGGAACATACAACAAGATGGCTGAACGAACAACCAAATCCATAATCAACAAGATTACAGACCTGCAATCAGAAGCTCTAAAGAAGGAAAGACCGAAGCTAGGTAAAGTAAAATATAAGCTGAACTAGCTAAAGGGCACTAAGAACCCTAAGCTAGGCAAAGGCATTAAGAAAATCATTAAAAGAGCTAATAAAGCAGCTTATTAAAGGCTATTACTATATATAAAGGTTCTTTTACAACTAGTTTCTTTTAGGTAGTTTATCCTCTGTACCTAGGAGAGAAGGTAAAATATATATATATATATATTAATATTATTTAATTTTAATATATATTCTTTTATTATTTCTATAGTTTTATTATTATTAATTACTTATATCATTAATATTTAATTAAATTTAAGTTAATTACTTTATTTTACTTATAAATTTATATTTAAATTTCTTATATTAA